>OY829506.1:12006929-12207086 GCA_963691665.1 Clepsis dumicolana
AAACGCAACAGGGGTGCTGTTGCTTCACACAGATTTTTTGCAACCGGGAAATTTTGCTATCGGGAGATCTTTTATTTCCGACATGACATCTAAGTGACATTAATGTGATTGATCAAGAGTCGAGGTCCACAGAATGATTTTTTTTACCCCCGAAGGAAAAGAGGGGCGTTATAAGTTTGACCGCTATGTGTCTGTGGCACCGTAGCTCTTAAACGGGTCAATCGATTTGGATGCAGTTGCTTTTAATTGAAAGCAGGTTTTCTGGCGGTGGTTCTTAAATAAGTTTCATAAAAATCGGTTCAGCCGTTTCTGAGACATTGAACTTTGAAATTAAAATGTCGGGGTCATTCAACTTTTCTACGTTGGTTAGGTTATATTCTAGTAGGTACTTAATAAGAAGGGGCATGAGATTCCACTAAAGTACGTATGTACTTTTGACATGAAACTAACGTGAGACTCAGCCATAGTGAAATAAACGGATCACTCACGTATGTCCGTCGAGTTAATCCCGATATTTTTCAGACTAATTCATAGTCCTTCCTCTGGCGCACGGTCCGGTTTGTCAACGTAAATACGTGAGTGATCCGTTTACTTCACTATAAATGAAAATAATCGATTTATTGATTATTTTTGTTTTTATTTTTATGAAACATTCATAGAATGAAATTCAACATACAATGACAATGCAAAGAAAAATCCGTTAAGCAGCTGGACTTGAACCAGCAACCTCGGTAATCCGTACCACGCTCCACCAATTAAGCTATACTTAACGTTGGTGTACCTAACGAATTTTTCAATGCCTTGTGTCATATTTTTATTTGGAAGATCTCTCCCTCAGCGCCATCTATGAGTAGCTTAATCAAGCGGCTCACCCACTACGGAACTTCTCAGTTACGCATTAGTGGCAAGAGATGGAGCTATTTTCTGAATCAATGAAAATAATCGATTTATCGATTATTTTTGTTTTTATTTTTATGAAACATTCATAGAATGAAATTCAACATACAATACTGTAGAACTGTAGAAGTTCCGTAGTGGGTGAGCCGCTTGATTAAGCTACTCATAGATGGCGCTGAGGAGAGATCTTCCAAATAAAATATGACGCAAGGCATTGAAAAATTCGTTAGGTACACCAACGTTAAGTATAGCTTAATTGGTGGAGCGTGGTACGGATTACCGAGGTTGCTGGTTCAAGTCCAGCTGCTTAACGAATTTTTCTTTGCATTGTCATTGTATGTTGAATTTCATTCTATGAATGTTTCATAAAAATAAAAACAAAAATAATCAATAAATCGATTATTTTCATTGATTCAGAAAATAGCTCCATCTCTTGCCACTAATGCGTAACTGTAGAAGTTCCGTAGTGGGTGAGCCGCTTGATTAAGCTACTCATAGATGGCGCTGAGGAGAGATCTTCCAAATAAAATATGACGCAAGGCATTGAAAAATTCGTTAGGTACACCAACGTTAAGTATAGCTTAATTGGTGGAGCGTGGTACGGATTACCGAGGTTGCTGGTTCAAGTCCAGCTGCTTAACGAATTTTTCTTTGCATTGTCATTGTATGTTGAATTTCATTCTATGAATGTTTCATAAAAATAAAAACAAAAATAATCAATAAATCGATTATTTTCATTGATTCAGAAAATAGCTCCATCTCTTGCCACTAATGCGTAACTGTAGAAGTTCCGTAGTGGGTGAGCCGCTTGATTAAGCTACTCATAGATGGCGCTGAGGAGAGATCTTCCAAATAAAATATGACGCAAGGCATTGAAAAATTCGTTAGGTACACCAACGTTAAGTATAGCTTAATTGGTGGAGCGTGGTACGGATTACCGAGGTTGCTGGTTCAAGTCCAGCTGCTTAACGAATTTTTCTTTGCATTGTCATTGTATGTTGAATTTCATTCTATGAATGTTTCATAAAAATAAAAACAAAAATAATCAATAAATCGATTATTTTCATTGATTCAGAAAATAGCTCCATCTCTTGCCACTAATGCGTAACTGTAGAAGTTCCGTAGTGGGTGAGCCGCTTGATTAAGCTACTCATAGATGGCGCTGAGGAGAGATCTTCCAAATAAAATATGACGCAAGGCATTGAAAAATTCGTTAGGTACACCAACGTTAAGTATAGCTTAATTGGTGGAGCGTGGTACGGATTACCGAGGTTGCTGGTTCAAGTCCAGCTGCTTAACGAATTTTTCTTTGCATTGTCATTGTATGTTGAATTTCATTCTATGAATGTTTCATAAAAATAAAAACAAAAATAATCAATAAATCGATTATTTTCATTGATTCAGAAAATAGCTCCATCTCTTGCCACTAATGCGTAACTGTAGAAGTTCCGTAGTGGGTGAGCCGCTTGATTAAGCTACTCATAGATGGCGCTGAGGAGAGATCTTCCAAATAAAATATGACGCAAGGCATTGAAAAATTCGTTAGGTACACCAACGTTAAGTATAGCTTAATTGGTGGAGCGTGGTACGGATTACCGAGGTTGCTGGTTCAAGTCCAGCTGCTTAACGAATTTTTCTTTGCATTGTCATTGTATGTTGAATTTCATTCTATGAATGTTTCATAAAAATAAAAACAAAAATAATCAATAAATCGATTATTTTCATTGATTCAGAAAATAGCTCCATCTCTTGCCACTAATGCGTAACTGTAGAAGTTCCGTAGTGGGTGAGCCGCTTGATTAAGCTACTCATAGATGGCGCTGAGGAGAGATCTTCCAAATAAAATATGACGCAAGGCATTGAAAAATTCGTTAGGTACACCAACGTTAAGTATAGCTTAATTGGTGGAGCGTGGTACGGATTACCGAGGTTGCTGGTTCAAGTCCAGCTGCTTAACGAATTTTTCTTTGCATTGTCATTGTATGTTAGTTTAGTTTAATTTAGTTTAATCGCGTTCGCGATGATTATTAGCTAAATCTCATTTAAATCGGTTGACTCGTGAGATAGGTATTTGGTCTTTGAAATGAAAATGTCGAAGGCTTTTCAACTGTTGTAAGTTGTGCTTATTGATAGTAAATTTATAGATCTCCGCAAACTCCTGAAACTAGGAAAGATTATTGAAATCGTTCCAAAACGCCTTGTGATTAATATGCAGCAATGATTCCTGACATTCATTCAATTCATAATAAAATCGTAGGAGTTTTATGAAGTCTTGGGGATTTTATCGTGTTTTGTATTGTAATTACGAATGAATGTTGATGTGTAACACATTTAAGTAGGTATTTCTTATCTGGCTCAACTTCGTCACTGATAGCCCAGCCATTCAGATTTCAGAAGATGATACACCATTTGACCGGATAAAATCCTCGTTAGAAAGGACCGTTTTACCTCTTAACTAGTACTACTCCTTAATCGGTCTTCTTTCACCAGAACTCGTTGGCTTGGGTCTGCAGTACAGCGAGAAATACGGCAACGTGATCCGCGGCTGGCTCGGCTCCCAACTGGTGATCTTCCTCACTGACGCTGATGATGTGGAGATCATCCTGAACAGCCATGTCCACATCGACAAGGCGTCGGAGTACAGGTTTTTTAAGCCCTGGCTAGGGGAAGGACTGCTAATTAGCTCAGGTAAGCTCAAATTTCGTTCTGACGATGTGACAAATTTCATTTAAAGTTTAAACCAGTGTCGTGGCTACGAGATGAATCGGAACAGCGTAAGGTGCACAAAAATATCAAAACATGACTATTGTCAAAGACGCGACATTTAATGCAGCATGTTTTTGTCACTTAGGCCTCTCCGATATACGAGGGCTGTTTGATAAGTACCCGTTTTCCAAATATATTAATATCACTGGCCGAAAATAAGTATACCACCTTTTTAAGCCATTTTTCAGGGGCGGGAAAATTAAAAAAAAATGGCATTCTTTTGTTTTTTTTTCTCATTTGACAACGATTCAGTGAAGGCGTCAACTTAAAATTGTTAAAATGGAGAAATAACAGTATCGGTCTGTAATTAGATTCTTATTTTTGGAAGAAAAAACATGTGATGAAATAAAAGTAAGAATGCAAGCGGTGTACCATGAATGTGCTCCCTCTATGACAACCGTCAGATATTGGTATAACGAGTTTAAGCGGGGGAGAACAACCGTCTTTGATGAGGATCGCCCAGGCCGGCCAGTTGAGGTGACTACAGACGATATGGTTAAGAAAATTGAAAATATCGTTTTAGCCGACCGCCGAATTAAACTTCGAGAAATCGTTGATGCTGTAAACGTTTCAATCGAGAGGGTACAACACATATTAGAAGAAAAATTGGGTATGAAGAAAGTATCGGCGAGGTGAGTGCCGCGTTTACTCACGGAGGAGCAAAAACGGAACCGACTGACTACTTCGGAGCAGTGTTTGGGCGTGTTCAAACGTAACCCGAAGGAGTTTCTGCGTCGTTTCGTGACCGTGGACGAAACGTGGGTCCACCACTACACCCCGGAAATGAAAGAGCAGTCGAAGCAGTGGATTTTACCGGGTGAACCTGCTCCAAAGAAAGCAAGAACCGTCCCATCGGCTGGAAAGGTCATGGCGACCGTTTTTTGGGATTCGCAGGGTATTATACATATGGACTATTTAGAAAAGGGAAAAACAATAACAGGGCAGTACTATGCAAATTTATTGGATGAATTTGACGCCGTATTGAAGGACAAACGACCCCATTTAAAAAAGAAAAAAGTACTTTTTCATCACGACAACGCCCCGGCTCATTCGTCCAGAGTTGTGACGACTAAATTAGCACAGTTACGCTACGAACTATTGTCTCACCCCCCGTATTCTCCAGATTTGGCCCCATGCGATTTCTTTTTGTTTCCCAACCTAAAAAAATGGCTCGGTGGCAAGCGATTTGGATCAAATGACGAAGTCATTGCCGCCACAGAGGCCTATTTTAATGACTTTCCAAAATCATACTTTTTGGATGGTTTATTGAAGCTTGAGTATAGGTGGAACAAATGTATAGAGTTAAAAGGTGACTACGTAGAAAAATAAATGCATATATACAAAAAAAAAATTATTTTTTTCCATAAACGGGTACTTATCAAACAGTCCTCGTACCTATGTGATTATGGCTCTGGCACTATCCTAGATGGTGAAAATACATGACTTCAGCACTGAGCTCTCTATTTCATTCGATATGGAACATACCTACTACGGATTTCTAAATACTAAGTTAAAGAAATCTTTACACTCTTTATAATTATGTACTTTTATTTGGTCATCAGGAGAAAAATGGCGATCGCATCGCAAAATGATAGCTCCTACATTCCACATCAACATTCTGAAATCATTCATAGACATCTTTAACCAGAACAGTGTTAACGTCGTGAATAAAATCAGGGGTGAAATGGGCAAAACCTTCGATGTCCATGACTACATGAGTGGAGTCACAGTCGACATTTTACTCGGTGAGTGTCAATACCTATATATTATTGAATAAGTCTCTTAAGACTAATCAAAACATTGCTTAACGTTAATCAGTATTTTATTTGGCCCATTAATAAAATAATTTAGATTGGACTGCCTGTCTCTGTTAATATGTAACATAAATTTGAAAAATGGAATTGCAGTACAATGTACTTAGTGAATAATTGTAGCGATGTTTTTTTCTATTTCTTTTTTCTATAATTAATATTTGAAACCCGGGCCATAGAAACCTGTGCTCACAATATGGTTGTGTTTGAAATTTTCTAGCTGGCATTTTTGTCTCCTACATAAAGAAAAAACTTTTTTCAGCTAGGTTGCAGAGCAAGAGAACGATACGTAGCGTGATCTCAATTAATAAAACAATATTTCATCATCATCATCATCATCAGCCTATTTACGTCCCACTGCTGGGCATAAGCCTCCTCTCAGAATGAGAAGGCTTGGGCTTTAGTTCCCACGCGGGCCCAGTGCGGATTGGGAACTTCACACACACCATTGAATTACTTCGCAGGAGTGTGCAGGTTTCCTCACGATGTTTTCCTTCACCGAAAAGCTCATGATAAATTACAAATGTAATTTCGCACATAAATTCTGAAAAACTCAGAGGTGCGAGCCGGGGTTTAAAGCCACGACCCTCTGCTTGAGACGCGATAGGTCAAACTAGGCTATCACAATATTTGAACGCATAAAAAACAATCCATTTCGTTTCCGTAACGATTAATTTGTGTAAATGAGATGACCTTAGAAGAAATCCACGCAGATTGGAATAATTTACCGTTAACGACCTACCTTGAAATTTAATTACTAAATAATTTCATATTACAGAAACTGCTATGGGTATTACAAGGAAAACGCAGGATGAATCTGGCTTCGACTATGCCATGGCTGTCATGGAGTAAGTGTCTTACGCCATTAAAATTTAGAACTAATTAGATCTTGCTCTTCATTATTTATAAATGTTGTTTTTATTTCAGAATGTGTGACATTATTCATCAAAGACATTATAAGTTTTGGCTGAGGTTTGACGCTATTTTCAAATTGACTTCTTTCTTTAAGAAGCAAGTCAGTCTCCTTAATATTATCCATGGCTTAACAAACAAGGTAATTGTCTCAAAGAAACCAGTAACAAGTACTCAAGATCTGTAATTAATATGTAACAATTTGATGATTTGCCTTATCTTTAAAGGTTATTAAAAATAAAAAGGAAACTTATTTCGAAAACAAAGCTAAGGGTGTTATCCCGACATCAATAGAAGAATTGACGCGCTCAAAAGAATCGTATGATTCTGGACTGGCTAATGACGCGAAAACTTTAGCGGATGCTGTTTTCAAGGGCTATCGTGATGATCTAGACTTTAATGATGAGAACGATGTTGGTAAGAAAAAATCAAACAACTATCTCAAATATTCACAAACAGTAGTACATGAGGATGCTATTATTGTTAATTTATTTACAGGAGAAAAGAAACGACTGGCTTTCTTGGACCTTATGATAGAATCTGCTCAAAGTGGAACAAACAAAATCAGTGATCATGAAATTAAAGAAGAAGTAGACACGATAATGTTCGAGGTATTTCCAGGGTATTTTGATGTACCACTTTTATAAGTGTATCACTGATAAATAAACACTTTGTATATAAAATTTACGTATTTTTTTGAAACCAGGGTCACGATACGACAGCAGCCGGTTCCAGCTTTGTACTTAGCCTTCTCGGAGTTCACCAGGATATTCAAGCTAAAGTGTATGATGAGCTCTATGAGATATTTGGTGACTCTGACAGACCAGTGACTTTCTCCGACACTCTCCGTATGAAATATCTTGAGAGAGTCATATTTGAATCACTCAGAATGTATCCACCGGTGCCTATCATTGCGAGAAAGTTGAGACGTGACGTCAAAATTCGTACGTAGCTTTTTGACATCTACTTTAAATGTATACTTACTTTTAAATTGTATTTTATACCACTTCTTGTTTGCTCTAGGCACCAACAATTATGTTCTCCCTGCTGGATCAACTGTGGTGATCGGCACATTCAAGATTCACCGCAATCCCAAATACTACAAAAATCCTGATGTTTTCAATCCAGATAACTTCTTGCCCCAAAATACTCAGGATCGGCACTACTACAGCTATATTCCGTTCAGTGCTGGTCCCAGAAGCTGTGTGGGTAAGTGTATTCGTGTATTATGACAAGATTTGGATACATACCTACGAAACTTGGTATATTATAAGCAAAAGTGAAGTTAGGAAACCACAGCGGAGCATTTTCTATTCGGCCGATTTGGCAAATAAGTCACTTCCATATAAATTGAGTCCATTAGCTAGATTAGATTTCGTAAGGAAGTGACAGATATGCCAAATCGGCTATTTATGAAATCTTCCACTGTGGCGTGTGATAGATAATTAATAATGATAATATTAATTGCAGGTCGAAAATATGCTATACTGAAACTTAAGGTGTTGCTAGCAACAGTTCTAAGAAATTTCAAAATGGTATCTGACGTTCCCGAGGACAAATTTGTGTTACAAGCCGACATCATCTTGAAGAGAACTGATGGGTTCAGAGTTAAAATAGAACCTAGGAGAAGAGTTCCAACTAATGCTTAAGTATGTAGGTTCATTTGAAGTACTAGATTTTTGTAAAGAATTGTAACACTACTTTGAGACAGACACTTTTGAGAAAATCAAGGGAAAGGCAAACAACTTGTACGAAACGGTTTTATTACATTAAAAAAGGACATTTTTCTTGGTCTTGTTTTTATGTAGGTAGGTACCTAATCAATGTTTTCATTTTTTTAATTTTATTTTTTGTTGGTTCTAAGCATGTATGTTTTTAAATGTTTTGTCAATAACTATCGTACGTATAGTAATTAATTCGTTTAATTAGTTATAATTAATATATAGGTAATTTAATAAATTATTGTAAATACACGATAAAAGATCCCCCTATTTTAAGCTGGAATAGCGAAATAATATTCTTAATTAAATCACAATTTGTGCCTATCCTATTTTTAGTTGTAGATTTGATTTAAGGTGTAAATAAAATGTTATCAAATTGAACTAATAATTGTTTCAACGTAATATAGTAAACACGCATGAATACAAATGGACCTACACTTAACAAGTACAGTATAAGTATTTAGTAGATATAAGTAAATATAGATAACTCCATAAATTCTCCTACGTCATTCATATTTAATGAAATAAAGTCTAACCAACGGACATACATTCATTTATACCATAGTGCACTGGAATTTTGATAGTATGTTAGTATTTCATAGTATTTTACTACCTAATGTTATAATCTACTTTCGTTTGTTAGTGTAATTCCTAAACGTTTAATTACTTATTTGCTTATTTCATTAATTGGAGGACACAAAAAAAAATCTGGAAATCTTAACAGAATTGACATTTAGGAACATGATTATTATATTTAAAAGAATGCAAGCTTTCTTACTATCCATCTCATATCCATCGCATAATTATGATTTTCCGAACGCGTTTGATACGTACACATTCTAACAGCATTGTATCTTCAATCCAACATAAAGAGCTCTCTACACTTAACATAAATGAGAGATGGGGTCATCTAACACATCACCAGCATAATTTTATTGCAATTTTAATTACATAATTTCGTGTAAGTACCTAGTAGTACCTATCTATTTAAGACCTAATCGTTAAGATGTCAATAGTAATTAATTTTTTTAATTCATTAAATTACATTACGATTTAAAAAACACAGTAATTACAGTTCTTTAGAGCATTTGAAACTGCTCCATGCGTAAGTAATACCTTGAGCAACTACCTAATTAAAACCCTTAATAAGGAAGGCCCCATTTATTAGAACATACTATCACTGAATCAATAGCAGCTATGGAATACATACCCGATCGAAGGATATTTTTGAAGCAAGTCGCATTTAAATAAACACAATTGATATTGTGCCATATTATTCAGATCATCATTACCAGCCTATTTTTTTATGTCCCACTGCTGGGCACAGGCCTCCTCTCAGGATGAGAGGGCTTAGGCTATTATTCAGATACTAAGATTGAATTTCCAATTAAGTGTATGTGGTCGTTAAATCGCCTCTGCCTTATTAAGGGTTAAAATAAAACACTTTAAATGCGCAGATTAAAAAGGTGATAAGTGGCAATTTACTAATACTAATTCGTTAGAACCTATTAAATTTAATGGTGTCAGTCGAGTTTAAAGACTACTTAATCATAGTTCAGTGCCTATCCTTACGGTAAATGATGTATTCTATGGTCCAAAGAACAACACAGATCATGCAACAAAAACTCATTGCCAAGAAGCAGTAGGTGTAACTGCCCGTTGCCTCATAGATAACCCCTGAAAAAAAAAACATTTGAAATTACGGAAGGATGTACAAGCTACAGAAGAGTAAATAAAAAACAATTGACTATTAAGTATCACATTTTATAAGCCAGCTTATTAACAAGCATTAAGACACAAGGAAGTATTTAAAGGCGATATAATATGTACATGTAACAGCTGAACAATCATACATTGACGTTAGCCATATAAGCCACATTGATGGTATAATAACAGTTTTAAATGATTCGCGGTTAATTTTAGGTTTAATTGCGTCGAAATATCGGGAGCTCATCAAATCTATAATCCAAATATCCCGTTTTCATTATGTCTAACACAGTGATGGTGATGATGACATTTCAATGAAGTGACTGTGACATAAATCGCTTTAATTTAAATTCATTGATATCTACCGAAGAACAATTTAATTTACATATTTAATTTAACTAATAAATATAATAAGTTAGTTTAAAATTAGTTCCTGGTGACGTTCCAATAGTGACTTTTGCATAATCGTTTCTGATTGAATGACAATCAGACAATTTAGAAAACACTTTAACTATAGGTACAATAAATTTAAAAGGATTAGAGATGTCTAGTCCCCAAGGGTCAATTTAAACAAAATTTTAAAAACGCCTCCACGGTGAAATAAGTATAATAAAAAGCACACAATTATTTTAAAAATAAAATTTTGTCAAATAAACCGCCCCGTGCCAATCGCCAAAATTTAGAGAATACTAATCATTCAGTAAAGATAACAAGTTAATTTCAATTTGAATCGACGCCTCTGGAAAGATAAAGTCTTAAATATTACTACGAATTCTGTGCAAAAGAAGTTGCGGGCAATAATTGACCGTTTTTTAGTTTAGGGTGAACCGGGTGATAAGCGTGTGCTCTATCCTTAGAGCAGGAATGGAATTGAGATATTAATGCGCGATTTCCCCTCTGTCAAAACTCTAGCATTAAGTGATCAGGGTCTGTTGATTGTGTACGTGTTTTTGGCATTTGTGTGACAGTTTTGTTTTAGTGTGAGTTTAAAAGAACGTAACAAATTTTGACATGAGCGCAGACGTGTGCTGTACGTGTGTGTTCCTCGTCCCCCTCAAAAAGTGGCAGAAAAATTGTAGTGTATCTAATGATAAGCCAAAGGCGCCTCCCGTCTGTCTACTTTATGGCTGTATCTTAGACCACATCTTCGCTTGCCATCGGGCGTGATTGCGATCAAACGCAGACCTATATTGTATAAAAAAAAACACTAGTTAGGTAATAGGTTTAGGTACAGCTTACCTATCAAAGGATCGGCTATGAGCATCAGCACGCCAGAGAATATGATGTGCAGCGCAAGCGCAGCTGGGAAGCGGTCATCCGGGGCTGCCGTGGCCAGAACCAGAGGGAACAGCACTTGCACCGAGCACCGCACTATGCCTGATACAACTGTTACGGCGAACACGTACCAGAGGTCACTGGAGCTGACCAAAGCTAAAAGGCAAAATGGACAATTAAATTGGCAGTTGACATTTGGGGAGATAAAAAAGGGAAGAAGATTAAGATTTATAGGTACAGAAAAAATCTAGATTCCAAATCTTTGAACTGCTTTTGTACGTAAGCAGATTGCAAAATAAAACAAGTTTTCATGCATAAATAACGCTAAAAATTAATAATAAATAAAAGATAATAAAAAAATCAGGACAGTAAAATCGATATTAAATTCAGAAAACCCAAGCCCAAAGAACCGATCCCACGACCCTGTATTTGCTTGATCATTAGGTTGCTAAGCTTCATTAATAAATCACGCCAACAATTTTGCGACACTTTAATGCAATTAGATGTGAAAATTACGATAACTGTTTTACTTTATTGTTTCCAAACGGTTTAAGTTCCACTTAGCTAACAATCAATTGGTTGATCAGCTGTTTTATTGAAAAAATTAAGAGTATCTTTTCTAATAAAACAGCTAGTGAATTGTAATCAGTCATTGTCATTAGAATTTCTCAAGGCACGCTACCAAGTTCAGGTTCAATGGGTCTAACTGTTTCCTTTTCTGTCGACCGATACTAGCATCTAAACACCATTTATCATACTGTTTTGGACTGATGAGTCCAATCATCAAATTCTTTCTCGCTCTAATTTTAGTGTCCTAGACCCTAATTTTCAATTAATCGATCCATCAGTGTAGGTCGACTTTGAAGTGTTGTTGAGTTTAATGTAGATTATAACAAAAAACTGCAGTGTTATTTTTTTTCGACAGTTTGTGAGTGATAGGCCTATGTCTAGCAGTAGACGATGATGATGATGATGATGACGGAACCTTAAAAACGAATACTAGATGACTTGGCTATGGTCACCCTGAACACGGACACTGCGCACTGGTAGAAGGGCCACACGGTCTGTGCCGAAATGGGCGGCCTAAACAATTGATTGAATTAGGAGTCACCTTGCGGAGGTCTAGCCAGGGGTTGAATAAGTCTAAGTGAGGACCCATGTGAAGTTTTCTGTTGAAAAATTAAAATAAAAAAAAAACCTCCTCCCACAATACACAATTGTATATACAACCAGCTTACGCAATGGGAGAACGATTGTTTTATTATATTTTTTCAAAGTAAAAACTATACAGGGGTGTTTATTTAGACTTACTCAACCCATGGCTGAAGTCTTGACGGTATATTAAAACGAACCCTGTATACCTGAACTAAAACTGGAATAAAGCAACCAATAACATACTAAGTAATTGGTTTCAGTTCATGGATGACCAAAGGTTAAGAAAAAAAAAGAGTAATTTGGTTAACGTACCGATACGCAGCAAAATAGTAATACACGTGCCGCCGAAGAATAACTTTCTACTATCCACGGTATAGAAGAATGTGAACACGGCCAGCAAAAACCTGGCAACTAAATCTGCAATGGCCCCCACCATAACACAAGTGGCTACCTCCATCTGAAACATAAGCACAACACAGGGTTATTAAGACACAAATCAAACGTAATAGCGAGTGCCACATAATCTAACAGAGGAACAACTAACTAAAAAACTTCTAAAAAAAACTAGAATAAATAATTCCCCCGCATAAGGTCATTCCTAGGACGTTGGGTCGTAAATCATTTTGTATTAGGAAGCTATTAAAAGCATCAAATATTAAAGTACCTTGCTGAATCCGTACGAAAAGAGTAACATTGGCTCCATCGCCAGGTAGGTAACATCAGAGACGAAGGCAAAGCCCAGTCCTACTAGAGTGCTCACGAAACGAGGATCCTTCAATAAATCCAGTTCCACGTTTTCGCAAATCATTTTTCTGAAAAGAAAATTTATGCAAAAGTATTAAAAAAACTTGCAGAATGATTCAAACAAAAAAAAAACATAGAGATACAGTGGAACGTAGAACCTCCTGCTTTTTTGAAGTCGTTTAAAATTACTTAACGCCGTTTGCACACCGACGCCGCGAACAGCGGTAGAATAAGGTTCTACCAATGTTCGCGGCGTCGGTGCTATTTTTTTAGGATAGTGCTAAAGTTTCGCATACATTTCGCGGCATCGATGTGTAAATGGCATAACAAAAATAAGTACGCACATGTGTCTTTAAATCTACAATCTACAATACTTTATATACATATATCCGTTGTCACTGTGCAAGTGTGCATAGTGCAAGCATTTAGTTCGGACTAGATCAATTGACACAATTGTCATGGAATAACTCCCATGGTACTTATCTATTTATTTACGTTATGTTAATTCACTGGTTAGGTAAATCACACTCACATTATACTTTTCTGTATCGATTCGTGTCTTTTCGGCAGCTTCTCCTTCTCTTCGTTGTCGTTACCTGGCAACATTTTTATGATAGACTCGTCATGCTCGTACTTTATCTTTGAAACACTTAGGACGTCACATTTTGATGGAAGCTCTGAAAGTGGTGAGAGAACAACACAAATGAACCACATTTGGCATGTCTACATTTACATGATGGCGGATTGGTGGTTGAGTCGGTTTTAATTTAGGAGCTAACAAAATAACATGGCGGGGCGTTTACAGGTTGCAGAGATAATGAAGCGTCAGTATTTCAACAAATCTGTACTTCGTTTTTTTCTGCATTAGAAAAAAGGTACCTAAACAATAACGGCCAGTATTTTTATTGAAAACTACTTTTACAAAATAAGTAACGGCAAGTATCAATATAAAGTTTTACACATAGCGGTCACTTATTTTTATTGTTTTTTTTTTATAAAAATGCATGTCAAGATTGTTCACCTTCTTTCTAATGCTGAAAAAAACGAGCCTATAGATATACTCGCGTGAAGTTTTAAATGAAATAAATACACCCAAAATGAGGTCAAGTGAGTTATCATGAAGAACTACATACTTAGGTACCAGAGTAAATCAAAAAGTTCTTAGAATAGGGTTAAAAATACACGAAAATCAATATATTTTTATTTATTTTATCTACATAATTTCCTTCTTGTTCTATACGTTTATTATACCGTTTTTTAGGGTTCCGTACCTCAAAAGGAAAAACCGGAACCCCTATAGGATCACTTTGTTGTCCGTCTGTCTGTCTGTCTATCAAGACTCTTCTTCTCTGGAACGCGTGGAGGTAGTATGCTGAAATTAATATCAAATACTTAAGCCTGCGGTCCCTTGAAGCTGTGAAAAAACCAACCTTCTAAGTTAACGCAATCAAAAGATACAGTCATCAAAAAGGCTATTTCCGTACCCAAATTGCCGTACCCTTGTAACATGAATTTTTGGCTTCATGCTATCAACGGAATCAAGGCGTGAACGGCGCCTACACGAATACCATAGCAATGCAACTCTACGTCGCAGTGGGTACTTAATCACGATAGGAGTCTCGCTTCCGTCATTTATGTCTAGTACCGAACATGACCACCGTTGTCGGATAGGGGGCGCCACTGTTGCTTGCTAGGGATTCTCCCAACGCGTTTGGGGGTACGAGAATAAAAGTCTGATCATTTCCAAAAACGCTCTCTTTCGCCGCACGATTTCAACTAAGAAAGTTGCTCCTTCCGCCGAACCGCGAGAACTAATCTCTAATACTTTCATCATGGAAGTACTCAAAAGTATTAAGGAGTGATTGTTAGAGTTTTGGGTCACTGAGCCCGCTACTTAATTAATTAACTGCAATGTCGCGCTAGCTGCTCTCCCAGAGATGTAAGTGTTTACTTTGTTCCTTTTTCTGTCTTTTTATTGTCGTGCCACGCATTTTATAAGTCCTGGAATCATGGGTGATCCTTTGGATTCTAGGGGTCCTTAGTACGAGTCGTAAAACCCTACGCTGCCCGTTTGCTGCCTTATTGATACCGACTGCCACGATGTTCTGAGTCTGTGCTGGCGCAGCTCGCAAGCATTTGTGCCCAACGCCTGCCGGATTTGGTTCCACAACGCCGAGGACACGTGGAAATAGTGGGGTATCGTATCTGAGACCCAGGTGTACTTAATGTTAAAATAAAGGTTAGTAAAATTGTAAAACTTAATTAAAACTGTTTACGGGCCGTAGCGCTATCAGGGTGCATACATATAAGCAGCGACATCTGTAGACATAAGATTTTCCTAATCGTGTAAATTGTATATTTTGTGGAGTTTTTTTTATGAATAAAGTGTTATTACAAAAGGTAATAGTTGTTTATTTTGAAGTTATCTTGGGACAGGCGCCTAGGGTAATTTAATTTGTCTCATGCGAACCACTGGACGAGGCGGTGGTAACCGAGGAGAAATCCCACGTTACACCCTGAAAACCTAAAGGGTACTTCGAGTTGTCCTAGAAACTTGAAATTTGGTATGAAGGTAGCTCTTATAGCACAACCACTCGGAAAAATTAAGTTTTTTATGTGTGTCTGTTGATTTCATAGACCAATATAAAATGACCCCACATTGCGTACATTTTGCTTAGGAGCAGGGATCTGCTAACACTGGACACCTTAAAGCACTGGGGAAAAGCGTTAGAATTTGTATACGAACACAACACGTCAATCAACTGCATTCCATATTCATTGCCATCTTCAAGTGTGACAGTAACACTTAATTAAGCATAATGAAATCCCAAATGACAACATTAACTTGCAAGGTAATTAATACACAACCGGTGTGATTAGCGCACAAATGTGTGAATTACGACATAATAGGCACACTAATGAAATTCGAATAAAACTATTAGCGTCTATACTTCGTTTACTATAGCAATCTTGACGTACCTTTTTATTGAAAAACGCTTTTTAAAAATAAGTAATCGTTACGTATAAAACCATAACTGTATAAATAAATAAATCTCTTAACTTATTTTTAAAAGGCGTTTTAAAAAACGAGGTAATCCTTTTTGAAGCTCGAAAAACGTACCTGTTTGACATTCGTCCGAATTCTTTATTAAGTGCCATTCCACTGGATGCATGACTAGCATGGCAAAGACTAGGTGTAAGTCTACGGCCATGATAAGGGCGAGAGTCCACTGGAACCCGTATTCGGCTAAGAGGTAGGTGACTAGGACGGGAAACGTGATGGACGCCATACTGCTCATGGTTTGATTGGCACTCATCATTGCCGTGCGGCGCTTCGTGAAGTAGCAGTTGAAAGCTGTGAAGCTGACGGGGATCATCACGCCGAAACCGGCTCCTGTAATCGTCATTAAATGTCTCAATCATTTTTGTAACCATCCTTCATTATTTAATCATCGTTTAACTCATCTAATAAGTTGCTGTGCAGTTTGGCATAAGCATACCTATAGACATAATTATTTTCTACTGCTTTTGTTGTATGTATTTTGTGTGAATTTTAATTTTAAAAAAAAACGTGAACTAAAAAAAATAAATTTAAATGCAAAAAAATATCTTATTTTTGAACTTAAATTTACAATGGAAAGATTGTGTGACGTTACTTCTTAGTTTTCATTGCGAATTTTCATAAGTAAAAAAAACATCAAAACATCGGCACTCGCAATTTACGTAAGTAGGTAATATTTAAATCAGTGTTTCAATTTTAAAACAGATATCAAGTTGGTAACTAAATACAGATAGGTAATTCCGATTTGTTCCATGAACAAGATGTTATACAAAATCGTTCTTTGGTGTATAAAATTCTAAAATTCCACTTTTCCACCAATCATTATGTATTTTTTCTGTGTCAAATACTTAGGTTCGTTTTAATGAACCGTCAAGAATTTTCCCAGGGGTAGAGTAAGTCTAAGTGAAGTCTAACTTAAATGAAAAAAAAAATTCTAGCATGCATTAGTGAGGAAACCTGCACAGTCCTGCGAAGCAATTCAAAGGTGTGTGAATTTCCCAATCAGCACTGGGCCCGCGTGGGAACTATAGCCCAAGCGCTCTCATTCTGAGAGGAGACCTGTGCCCAGCAATGGGACATAAAAAAGGCTGCTAATGATGATGAGCATACATCCCTTTCCTCTGCTGGTTGACAATATGTAGGTATAGATTGTTATTTGTATTATTTTACTGACTGCATTGTCATTCATACGATGGGCCTCATAAGGAAGCTCAAAGTCACTCAGAGGGCACAATGGAGAGGGCTATGTTCGGGGTTTCTCTGCGGGATAGAATCAGAAATGATATAGCCCGAAGAATTGCGAAACTTAAGTGGCAGTGGGCGGGGCACATTGCTCGCACGATTGATGGCCGATGGGGTCAGAAGATTCTCGAATGGCGTCCACGGACTGGGAGACGAGCTGTCGGTAGGCCTCCAACAAGATGGAGCGACGACCTGGTAAAGATCGCGGGATCGCGTTGGATGCGGAAAGCACAAGACCGGTCTGAGTGGAGAGCCTTGGGGGAGGCCTATGTCCAGCAGTGGACGTCTTTCGGCTGACATGATGATGATGATGATGATGATGATGATTGTCATTCATTCTACATATCCATACCAGATTTCAAGACAATCACTGGATGTGGGTGAAATTCTACATGCTAGATTAGAAAACGACTTAACTTACATTATTAAACTGAAATAAAAAGTGTAAGTCCTTCTATTTCCGCTGCGTTTTAATGCACTCTTGAGCGGGCCCGGGCGGGCTTGCCGTTCCCATAACCGCCAAAGTAGTGTTTTAAACTGCTTTTGACCTTTAACAAATGTATTTTAAATATGTACCTCTGACGACGCCGAAAGTGAAGACGAGCTGGTAGGTCCGCTGGACGAATATAGTCAGGATGTCGCCGAGGACGAAAAGCCCGGCGCCCACTAGCCCGACTTGCCGGAACGAATACTTTTTGAGCGCTATGCCACTCAGGAAACCTGAAAAACACCTTTGATTTCAATAAAATTACAAACTCAGTAGTATAAAAATTCGGAAAAGTTAAATTAACGAATTCGTAACTCACGGACTTTGACTGATGTCAAAATAAAATCTTTTCACATTTTCACTTATTAAGCTTCCAAAAATACTCATAAAAAACCGCGATGCCTCACTTATTACTGCAATTAAGACGGTTTTTAATTTATATTTTTTATAAACTCACTGAAACATGAATACACAGAAAAAAACCAGAAAAATGCCAACCCCGGGAATCGAACCCGGATCCTCGACACTCCGGGTCGTGTGCTTTTCCCCTACACCACGGCTGGACATAGAGGAAAGGCTGAATTTTTTCCATGTATTCAAATCTGTTTTTAATTTGGCAAAAACTAATCGGAGGCAGTTTGATCACTGAAAATTATGATGTCATAGTTCTGTAATTTAATACAAACTTCATACTAACGGTTTCGAGTTCTTTTGCGACCACTGAAACTGAAATGGTGTTATTTTTAATGTGGGTTGACAGAAAATAAAAGGAAATCATGAATACACTTTAAAAATTAAGAACCTCATCTTTTTAGAAGGCTCTCGTTTTATATCGAAGGACAACGTAATAAACCACGATCTTATTTAGCGCTTGGGTACCTACAGTAAACATCCCCTGTAGTGTAGGTAGCTACATACCTAGTCACTCGTCCGGTGTATGTAAATAGACAAATTGAAGCGAATCAATAAATCATACACGTAATAACCGCTTATTCATCAACGAATGAAATGTCTCACGCGCCGGGTCCTTTTGCCATCAGCGTTCGACGTTTGATGTTTGATCAACCGATTTGCTAGTCCACATCAATTAGGGCCAGTAACCTGATCCCACACTCGACATTTGAGCTAGAGTAGAGATTAACTAAGAAAGTGCGGCCGCTAGAAATTTTATGTCAATTGATCAAGAGTCGGGCGGCTAGCATCGGCCCGATAGCAACCGACTGGGTAACAAATCATCCGCCTATTCAATTAATATTAACTTTTTTAATTAACAGCGCATAAAAATGGTCAAGAGCCGTTCCACAGTTACTTAAGATAAGTTCATGGTGGTATTTATCTGTTCAAGGATTCTCTGAGCTCTTCGTGATAATTTGTTGCATTTAGATCGGCAGTCAGGTAAAGGCTGCGGATTGTTTTTGGCGATGTCTGTCCTGAGTCACGCGCTATTAATGTCGCAAAGCAATTTAATAAATACCTGTATCCGTTTAGAATTTTCATTTCACTATACGAAAGTCTGATATTTTGAATGTTTCAGAGTACGTTCGTGCGCGGTATTTGTTTTTTACTGCTAGGATATAAATATAAGAACCGACGGTGTGTAGGTACAGTCAGCAGCAAAAGTAGCTAAGCAACGGAACCGGTCACAATGATCTGCTCAAGCTCTTATGTCTATAACAATAGAGCCTTGCTTAGCTACTTCTGCTGATGACTGTACAACAGAAAGTATATTAGCAAGTGCACAGGTACCTAATGCAACATTTAGTAACCTGAGAAGCCTACAATTTTTTTGAGATGGGTAAGCTAAAGCTCTAACCGAATAGGTTTTTGTTTTGTTCAAAAATATTTTTTCAGTAAACCCGCAATCAAAAACTAGTTCATGAGAGTACAAAAATGGTGTCATCCGGTCATCACAAAGTTCAAAGCTACATCTTTAATGTGTTATTAAGAAAAAATATGAAGAATTCCAATGCATTAATGTGTAAATCAGTCGTAACGTTCACATTATGCTAACAGTATCTTGTTAATATTGGATAGATCTGATATTATCGACAATTTAATTTGGCGAGACTTTATACGTTTACGTCCCCTGTTTGACCAGATTACTCAACCGAGACGTCGATTGCATCAACCATAGAACATAAAAATCAAAATTTTATTGATTAAAATAATGGCGGTTAAATGCTCTTTTACGCGTAATTTTTTGAAAGATCATGATTGCCAAGGAGAATGCGCCGAAAAAAACTTGGCACAGTAATTTTTTTTTAAAACAGGTTAAGCACAATAATCAAAATATTCTGTACCTACCAGATATAGAAAGAGCGCCGTTGTACACCCCTATTACTAGAGGTAATCCGCTCCCGCTGCCCTGCTCAGTGAAGAAATTGTGAAATAAAATACCAAACGCATTCGATGAGCCAAATCCTAGCATCTGAAAAAAAAAACAAGTTATAATCATAAATGACGTAATCCCTTCATCCACAGGCTGACGGGTCCCGTCCTCGGCATAAAGAAAAAACCGGTCAAGAGCGAGTTATACTCGTGCACCGAGGGTTCCGCGTCATCACGTAATATTATTTGTGTTAGCCTACTTTGCGTAAGTAGATTTTATTTAAATTTTTCATTAAAAGTCGAAAACTATGCGGCCTAAAAAAATGTTTTAGAATGTGCAAATTACGTTCTTTCAATATTAGGTATTATGATATTCCATATGACCAGTAGCCTGACTTTAGATTAAGATCCCTTTTTAGTCACAATTGCAAAAAAATTACAGTATTTTATTTCTTTCTCTTTGGAAAAATAGTTGGGCAAGCATCATTTTAAAACTGTTCCAATTTTTAAGTAGATAGCAGGAACTACTCCTGAGATGACCAGCTATGACAGACAGAATGAGTCACACGATAAGGGTTCCTTTTTATCATTTTGGTACGGAACCGTAACAATACAACGTAAGCTATCAGTTAGACTACGAGTCGTTTATTTTATTATACCTAAAGCAAATTAGGTAGCGTTTTTAAGAAATTAAACTGCTTTTCTCACGTACCTAATAAAAATTAACTTTAAGTAGAATCACGTTCTTTTTAAATAAAGACTCATAATTCCTCCATTTGCTATTGTAGTGTTTAGAGTAAAAAATATAAATCGGTCTCACGACCCATTTTCTCTCTACTTATCTCTATCTTAACGTATGTTTACTTCAGAATTAAAATAATTCTACACTGAGCCTTGCGAATTTTACGAGACAGATAAGACTAATAATAAAGAATAAGTTATTAAAAGTGATGAACAATTGCACTATTAATTGAATAAATACTTTACTATTAATAAAGAAAGAAACAAACAATATATAGAATAGCAATCTTAAATGAGGGCGGGCCAATTAAAGTTTCTGTCATCATCATCATCATCATAAATACCAGGAAAATGATGCTTTCCGATCAGTGTGGCGGGGGCTGGGGGGAGGGGGGGAGGGGGTAGAAAAGTAGACCAAAGACAAAGAGCAAGGCTGTTCTCCTATGAACAGTGCCCTAAGCACGACTTGTCGAATCCTGCGTTACGTTACGGTTATCGTATCGAGATTGAGAAATCTCATACAAAATTTTAGTTCCAAATGCGCTCACGGGCGGGCGCTGTTCCAAACGTCATACAAACTCGTTATAGTTTACTATTCGAGTTTACGTGACGCAGGATTCGACAAGTTGTGCTTAGGGCACTGAGCCTGCGAACGCATTTGAACGTCGTTCTCCTGCAAAAATCACCGAGCAAACGTAAGACGTGATGCACGTGTGCGAAATAGAGACCGGAGGGTCGAGCACCACTTTCGAAACCTGCGTCACGTAAAATCGAATACCCAGTAAACGTTGTCGAGTTTGTATCACGTTTGGAACAGCGCCCGCCCGTGAGCGTATTTGGAGCTAAAGTTTAGTACGAGGTTTCTCGATCTCGATACGATAACCGTAACGTTACGCAGCATTCGTAAAGTCGTGCTCGACCCTCTGAACTCTTGAGTAATTTTATCTCATCGCGAAAATACGGTTAGCGGGCCGTGAGATGAATGGGCTATGGGCTACCCTAAGGTAACCTCTTAGCCTTAGCATATGATAAACCCAGATAAACCCAAAACTAATAACTATAGGTAAGCGGTAACATCTTAATTGTTACGGTTGGGGCTATCTGAATAAATACGGGTTATCGTTATTGTAGGGTAGCCCGTTAAAGGGGTAATCGAACCGTAATCGAACTGTTTAGCTTATCATCTGAACGGGTTACCGGTCCCTGTTGAAGTAGTATGAAGTGCTCATTCTGTCGCGAATAGGCCTAATTAGCGGTAGCATTGGGAGATATCTCTATTAATTAAATTGTATGAAACATAGACCGTGACTGTAATATGCAGCACCTCGCAATTGAAATAGATCTCGTTGGTACTGGGAATTGGTCAACACGTTTAAATAACTTTTTTTTTTCAAGTCTTTATTTAGTTTCATCTATCCCGGTGTCTGTATCTTGCCAGTTACCGGTTAAATTTGAGTGGGGGTGAATTTCCAGTGGTGAGATTTTGACTTTAAATTTGGCATAGATATACATAAATTATGTAGATGCGATGTCAATGCAAATACGGGCAGCTAAAAGTGCAGTTGAAAAAAACTACAGATATTGATATACTCACCTTTGTTACGTAATATTGTGTCATCTATTAACGGACAATCGAACCGGTATCGCTTGTGAGCTAGCTTTTAGGGTTCTGTGCAAAAAAATCAGTCAACTAATCAAAATGTTCCAGCGTTCGTAGCTTCCAGCGATGATATGCGAACGATGACTGAACTACACATATGGACACATATCATACCTAGTCAATTATACTAATAGTAAGAATTATGATTTTATATATGACAATCATATTATACAAACTAGCATTTTATACCAACGACGTACATACGTCGGCAGTATTTCGTTAATTTTATTTTGTTGTTATAAATTTAAGATGATGAGTCGGCTAAAAATTAAACTCTGTCGATAAAACGCTTAAAAAAATAAGAACGCACCTAAAGAAAATAATTATTTTGTTCGGGTCCTCAGTATGAATTTTCATTTATTTATCCGTCTCGTTACAGAAAATAATGTTTGGTAAAATTTTATGTCGGTCCCAAGCAGAAGTTCAGGCCTAAGTATACGAGAATAACCTGATTGTTTGGTATTTTATTACAAAAACTTGAGTAAATAATGGTTAGGAAATGAACTTGAAATTAATTATGCAGGAGTGTGTTGATCAACGTGACGTGAAGTAAAATGGTAACACTATGATTTAGTTATGCAATAACACATATTTATAATTATTACTGAACGAGATTTTCTTTTATGAATTTTGCGTACTACATAAGCTGGAGATAATTAACCCAGTGGGCTAAACTAAAACTGGATTTGGATGAAAAAGACAAGCGAGTAAACTTTCCAAGTTGCAACCTGTGCTAATCGTACATCTCTATCTAGGTATTTACGCGAGTCTTGTGATTGGCTCGGACCGAAAACAGGAAGATGCGGACTTGTGAACTATTTATTATAGGGGAAAAATTTGGTATCAAAAAGGTTGAAAACATGTGCCGAACTCGTTGGGATTAAATAAATTATACTCTGCGTTTACGACATAGACGCAGCAATATGGTAAACTTTACTAGATGCCGATCCAGTGAACTAAATTTGTAAAGTACCTAATACTATAGGAATTAACCTTTTAAAATATCTGGCGATAATTTCGGAAATCTGATACATATTCGACGGGAGGTTAATAGTTAACACCTCAAAATAAACCTTGAAAGCAGGAAACCTAACAAAGGATAGATTTACCGGCGTTCATTAAAAAAAAGCTAGTAATAAACTAACATAACGAGTAGAGTGAGACAAGCATATTTACGACTAGCTTTTGCCCCGCGGCTTTGCACCCGTGAAACATTTTAAAATGGGTTAGTTCCCAATCCCGTGGTAATTTCAAAAAATCCCTTCTTAGTGCACCTCTAGGATACTCAAGGTGTATGTTTGCCAAATTTCAAGTCTCTAAGTCCAGTGGTTTAGGCTGTGCGTTGACTGTCAGTAAGTCAGTCATTCAGTCAGTCACGGTATTGTTTTATAGGTATAGATAAAAATAAATTGAGTATCGATCACAATAAAAACACAAAAAGTTTGAAGTAGCGTCCGCTTTTTTGTGATTAAGAAAATAAAATAAATAAAATAAGTACGAGACCCTGTCATTATCAACGCACAAAGTCAAGGCAATATAATTCGTTAACACTCTTTAATTCGTATTTAAACAATCGCCACAATTCTCGAGTAGTGTAATTTAGTAAGCAAATATTGTAACTCCCGGGTACTAACTGATAATAAAAGAGTTTTGCTTTGTACAAAATGCGGCATCACATATTTAGTCAGTTGACAATTTTTACACAAACGTATGTTTATTTGTATAGCAATAAAAACAGTAAGTAATTAATTATCCTTATTTATTATACTTTGGCTAATAACATAATGTGAGATCGTTGAATTATAATTACATATTAGGAATAGTAATATTTAAATAAACAGTTTAATTTAAAATAAATAAATAGATTTACGTACTTGTCACGTCTACACGCGTAATGTTATTTTTAACATACTAGCTCGTAAATTGACTTACACAGTATTTAAGTTTATAATGTACTTAATACAATTTATAACACACATGTGTTTCTTACTTTATTATTATCGCACTTATGCTTTTTACATTATGTATTTTTACCTACACAGTCTATTGTGAATAAATAAACTAAGTACTTATTTTACCTAAGTGAAAGATGATACAATATAAACACACAATTCTTTCTTTTTATCTACGAATTATTTTCATTTCCGTATCATTTTTTTTATAGGTAATAAACCTATAAATTATAAATACTAAGTCGTAATAGCGGTTCTGTTTGTGCCTTTTTTTTAACCTGCGCGGATTGGAGGTACTTTTTTTTAGTATTTATTCTTGACTTGATTTATTTACTTAGTGTTTTGGATAGATTATTATTGATTGAGAGATTATGATATTATGTAAATAAATCGTACAAATAAGTTCCATATTTTAAATACCGCAACAATGTTTTTAAGGCTTTACCACATTATAATTATGGTACCATTTTTTTAACATTAAAATGGGTATAAGTAGTAGGATTTCCTTAAAAAGATAGGTATGTCATCGCGAACTTTTCTGAAGACCTATAGGTAAAAGAGGGAGAGTTTCACCACATTCTTCTCATAGGGATTTAAGGCTGCGTTTTCGATTAAACTTCAACTTTTTTTTGACATCTTCAACAATGATCGTCATAAATATATCAACCAACAGTTTCACCACATTATTCTCATAGGGATTTAAGGCTGCGTTTTCGATTAAGCCTCAACTTTTTTTTGACATTTTCAACAATTATCGTCATAAATAATAGAATTTTACCTACATAAAACGTTAACAAAATATACACATAAACCTTCCACTGGAATCACTCCGTCCATTGGTGAAAACCCATTGATATTAAAGGTGCATCAATGTGAAAACCGCGTCATAGTAACGGATTAAACGAGAACGCGAATACTGAGTTCAGTAGTTTTTGAGTTTATCGCGTTCAGGCAACCAGAGGCTGCGGGGGACTTTGGTTTATAACAATGTAGTGGTGAGTTTTTTTAATCAGTCTACCTATGTTGATGACATAAAACTGTATTCTTTCAAATTAATTAACCGCAAACTACCTATCGTGATTTATTACTTTAAAAATGTACAATGCCAAGGTGTCAAAGTAAACAAATACTTATACATAACTTATATTTTTATTGATAAGCAAAAGTAAAAGTTGACCCAAAATTAAAAGTCGTACCTAATCACTTAAAGATTCAAACACAACAAGCATGTCGTATTTAAATTGAGGCTACCTACCTATGCATTAATTTCAGAAGATAAGCTCTATTTGCAGTGTATGTCCTCTTGTCAACTATAAGAAATCAAATCGTGTCACTTCTTGATACTTACAAAAGTGAATCCGACACCGACACACACAACGTACCCCCATCCACCATCGGGAGGGATCATGTTCTTTCTGCGATACCTCCGTCCGCTCCCCTCGATATGCGCGAAAGCCTCATCCATGTTCAATTGCAACACACGACACTTTGTAACAGAATCGGCGATTCAATCAATAAGTGCTGATGCCCACAAAAATGTCTGGTGCGAATTGGCTATTTGCTATTACTATTTAGCTGAGAACATTATCAGTTGGCGAAGGTATTTTTCCGAGGCAGCATTTTACGACAGCGCGAAGCCACGCACGTCCTCGCTACACTGTAACTGCCACCACATTAACTATTTGGTGTTGTAGGCACCAGCGGTTGTGAATGGGGTTACATTACAGAAAGATTACGAAGTGATTCGAGTTGACTGAAAGCATTGTCTTCGGCTGACGTCGCCGTAATCTCTTAATGAGACCTTAGCTCTCAATTGAAGCGGCACTAATCCTTTATAGTTGTATAATCATAATAATTATTGTCTGTTTAGGGCATGTAAGCCTTATAGGTACTTGGTAGGTTCATAACGTGCTATTTTATCATAGTGGTGCAAGGTTATAGCTATTGCGAATAGTTCGCGGCTCTGCTCGGTAAGTGCAGTAGATATGTTTTCTGATCTCGCTTTTCTATCAAGGTTTTGAGATGTTCTGAGTTCGGCAAAGTATTAATTAAGCGATTGGTTGCTATGACAACTATCTGTAATGTCCGACTATCTGTATGTCTGTCATCGTGAAAAAAAAAACTGTAGGATTTACTTTGTTAACTAAAAGCCTACAGTGTTTTTTTTTTTCAAGATGACCTGTTGGTTACATACAGCATGTGCTTCCAGAGAAATTAGTCCGTAACAAGTCGGGCTATACACTCGACTAACATACCTACCTACGTGAATGAACCGTTTATTTCACTATATCTTAAAATGCATAATTAATTTAATCGGAATGTGTAGCAATAAAATAACCTTAAATAATGTAGATATAAGAGTAAGAGTTCATTGGCAAGTTGTTTACGCTTTTGTTAATGACACTGGGCAACTGAGTCTACTTGGCCTTGGGTACCTACAGAAAACTACGGAAGTAAATAATCAAAATAGGAAGTGACACAATAGTAGGTACTTTATGCAACTGTTACATAATGGAGGTGCTTAAAACACGAGTGTGTTTTTATGAAACGAGGAAAAGCCATTTCATAAGCCATCCAGAAAATGCGATTTCGGTAAGTCGTCAATACCTCAATGGCGGCAATGACCTCTTCATTTGACGCAAATCTCTTTCTGCTAAGCCATTTTTTTAGGTTTGGGAATAAAAAAACGTCGCGTGGAGCTAAGTCTGGTGAATAGGGTCGATAAGGCAGCAATTACCTAGTGTTTTTTTTCTAATTTTGCCGCTGCGATTCTGGAGCTGGCGCATTGTCATGGACGTCATGATGAAAAATAACGTTTTATGCCTAAAAACAGAATATCTTTTTTCCAATAAATTTGCTATATTTAGTTTTTCCTTTTTGTAAGTAATCAGTAATCAGTATGCATAATTCGTTAAGAGTCCCAAAAAATGGTCACCATGACCTTTCCGGCCGATGGGGCGGTCTTTGATGCTTTCTTTGGAGCCGATTCAATTGGTAAAATCTACTGCTTTGAATGTTCTCTCTTTTCTGGGGTATAGTTATGAATCCATATTTCATCAATAATCACAAAACGCCGCAGAAACTCATTGGGATTGCTTTCATACTTTTCTAAGCATGCTCATAGCTTCGAAACAGCCATTGGGGAAAGCTTTTTTGTTTCTCTGTGAGCAAACGCGGCACCCATCTCGCATATATACCTGCACCTTTTTCATCCCTAATTGGTTTTCTAAAATATGTTGTGCCCGCTCGATTGGAACATTACCTACCTATAGTGTCAACAATTTCTCCAAACTTTATTCGGCGGTTGGCTAATATGATAATATTATTATTATTACTTGCATCTGTACTTTTATCTCATTAAGTACATGTTTTTCCTTTCAAAAACAAAAAACTTATTACAGAACGATACTGTTTTTTCTCCATACTTTCAAATAGAATCGAATTCTGACATTCAACAGCCGTTAAACGAGAAAAAAAAACAAAAGAGTTATTTACGATATAGGTATTTTTAATTTTTTTGGTGCATGAATGAATGCCTTAAAACGGTCGTTTACATTTTTTCAACCGTTTAACGTACTATAACGTTTTAAAACGGGCACTTATCAAACAGCTTAATAATACTGCGATTTCGTAATTAATTTGAACAATTGGCTGGATAATAAATAAAGCACAGACACCTAATTGTCTGCATCATTGTAAAAGATGAAGCCGTGTCTGATGGGATATAATAAAGTGCTAAGGGGAAATAGATCTTGACATTTAATAAAATGTTAATGATAAATGAAATATCCATCCATCCATACCAATTAACATAAATGTCACTTTTCAATGACAATTCGGTCTTAATTGCGGACTTGAAGTGCTTCATGAGTCTGAGTTTTCATCAAACCTATAAGGTAATCGCAGTCAATTCCCGTTTTCATTATGTCTATTGAAGAGCTATTGTTGCGCTTCATATTGGCAAAGAAATGTAGTTCGAATTGTAATTGTAAAGTGACATTTGTAACGTTGGTGAAACAGGGGCCTGCTAGAGGCCCGATTTCACCCATAACACCTGTGAAAATGCCACTCGAAAGTGATGAAACTAGGTATGTACTTTGGGTATATTTTGCTAATCCATTGGTTTCTTCTACTCTACCAGCACATGTATTTTAAAGTCACCATATTTTTTTCTCTTTTGTAGAGGTATTTTTCCAGGTATACCTACAACTTAGTGGTAGGTCCTTACCGCGAATTATACTCCTCTGCTTCATCAAAAGTTAACTGGTAGAGATCCCTTAAACCGATAAGAATTCGATTGTTTGGAAGTTATGTTTTTTGTACAATAAGTACTTACTATTTCCGCCAGCCTGAACAAAGTACCGTGGATTATCTAAAAATATATGCTATCCAGTTACCAGAAATTAGTTCTCGATCCATGAACCGTTAACAAGTGGGAAACCAATAAAATAAAGCTAATCCGTTCGAATATCGACTCGCCACTTCCTACACTTTCAACGCTGTCATTTGTAACATAACACCCTGAGTACGACAACATACACGGTAGCTAGTATTGGAAAGTGATATTTACCTCTTTGTTTCGCTCTATTAAGTAATAGCCTAAAGTAGCTACTATTAAGAAATAAAACCTTCTCACTATAATAAAATACCTACCTATAGGTATCTGTCGATGAAAATAATTGTATACGTTTTCTTGCAACAAAAATCCGTTTCATGAACATTTGCTGCTTTTTAACCCCTGGCCCAAAAAGAAGGGTGTTATAAAAGTTTGGTTTGTGTGTATTTGTATCTGTATGTCTGTGGCATCGTAGCTCCTAAACATACTGTAGGAAAGCTTAATCGTAATGGTTCTTTCCATTTCTGAATATCGGTTCAGCCGATATTGAACTTTGAAATGTAAAATGTCGGGTGTTTTCCAACTTTTCTTAGTTGGTTAGGTTAGCAATTTTTTCATTTTTAGTGCATGAATATGGATCTCGGGAAAACTACCTGACTCAAACAATTATAAATTTAAAATGCCTATTACCTAGCACCAATGTCGAACAGCACGTTGAGTTAGCTTTCCTATTTCAAATATGTAGACGTAGTTCATATATATATACCTATGTCATGAACCTACCTACTTAGTTAATTTAAAACGAGTGGAGGACACTATTGACAGTACCTACCTATTAGCCAAATATACACTCGTGATATTTTTCATACTTAGCGCCGTGCGTCTTTTTTACCAGGTCAATAGAAATGAACGCACTATAGTGGCAAACCAATAAAGTCACGGCGCTCTTAGTTCTTTGTGCGCGACATACGTAACTGGGCCCATACCGTGTCCCTCCCCATCCCCCTTTAAAGGCGTCACTGAGACTTAAGTAGGTACCTATTTAATTATATTTTTTATAAACTCACTGAAACATGAATACACAGAAAAAAACGAGAAAAATGCCAACCCTGGGAATCGAACCCGGATCCTCGACACTCCGGGTCGTGTGCTTTTCCCCTACACCACGATTGGACATAGAGGAAAGGCCGAATTTTTTCTATGTATTCAAATCTTAGCTTAGGTTCGATTCCCGGGGTTGGCATTTTTCTGTTTTTTTTTTCTGTGTATTCATGTTTCAGTGAGTTTATAAAAAATATAATTGTTTATTCACGGAAAAACCGTAAAAATAAAAAATTGGGAGAAAAAATACAAAAAGATACTCCTACTGAGATCAGATACCTATTTGGTTACCTGAAATACTAATACGCAGTTGACGCAATACCTAAGTAAACCTGTAAATAATAATAGTACAGTCTAAATGGCTCACAAAAATATTGGGCACTTTGGACCTCGGCATAAACCTATGTATCAAGCGGACTCACAGAGTTTGATTTATTGACTGATTGTACTAAGTCGTCATTAACTTTCGATCCATGATTCGCATAGGTAGGAATTCGCTGTGTAAACTGTAAAGTGGGTGGTGAGAGACACTAGAACGATTGCAGCGCACCATGTGGCAAAAAAGGGAACTTTTTGTAGTAGAAGAGAACTGTCACTAATTATAGTTAAAACGTCTAATATTTTATTAATTAAGTAAGTATGATCAAGTACAAGAACAAGTATCGAATTATACTACTACTTGTAGTGGAAGTGGTGGCATGTTGAGCGGTTGTTGTTGTGCTTCGTAAATGGCCTCGTGGAGAGTGCCGAAACGCGTCAGCGTTTAAATTAGTGTTGGTGGTGATAGTTGGGTCTGTGTGGCATGTGTCGATTCGTGTAGCAGTGGAGGCGGAGGTGTTGCATGGAAACATACATTTGCCGCACAGATATAACTATTTGTCATTAGTGGTCGCGGGTGAGCAAAGTAATTGTTTTTAGTTCATAAATATGGACCTCCGCAAAGTAACGCCTGATTCAATAAATTATTTAAGTATCGAATTAATCCAACAGAACAACAATACCACAATCTTAATTCGCCGACACTTATGTCATGACTCTTAAGTCATGGGACATATTTTTGAGCAAGTTGTATGCACCCATATTTTTGAACTTGACTGTAAGGCAAGTACACCTACCTATATAATAATTTCGGATTTTTCTCTAAGCAAACTTCGGATATATTCCGGTATTTCCATTTCCAAAACTATGAACCTTAAAAAAACCGGCCAAGTGCGAGTCGGACTCGCGCACGAGGGTTCCCTGGAAAGGTTTTAACGCTTTTCCCCAGTGTTTTAAGAAGTCCAGTGTTAGCAGAGCCCTGCTCGTAAGCAAAATGTACGCAGTGTCAGTGTCAACTTATATTGGTCTGTGAAATCTACAGACAGACAAAAATTTACGATTTTGAGACTTTTTGGAGTGGTTGTGCTAGAAGAGCTACCTTCATACCAAATTTCAAGTTTCTAGGACAGCTAGAAGTACCCTGTAGGTTTTCCGATTTCGGAAATTTGTATGGAAATAGATTTTTTAATAACTGTATCTTTTGATTGCGTTCACATAGAAGGTTGATTTTTTCACGGCTTTACGGAACCGCAGGCTTGAGTATTTGATATTAATTTCAGCATGCTACCTCAACGCATTCCAGAGAAAAAGGGTCTTGACAGACAGAAAGACAGACGGACGGACAACAAAGTGATCCTATAAGGGTTCCGTTTTTTCCTTTTGAGGTACGGAACCCTAAAAAGAATGTGGAAACCGCAATTTCATATAACCTGCAATAAAAAATAATATTTTCTAAATTATTTTCTATTTGCAAAATACACGTAGGCACTAAAAGCAAAGTCTAAAACTATTCCAAATTTCAAGTTTCCTTTTCACTATTTTGGTTCGGAACCCTAAAAACAGAAAGAGCATTTATAAGGATGTGTTTATAAAGAAAGGCATCTACCGTATGACCCTATCTTGCACTTGATCAGGAGTAAACACTTTCATTAAATCCAGACATCATACCAGTCACAGAACTCTATCGGGATAGAAGGAAAGAGTGTATGTGCCTCGCGTGCCGAAAAGAAGGGCTGACAAACTCATTACGCGTCCCAGCACCTGATCGCTTTCCGCGTGCGTAGTCAGATTTTAATAACAAAAATACTTTATCTACACACATATCATAAGTCCTCTATAATGCGTTCAGAAACCGTAGAAAATTACCAGCATTTCAGTACGCCGTCGCCTTCTCGCCGACAGCGCCAGCCCCAGCACCCCCACCACCAGGGCTGTGTTTTATAAAGTTTTATAAAGCTACAAGTTACAATTTACAAGCGGAAGCCTCTTTCTAATAAAAGGCGATAGGATGAGACTTCCGCTTGTAAATTGTAACTTGTAGCTTTATAAAACACGGCCCAGCAGTAAAGTAATAATAGTCATTACGATATCGAATTCGATGTCGTAATGACTTTTCGATATCGAATTCGATGTATCGAATTTGACAACCAACGTAATTTACAATCATAGTGAAATAAAACGGATCACTCACGTATATAAGTCGAGTTCAGTCCGACATGTATAATTAATAATGTGATATTTTTTATTTTTTTTTACAAAAAAAAACAGTTCACGAAACGTCAGCTCAGTATGTTTGTCTATGATTTAAAAAAAAACAGTCAACTTCATGACAGGTATGGGTATGATATATGCCTTCGGCTTCTGAACCCATCTTTGAGTACTTATAATATGTGTGTAGATAAAGTAATGTATGCAACTCCACATAATTAGGCCTTAAAACACTCGTGTGATCCTATTATGAAACTCAGCTTCGCCTCGTTTCATAAAAACACACTCGTATTTTAGGACCCTCATTATGTAGCAGTTGCATAAACTACTATTGTTGTGCAACAATTAACTGTTCAAACACCACCACAAAAGTTGCAGCTGTTAATCTAAGTATTTCCTCACTAAGTTACACACAGCAAATTGTTAGACGCTCTGTTCCAGTTACATATAGATGAACTCTTTCCTACTATCCCGATATAGTTCTGTGATACCAGCCAATGTTGCAAGTGTGGAATGAGCTTCAATTGCCAATCTTTTCAGGAACATTTCTTACCTACTTAATCAGAGCTCTGAAGTGACAATGTACGTGACGTACGTCAGAGGGTCGAGCACGACTTTAGGAATGCTGCGTAACGTTACGGTTATTTATATTGAGATCGAGAAACCTCTTACTAAATTTTAGTTCCAAATACGCTCACGGGCGGGCGCTGTTCCAAACGTCATGCAAACTCGACGTTTACTATAGTCGTCCCACGATAACTCTGCAACGAACTGTCAACAGTGGAAATCTAAAGTTTGTTTATGGCAGCACTGATTTATAGTCAAACAATGCGTTTTGAACTTTTGATTAGATTAAACATTAAACAGGTCATCGTTCATTCACCATCCACCATTAAAATACCTCTCATATTTCGTTTTCTAATTTTTTTTTACCGTACAACGGCAAAACCTACTAAACACTAGCAAATTTGCCCTCCAACGGACAGAACCACATTTGAAAAAAAAAAAACAGCCACTTTTAATTGCTACTATCATTATTATTATTAATGAAAGAAATGTCTGAGTGACATGAAAAAAGTATTACCACAACGTGATTTTTCTGGGTTGCCAATTAATATCTTATGCAGTTTCGATAAGTCGTGCTCGACCCGCAGACCTTACTTGTTCCGCCTAACGCCCCCTCTAACTCGGGGTTAAGTAGGTAGATTTGTTTGCAACGTCTGACGTAATGTTAACAGAGTTAGCGATTAACACCGGCTCGGTAGTAAATAGTACCTACATTAAAAAGCGTTCGAGTATATGGATAGTTTCCTGGAAAGTCTACAACACGTCCCTAGCCTACGGACAAATAATAATCACCCGTTTAACGATACTTGTCGTAGAAAATCATGAACAAAGTTTTGTACATAACAAAACGCTGTCAGTAAATATTAATAGACCATTTTGGATATTGGTCACAAGAATCGCAATAAACCTGTAGTATGTCCATAGACATAAGTGAAAATATAAAATACATTTTTAAATGAAACAAAATAATTCGGTAACCTGTTATTTTATTTGATGTCTTTTTTAATATGTTTTTCTTTATAAAACGTTTGCTATAAATTTTCCATGATACCTACACTTGAAACGTACTTTTCAAATATTTAAAATAACTAGAAAACTTGCACCATACGACATTCAAGATCCACATCACTTCAACCTTTTAATAAAAGCCGTAAACGATACATCACAAGCATAAAAATTATTGTCCTAAATGATGATTTACAAAGTTTCCCATTTCCCAAAGATTATACCTTTATCAATTAACATAGCTACTCCGTACCAGTAACGTTAGTACTTGTTTGACGTGTTTTGACAGCAAAATACACCAATATGCTTTGAATATTACAAGCAAAATGGGCATCATTACACGATGGTTAGGTATACCTAACGAATTGGTAAAAATCTAGTGCTGTCACGCTGCAATCCTCCATTAATGTTAATTAGTACAGGTATTACCTAAAAGGTGGCCACACTCGACAAAGTAATTCGATTGAAAAGAGAAACAATAACACGATTTCGTCATGAAGGAAATAGTTAAAGTAATAATAATAAAGATTATAAATTGTAATAATAATCAAAAATCTGATTCAATTAGACATCGTTATCGTACACATTCGATTTGATAGTAAATTGTATAATTATTCTTTACAGTACATTAGTTAGAGACCTCAAGTTTGGCACAAACTCTTCACACATCCATTTAAAAAGTTATTCACAATTTTGCAGTTAAATACAACAGTTTGTGTACAATGGCACTTGTACTTATGAAACCGCATTTAGCAAATACTTATTAAACATTTATTCATTGTAATTAACGAAATAAAATGTGCAAATTTCCACTAAACGTTATTTGGATAATAGTCGACGAAAGCACTTCCAGATTAATTAGTGCTATTTCTAAGTATAAGTACGGTAAAAAAACATTAAGTACTGGAGATAAGTACTCAAAGGTCATTACAAAACCCTGAATGTTCATTAATTATAATGAAGATTTGGAAGACAATCTCGTTAAAGACACATATCATTTATAGTTATTACACATTTTCTATACACATATTTGATAACAAAATTCAAGACATTACTCGAAGACTAAATTAATTTCTGAACTAATACAGGCATATTTCTTATTTGTCTGGTAAATTTTGATGACTGAATTATTTGATTGTTGGCAACAATATTTTTTTATCGATTAATTACGAACGATACCAACACTGTATTGAACAGTCTTCATTTCATACTCTTTCTTTACATCGCACTGTTCATTTCTATATTATAAATCAAATGAATCTAAACTATTTTTAATACGGAAGTCTAAATGAACAAGTTGCATTATAATCTGCTACATTATATTTTGTTTTATATGTTTCTCAATACAAGTAATGCGCTATTGCTAAATATTTAATAGCGTCTTTGATATCATGTCTCACTATTTATAAAGTACGTAATGTTATCTAAGAATACATTCACTACATAAAACTTTTCCAAACTACAAACAGCCGTCTAAAAATATGATTAATAATAAAGATCGGGGTCTAAATTGATATTCCTCGATTTAAAATTCCACAAGGCGCAACAATAATGTTGCAAATTGGCTTTGATATCAATTTTACGTCTACCTTAACACGAGCTATTACTGACTATAAAAGTTTATATTCTGTCATGGGAAGTTCACTGAATTAAGTAGATCAATCATTTGTGACCGTTGATTGCCAAAAATAATTTACAAAAGGCTCACGTAGACCTGTGCATAAACATATAAACTTATCACGGAATAAATAAACCACACCATTCTGCTGTTTGTTTTTAATTTCTTTGTTGCAATAATGGTTAAATGAGATCTAAGACACTTAGGATTGGCCGCCAGGGCGGCGCTAGCAGACAGTAGCTCTATTCAAACTTCCAACCAATCAACAGCCGGCATTCACAAATAAAAGAAAAATATAATTATAATGTACTCTATATCTCTCATGACTGGGTGAGAGGCAGAATGTAAGCTAGCGCCAAATCCTAACGCATTAGTACTCATTCACACGATCGCATGTCATGTTCAATGTCCATATCATAATGTGTCACGTCATCCTCTTGTCACTGGAGTGCAATAAAATTTGAAAAGAATATAAGACTCCCCGCAGGTATATGTGGTCTGTTAGTGCTTATAAGCAACAACAGGCCACGACATTGTGTTCATACTTTAAGTTTAACGGCCGTAACCATAACACTGCGGAGATCCCTACACTCTAAACAACACTTAATATCTAAAAGTACTGGCATAATAAAACTACTTTAACACTAAAACAATTAAGTACTAGCTTTGTCAATTTATTATAGAAGCTAGCACGTTTAACTAGCTCATAAAATAATAGCATTTTTACGTCATCATTCATTATAAAGAACTCGCTGTTGCAAGCACCGGCATTTGAGAAAATAAAATTGGTACTTACATCAAAAATGTTAATTACATGTTAAGGCAAATGGACTTTTTAGATTAAATACTCCAGGCATGAGTATAATATAACAAAAGGATACACAAGTCTTGATTAGCAAAATTATGAAGTTCAGAGCGCATTGTCCTGTTCTAAATTAAAATAAGGATCACATACACTAACAACTGATCGCACGCTACACAGTTCAACCAAATAGGGGTCGATAAAAACTATGAGCAAACTGACCACGGTGCACCACTGAAGCACGCCTAGTATTGTATCTTGAAGCTATGATGTCACTTGTCAAAAAATTACGATTATATCACCGAACTGACTCCACAACTCTCAAGCGTCCCAGTGCTCAATGAGTACAATTTTAAACTCATTAACGTTTCTGTGCAGTCCAACCTGATACTAAATCTGCACAACTTTGCGGCGTCTAGTGAATGTCATCGCGTACTCAATGCCCCAGACGAGTACGCACGACATTATGAGGGCGTTTTGAACGTGAATGCAAAGGGAGAAGCTACCTGTGTAGTCTCTGACGAACCCTGGAAGGGATACAAAACATTTAATCTGTTGTAAGTTATTTAAATTTTACGTACAATACAAAGTAGTTATGTATGTTGTTTAGTTCAAAACAAGACTTCATTATACTTATAATATTCGCGTAAGTTTCAAACTAGCTTCACTTCATAGCCGAACTTGACGTTAAGCAAAAAGACATTGGAACATGTTGATTGATACTAAGCTAAATATTATTTAACTAAGTTAAATATGATTTAACCTGAGAATTATAGTCATGTAAAATCAGAGTAGTTCGCGGAGAAGCAAAATAACCCAAAACATTAATTGATCAGTCAATAAGGATAATCGTAAATCACAACGTACACCGCACAATCCATTATGCAAAGATAAATTGTGATGATCGACAAAAAGCAATTAAATAGCTATTTTTTATTTTTAAGTGACTTACCAATAATGGGTCCAATTATAACAACGAAAACGCCTTTGCTGACCATATGCAGACCAAAAGCCGCCGGTAATTTTTCTAGCGGGCAGTACTCGGATATTGTGAGCGTGAAGTTGCTAAGACACATGCCTCGGAAGAAACCACAGATGGACAGCCAAATCATAAGCGGGACCCACTCAGTCTGTTCAGCTAGTACTGAAATGGAAAGAGAACATTGATCATTCAAAACATAATACACATTTTTGTATCACAATTTTATTTATAAGAGTAGCTTTCTTACCTGATCTCGTTGCTGCCAAAAAGAAAGCGGATACAAAAAATATCATTTTCTTCGATATGGTTGTTCTGTCAAAAATAGGGGGCAATATCAAACGCACCAATATATCAGTTATGGCAGTCATGGAAAGACAAAACGCCGTGTCATTCATATTGTAGCCCAAACTTCTAATAAAGAAGGGTGTTAACATCCTAAACTGCAGCTCCCCACTCCAAAACAGAGAGAGGCCGAGTAAAAGGTTTAAAAAAGACCAGTCTTTCAGTAGATCTAAGTCCATCATGGATATGAACTTTCTGAAGAAGCCTTTCTTTTCCTCTGGCTCTGGCTCGGACTTTTTAATAGATTTCATTTGTAAAGCATCTTCATCCGCTGTCTGAAATAACAAGAACAAGCATAAAGTTACAACAACATATTTAGGAAATACATAATAAACTATAAGCGAAAAATATCCCAAAGGAAACTATAGAAATGCCTTATAACGTCCAAGCAACTTTTGCCAAAGCTTCAATACAAAAATATCATCACCTACATCAAGATACAGTTGCAGGTAGCTGCCCGTGAAGTCCATATTAGATATGTTGGAGATGACGGACACTTTCCTGCGCCGGGCGGCCTCACTCATGCTGGCACTGGACGTCACGCGCTGCATGGCCGCCACAGACGCCGAACTGTTCAACCCCAGAGGGTTGAAGCTAGAATTCTTCTCGAAATCTTCTAGCGGTTTATCACAGGTTTTAGCACGCGGCATACCGATGGTCCGGACCGACGGGTGATTCATGTTGCCGTGGGAACGTTGGGTCGTTAGTTTTGGCATTGGATGCGTCACTAACGGATTTATTTCGAATTTGTCTACTTCTTCTTCGTCGCTTTCTAAAATGCATTCCATTTCCTGAAAAATACAATATTATCCGATTAGTTTTACTAGAGGTAAAAAAGCTTTATTTACAAGTCTTCGTGAAGTGATTTCCTCGACATGTTTCAAACTTGATAACATTAAATTATGTCACGGATTTATTATGGACTGTATTCATCCTAACTAATATTATAAATGCGAAAGTAACTCTGTCTCTCTATCTGTCTGTTTGTTACCTCTTCACGGGAAAACCGCTGCACCAATCTAGATGAAATTTGGTAAGAAGATAGTTTGAATATTGAAGAATAACATGAGCTACTTTTTACTCGGGAAAATTATATACTTAGTTCCCGCGGGATAGCGATAACCGAAATCTACGCAGACGAAGTCGCGGGCAACAGCTAGTCTCTAATATAATTTTGTTGACATCGCAACAAAAGAATGCCAATAAACAAGCAAGCTTCTATGTTTCTGTTATCAAAAGATAAGCTTCCAGAGCACACTTTATCCATTAACCATTTACAAAAAACAAAAGATGGGCTAAAGTTAACAGACAGTCAGTTCAATCTATTTAAGATTCATACAAACCTTTACAGTCTGCATTTCACAGTCGATAGGTTCATCCTTGAGATGTCGCTTCACAGGCTGCAGTAGACATGATCCCAGCACGGCGTGGAAAGCGAGAGCTCCCAGTAAGACCACGGTCCATCGGAACCCGAACTCGCCTAGCAATATCTTAACTAACTGAGGCATCACCATGAGACCGAACCCAGTGCCCGCCATGGAAAGGCCCACGGCTTGCCCGCGTTTTTTGGAGAAATAATGATTGAGCGAAACGAAGGAAGACGAAGATGCCAGCCCCACTCCAAAACCTGAAAAGTTATAACGTATCTGTTAGACCATTGTTCATTAGAACAACACGTAGCGCGACAAAAATCTGATGAAACAAACATTTTCGCCAGTTAATTTAACTTTTCGGATTAGTATATCGTTGTCAAATTGACGTGTCTGTTGCATAAATTGCATTGCATTACACCTTAATTGCTACAATCAGAGCCATCAATAATTGAGGACATTGAACAAGTTAGGAACCATTACAGTCTAATGATGTCCCTGAGACGCCTGCGAATAAAATACCTGTATATCGACGGTCCTCTGACTCAATCTCGCATATAAACTTTAACGAAATTGGAATAAACACTCTAGACCGCGAACCTAAGGTTCCAATTCCAATTTCATCCGATTAATGTAAAAACTGTTATTATATATATGTAAAGAATACTTTTACAATAAATAGTGAAAATAGGGTGGGCGATTAATTTTGTCTCTCGAGTATATTTTGGTGACGTAGTACTTTTAAAAACCAAGGCTTGGCGACGAACCTATTTGCTGTAGGATTTAATTGAACACTGCTGACTGACGTTTCTAGGAATAAACATATAACTGATATAGTTTGTGAACAACAAACCGGACGAAATAATTTTTAGGAACGTACTAAGCAATTGAGCTGACGCGTTTCATTAGCAGCAACAGCGATTATTTTAATTGTACGAGAGACCCTTGTTGTTTTGTGGCTTTTAATCAGTATAAGTACTTAGGTACTTACCTACTTGTTATTAAACGTGTGATCGCACGTAGTAATACATGTAAGAACTAATAAAATGCACTTAAATAGTTATAACTGTGTAAACAGGGTTTTCCGGGCGTTTTCTGATTTTTCTAATATGTATTTCCCAAGAGATAAAGTACGTCAAATTCACGACCTTGAAACTCCTTCTTAAGTCACGGCCAATATTGATAACTTGCACATCATATATCTTGAGTAGGCGATAGTGTACTAACAGAGTTTTTTTGCTAGCTGTTAGTGTAAAACAAATTATTGGCCAGGTGCGAGTTCAATTCGTTTAACTATTAAGGGTATCGCTAAAGTAACGAATTGTATTCACAAAGATAACGCTAAAACCAACGCATACATAGAATAATATAAATATAATGGTTGGACTGTTTTTGTAAATTGAATTAGTTAAGAAAAATCTGTAATGGTAAAACAGTTATGTAAATAAATAATAATAAAGTACAACTGTAACACCATCTACTGCTTATAATTTTCTAAGGCTTCCGTTTCCTTTGAAATAAAAAAAGAGTAATTCCTAAACACCTAATATAATTTTATATCGAAACTATTGCTTATTTAATAAGTTTAGAATCAGTGCTGCTGCTGAAACCTCACCCCCTTCGTGCCGTTCTGCAATAATCAAGGGCTAAGTACAGCGCTTTAGGTAAGATTTCGACAGTAAATCGAGGTGAACTGAAGAACTTGAACCGAGAGCCGCCCGTTCTGACACCCGCGATTCCGCTTTACAGCAACGATTGGCCACAGGTGAGAGCTTTCAGCATTCGCTATATTTTCTTTCGCGTTTAGACTACTTATTTTATTACGACAGCACTATTTTCGCCCCCACAAACCCATTTTTCTCCTGTAGGATAAACCTTTGTCGCTTTCAAGCTCTTTTCCTATACAGTCCACTTCCTTTGTCGCACATTTTTTGTTGTACATACACAATTTACTAATAAATGTACTAATTCATAACTAGACAATACATACAACAATAAGCTTGTTAACAACTCGTAAAATTTACTTATACTATTATTACTTATACTTATTTACAGGCCATTAAAACGGCATAGTCACTAACAAATGCTGGCAGTCGTTACAATAAGTGATACCTACTTAGGTACCTAAAACATTATACTCTTTATCTCGCCCGGCTTCTTTGAATGCAAAATAAAATGAATCGTTGCTGCAGTTAGGCCTTATCAGCAGAGGAACTAATTGGCTACAAAGTAGTACATGTAAGTTTGTTTTGAAATATTGCCGTCTCAGTCAATCCGCTGGCGTAGATTCCAAGGGATCAATTATATTTAATTGGGTTTATTAATTCACATTTTAAGTTGTCACCAAGAGCCCGAGATGACGACAGTAGTTGAAGCGATTGGGTACAGATATTAATCGCTTGCGATAACGCCGCCGATAAGTATTCTCGTAAATAGTACTACGTTTAGTAATAAATAAATTTTAACAACAAACCTCCTAAAATACTGTATGTGGCCAGAATATGGCCCATGCTGTTGGCTGGAGCGGTGAACAACAGTCCCAGGGCACAAATAGTTGAGCCGACGAAGCAAACTTTTCTATATGAGAAGGTTTTGATGACGGGGCCCACGAAGAATCCGGAGAAGTTAACCACTGAGTCGAGTGTACTGGCGATGACTGATGCCCCGGTCGTGTGGACCCCTAGATCATCTAGCAGGTCTTTGAACAGGAGCCCAAAGGAGGGTTCCAAGGACCGCGTCGAAAACTGGAAAGATAAAGAAGGAGAGATTGAGTAAGTTGCTTAGAACTACTCTGGCTAGAGTATTTTTGAATTTAGCGCAAATGTTATCGTTTTCACATATCAAGACAATTGATAGTAGTTCTTTAGATTGTTGCCGAATATTATACCTGTGTATTAATTAGTTTCTCAAGGACTAATAAAGAACGATTAAAAGCGATAACCTCATTTACGTCAAATCGTGCGCCTTTGTACGTAAAATTGCATAATCATTTTGGTAACAACGCACTCCGTTATTGCATGCATCCTTATTATACGCAAATGCAGTATCCAATTACTCTACGAGTATGACACGATTCTCGAAAAACTGTTAATAGGAAACCTCAGATCCTGTGGCATCGATAGAACATAATGAAGTAAACAGGTTGTAAAATGCGACCTACACATCGATAAATACATCCTTAAGTGAGAGTCGTAAACAATGCGGATTTGCTTCGTAAGTAGGATCTACTGATTACGAAGCTTTGCCGCGTCGACGCCGACCTACTTGAAACTGCGATTTACATTTCTCCCGAGTCAGCGGAACAGCATAATCATATTAATATCACGTCACACGAGTGTCGCAACCGCATTGCACTTGAAAGTAATTGTGTCAATTACCACGTGAGCACAAAAGATCCGATTAAGCAATGATAACTAATTTGAACAGCTCTGTTGTCCGCATACTCATTAATTGATGTAAAAACAGTGCGGTTGATTGACCTTTATCATGCATAATGAACGCCTTTCTGGCTATTTGATAATCATGAGTATACATTTATTGTTGAAACATTTCATGTACCGTTAACTCAGTAGTGAAACGTGCAGTTTCACCACTTTCGTAAATAAAAAACTCACTTGCAGATAAGTTGTTTGAAGTTCTGGCACAACACGCCATTTGTGGCCTGGTATGTGTAACGTTTAAACATCCAGCTGGTCATTTTGTCGCGGATCGTACCTCTACCCCCTTTGCATCAACTGTCTAATTATCCTTTTCAACAGATATATCAATTAAATCAGCTCTATCAACAGCTTCATTTAAAGCATGCTATACATTTTTAAGGGGAAAACGATCGTAAACATAAGAATCATTACAATGACAAATTGTTGCGCTCGAACCCGCGTGAAACGTATGGCCTTCGGGAAGATAAAAGATGATAAGATAGAGCAGAATCATTTGAACTCCTGGCATCCTCATTGTCCGGAGAACTCACAACCGAGATTAATACCCTAGTATATAGTACGTACTAATTTTTATTCCACTTACATTAACTAAACTGACTCCCAAGCAGACCATCCACGCCCAGCCGCCGTCGGGCGCGACCTTTCTCGTCCTGGGCGGAATCATCTTGACCTGGGCACCTTTGCTTTTCTCTACCGTCATTTTGAGCCTTCGTCACCTTCGCGCCTGGAACAACAATCATGCGACACTCAGTTAGATAAGAATAAGGAAAACATTAAATTTATTTCATAAGGATATTACGATTTACGAGGTTTTACTTCTTGAAGCCGACTAAAATAAAAACCTGTGTTATAATAAATGGTTCGAAACGAGAATAACGTAATTGATAAAATCCGGGCAAGAGCGTGTCGGACACGCCCAGGATAGGGTTCCTAAGCCATTACGAAAAAGCCCTGGCATAGATACCTAATTTAAAGATATTTTCATCACACCTATTCGTAACCAGTGTTAGCAGAGCCCTACTCCAAAGCAAACTGTACGCAGTGTGGGCTCAATTTATATCGGTTACTGACATAGAGACACACAATTAACTATTACTCCCAAACCTGTAAAGCCTGCTTATCTCTGATAGTTTTCCTTTTAAATTCACTATATGCACTATCTCTGCTCTGATTTTTTTCACACTTCCAAAAATAACAGTTTCTCTGGTAGATGGGGGGGGGGGGGGGGGGGACGACACTGGACTCCAACAAAAATGAGCACTTCAAAGCTAAATATTTCGTAAACGATATTTTATAATCTATTCGATAATCTTTTCGATAACTTTATCGAAAAATGATCTTCGAGCACCCCTAGTATTTTTGAAAGACCTATTCAACGATACCCCACACTATGGGGTCGGCAAGAAATAAAAAAAAATCATCCCTACTTTACGTGTAGGGGTGGTACCCCAAAAAAAAAGTTTTTACAAGATTTTATCCCAGCACCTTTTCGGCCTAATTAATATATATATCTATGCAAAATTACAACTTTCTAGTACCAACAGTCTCAGCTATGCCGCGGACAGACAGACAGACAGACAGACAGACGGACATGACGAAACTATAAGGGTTCCCTTTTTGCCATTTTGGCTTCGGAACCCTAAAAAACGACGAAGCGCTTCGAGAAAAGGTAAGTAGGCCCTTGCGCTCCGCTTGGCTAGTCTTTTGGCTGGGGGCACGCGTGCCTCCAGATGCATGTAGCGTATGCGTGAATCTTACTTCCAGCGCATAAGGTTTATAATGTTTCGCCTATTTAAAAACCCTAACACGGAGGAGGCGGCATTTATCAAAGACTTTGTAAGTTGAAACAAAATAAGACCTCAAGTCAACTGCAAACCTTTTAAAACTCATTTTTAATAATGTTGTGGTCGGATTGTTAGTTTCGGCGCGAACCAGGTATTTGTTATTACCTAACTAGGAAAATAACATCCATTTTCAATTCCAAGATGGCGGAAATAATTTTTTTGCTGAAAATCGATATGGGTGTCATTTTCTATGTTTCAGGGATGCTGATTATGAAAATGACATCCATTTTCAAATCCAAGATGGCGGACACATTTTTTTGTTAAAAACAGATACGGGTGTCATTATCTAGTTTTCCGGGGATGCTGATTACGAAAATGACATCCGTTTTCAAATCCAAGATGGCGAACAAATTTTGTTATTGAAAATCGATATGGGTGTCATTTTCTAGTTTTCCGGGGGTGCTGATTACGAAAATGAATTTTTAAGAAAAAAATATGTCCGTCACCTTGGATTTGAAAATGGGTATCATTTTCGTAATCAGCATCCCCGGAAAACTAGAAAATGATACCCATTTGGATTTAAAACAAATAAAATGTGTTCGCCATCTTGGATTTGAAAATGGATGCCATTTTCAGAATCCGCACCCTTGAAAATATAGAAAATGACACCCATATCGATTTTGCACAAAAAATGTGTCCGCCATCTTGGATTTGAAAACGGATGTCATTTTCGTAATCAGCATCCCGAAAAACTAAAAAATGACAGCCATATCTATTTTCAACAAAAAAATGTGTCCGCCATCTTGGATTTGAAAATGGATGTCATTTTCATAATCAGCATATCTGAAAACATAGAAAATGACACCCATATCGATTTTCAACAAAAAAATATGTCCGCCATCTTGGATTTGAAAATGGATGTCATTTTCAGAATCCGCGCCTCTGAAAATATAGAAAATGACACCCATATCGATTTTCAACAAAAAAATATGTCCGCCATCTTAGATTTTAAAATGGGTGTCATTTTCGTAATCAACATCCCCGGAAAACTAGAAAATGACACCCATATCTTATAATGAAATAAAAACGGATCACTCACGTATATAAGTCGAGCTTAGCCCCACATGTCGCGGCTCAGCTCGCGCGACTACTAAGCCCAGAGGAATTAGTCCGAAACAAGTCTAGCTAAACTCGACTTATATACGTGAGTGATCCGTTTTTATTTATGATTATGATTGAATCTCATGGTAGTTTCATGTTAAAAGACCCATATCTTACTTAAAAAATCCGACGAATTGAGAACCTCCTCCTTTTTTGAAGTCGATTAATAGAAACTTTAAGTAGTACATACCTATATAAGTACGGAAAGATTAAAATATAAATTAATTGTTCTCTTCGTACATAGTTCCTTTCCGTTTTCATACTAATGTACAGTTTCGCTTCGCGAAAACACGGACGCGCGGCGGAGCGGGGTGAAAGGGCTACCCTAAGCCGAAGGTAACCGCTTAGCATATGATTAACCCAAACCTAATAAATACGGGTAAGCGGGTTACCTCTTGTTACGATTAGGGCTACCCGAATATGTACGGGTTATACGAGTATTAGGGTAGCCCGTTGAAGGGGCTACCGTATCGATGCGGTAGCCCCTTCATCGGGCTACCGTTTCGAACGGCTTAGCCGAATGATAGGGTTTTCCGGTCCCTGATGTAGAGACCTCTCTTGTATCGCATTAATTTTGTAAAAACGAATAACCAATCTATGAAAATTCAATTAGAATCGGCGTTTATCTAAATAAAGAAGATAAAATACAAAACTCATACATGAATTTACTACCTAATTCGAAACAAGTAGACGAGAGCGGGTGGAAGGACCTTGTTCGAGGTCCGTCCGTTTGCCTTCCTCGTTGTACAAAAAAAAAAGATAAAAATCCTTCACCTCAAGAAGGAAAAATATGCCACCAACATGTCTGCGTGTACCCACTGTACTGTATTTTGCAGATACCTATCGCTTTGAATAGAAAATAGGTACATAGGATTAACAAAAATAACACTTTTATTAGTTCCTACCTTGGTTGCTTGTGATTAAAGCATTATGTCTTAGAAACTTTCATACACCACTTTGCGCCTTGCGACGATTAAAATATTCAAGCGGTGACGAATCGGTGTAAAAACAAAAGAATCATGCAAGTGTTTTATGAATGAATGTTAACGTTCCATTGTTGCGTTAATACAAGTAACTTTATTTTCATATCAGTGCCATAAATTTCGTATTTCCTTAATGATTAAACTCAATTTTAATTTTATAGCAAACAATCCTTCATTAAGCTTCATCATTTGTTTTCAGTATTGTAACATTTTACAATACTGAAAACAAACGAAGTGTAAATTACATTTTATTGTTTCCTCAAGTTTCCATAGGTAACAAAATTGCGTTGATCATTTTATTAATCATTCTTTCTTCCGTAAAAATAATGGAGTGTTTTAATGTTTCAAAAACGCTGGATGCAGAATGTATAAAAATAATAAAACAAAATACACTTAACAACAAATAAATTATAGTAAGTACTTAGTAGCCTGGCTTCATGAGGTTCCGCTTCTAAAGGATCACATGTTTGACCACGTTACACAATCCAAAGAATAGTTTAAACTAACCACAATTAGTGTCATGCAACACTACACGTCACACTTCCTACCGCAGAGTACCTAGTTACTTGCAGAATTAAGCTTATCAAATTGACGAGCGTAGAAAACGTCACGTCACGTGAACTACTCGTAGAGGACAATCGGCAATATCTGTTAATTGGTATCTCAATCTGCGTTTATATTCAACAGCAGAGGGTGGCAAAGGCGTCTCTGTGAAGTTAGCATATCAAGTGCCAGCATATCACAAAAAAATAGGAGTTCTGTTCGCATGCAGCATAGTTCTATAGTTCCTGATACTTTTTAGAAATAGTTCTGGCTATTTTCCTTGAAATTTTTAATTTTCAATTTTTGACATAATGATATGCTAACTTCCAAGTAAAAATCCCAGCATATCAAAAATTAAACCGAGTTCTCCTCGCATGCAGCATAGTTCTATAGTTCCTCATACTTTTTAGAAATAGTTCTGGCGATTTTCCTTAAAATTTTTAATTTTAAATTTTTGACATAATGATATGCTAACTTCCAAGTCAAAATCCCAGCATATCAAAAAATAAGTTTAGTACGGTTCGCATGCAGCATAGTTCTATAGTTTCTGATACTTTTTAGAAATAGTTCTGGCGATTTTCCTTGATTTTTTTTTATTCCTGTTTTTGACATAATGATATGCTAACTTCCGTGATGATATGCTGTGCCACCAGGGTGAGTTCCAAGCTCGCTTTTGGTCTCAAACGATAGATATGGTGTTCTGGTCAATAGTTCTAAGGAGTTCTGGCTTCCTAGTAGCTTAGGAAAAAAACAAGTTTTTTTTTTATCAGTAATGATATGCTAACTTCCGTGATGATATGCTGTGCCACCAGGGTGAGTTCCAAGCTCGCTTTTGGTCTCAAACGATACATATGGTGTTCTAGTCAATAGTTCTAAGGAGTTCTGGCTTCCTAGTAGCTTAGGAAAATAACAAGTTTTTTTTTATCAGTAATGATATGCTAACTTCCGTGATGATATGCTGTGCCACCAGGGTGAGTTCCAAGCTCGCTTTTGGTCTCAAACGATAGATATGGTGTTCTAGTCAATAGTTCTAAGGAGTTCTGGCTTCCTAGTAGCTTAGGAAAATAACAAGTTTTTTTTTATCAGTAATGATATGCTAACTTCCGTGATGATATGCTGTGCCACCAGGGTGAGTTCCAAGCTCGCTTTTGGTCTCAAACGATAGATATGGTGTTCTAGTCAATAGTTCTAAGGAGTTCTGGCTTCCTAGTAGCTTAGGAAAATAACAAGTTTTTTTTTATCAGTAATGATATGCTAACTTCCGTGATGATATGCTGTGCCACCAGGGTGAGTTCCAAGCTCGCTTTTGGTCTCAAACGATAGATATGGTGTTCTGGTCAATAGTTCTAAGGAGTTCTGGCTTCCTAGTAGCTTAGGAAAAAAACAAGTTTTTTTTTATCAGTAATGATATGCTAATTTCCGTGATGATATGCTGTGCCACCAGGGTTAGTTCCAAGCTCGCTTTTGGTCTCAAACGATAGATATGGTGTTCTAGTCAACAGTTCTAAGGAGTTCTGGCTTCCTAGTAGCTTAGGAAAAAAAAAATTTTTATTATCAATAATGATATGCTAACTTCCGTGATGATATGCTGTGCCACCAGGGTGAGTTCCAAGCTCGCTTTTGGTCTCAAACGATAGATATGGTGTTCTGGTCAATAGTTCTAAGGAGTTCTGGCTTCCTAATAATTAAGGAAAAAAAAAATTTTTTTTTAATCAATAATGATATGCTAACTTCCGTGATGATATGCTGTGCCACCAGGGTGAGTTCCAAGCTCGCTTTTGGTCTCAAACGATAGATATGGTGTTCTAGTCAATAGTTCTAAGGAGTTCTGGCTTCCTAGTAGCTTAGGAAAATAACAAGTTTTTTTTATCAGTAATGATATGCTAACTTCCGTGATGATATGCTGTGCCACCAGGGTGAGTTCCAAGCTCGCTTTTGGTCTCAAACGATAGATATGGTGTTCTGGTCAATAGTTCTAAGGAGTTCTGGCTTCCTAGTAGCTTAGGAAAAAAACAAGTTTTTTTTTTATCAGTAATGATATGCTAACTTCCGTGATGATATGCTGTGCCACCAGGGTGAGTTCCAAGCTCGCTTTTGGTCTCAAACGATAGATATGGTGTTCTAGTCAATAGTTCTAAGGAGTTCTGGCTTCCTAGTAGCTTAGGAAAAAAAAAAAATTTTCTATTATCGATAATGATATGCTAACTTCCGTGATGATATGCTGTGCCACCAGGGTGAGTTCCAAGCTCGCTTTTGGTCTCAAACGATAGATATGGTGTTCTGGTCAATAGTTCTAAGGAGTTCTGGCTTCCTAGTAGCTTAGGAAAATAACAAGTTTTTTTTTTATCAGTAATGATATGCTAACTTCCGTGATGATATGCTGTGCCACCAGGGTGAGTTCCAAGCTCGCTTTTGGTCTCAAACGATAGATATGGTGTTCTGGTCAATAGTTCTAAGGAGTTCTGGCTTCCTAGTAGCTTAGGAAAACAACAAGTTTTTTTTTATCAGTAATGATATGCTAACTTCCGTGATGATATGCTGTGCCACCAGGATGAGTTCCAAGCTCGCTTTTGGTCTCAAACGATAGATATGGTGTTCTGGTCAATAGTTCTTAGGAGTTCTGGCTTCCTAGTAGCTTAGGAAAAAAAAAAAATTTTATTATCAATAATGATATGCTAACTTCCGTGATGATATGCTGTGCCACCAGGGTGAGTTCCAAGCTCGCTTTTGGTCTCAAACGATAGATATGGTGTTCTGGTCAATAGTTCTAAGGAGTTCTGGCTTCCTAATAATTAAGGAAAAAAAATTTTTTTTTTTAATCAATAATGATATGCTAACTTCCGTGATGATATGCTGTGCCACCAGGGTGAGTTCCAAGCTCGCTTTTGGTCTCAAACGATAGATATGGTGTTCTGGTCAATAGTTCTAAGGAGTTCTGGCTTCCTAGTAGCTTAGGAAAAAAACAAGTTTTTTTTTTATCAGTAATGATATGCTAACTTCCGTGATGATATGCTGTGCCACCAGGGTGAGTTCCAAGCTCGCTTTTGGTCTCAAACGATAGATATGGTGTTCTAGTCAATAGTTCTAAGGAGTTCTGGCTTCCTAGTAGCTTAGGAAAAAAAAAAATTTTTTTAGTATCGATAATGATATGCTAACTTCCGTGATGATATGCTGTGCCACCAGGGTGAGTTCCAAGCTCGCTTTTGGTCTCAAACGATAGATATGGTGTTCTGGTCAATAGTTCTAAGGAGTTCTGGCTTCCTAGTAGCTTAGGAAAATAACAAGTTTTTTTTTTATCAGTAATGATATGCTAACTTCCGTGATGATATGCTGTGCCACCAGGGTGAGTTCCAAGCTCGCTTTTGGTCTCAAACGATAGATATGGTGTTCTGGTCAATAGTTCTAAGGAGTTCTGGCTTCCTAGTAGCTTAGGAAAACAACAAGTTTTTTTTTATCAGTAATGATATGCTAACTTCCGTGATGATATGCTGTGCCACCAGGATGAGTTCCAAGCTCGCTTTTGGTCTCAAACGATAGATATGGTGTTCTGGTCAATAGTTCTTAGGAGTTCTGGCTTCCTAGTAGCTTAGGAAAATAACAAGTTTTTTTTTATCAGTAATGATATGCTAACTTCCGTGATGATATGCTGTGCCACCAGGGTGAGTTCCAAGCTCGCTTTTGGTCTCGGACTGGAGTGGTCGACTACGACGAGAAAAAGAGCCATTACGTCGCATACGCGCTATCTGGGGAGTTTTGGTTCAAGTATGACGATCTAATCAAAAAACGAGCCACAGCAAACTCCCAGACAAAAATACACCCACATGTTATTATTTACACAATTTGTAATGTCGAATAATAGTATTTTATACAACCGTTACATTACATAATGACGGTTCTTAAAGTCGAGCGAGGTACTAGATTTTATGACCTAATGGGAAATGGTAAAATTTTTTATACTTTCCTATTTTTTTTTATTGATAGAAATAAGGTTCCTAATCAAGAGAAAAGAATATTAGATTTTTCTGTGGTACCTATCAATTAAGTTTAGAAATTCAAATTATAGGGAAGAATATGTTTTGTTTTTATTGTTGGATGATTGTGTTTTTAAATGCTTATAGATATTCAAGTTCAAGGAGAACATAAAATTTAAGTAGTTGTGATGGTTTATTATTTCAGTTTGTTAGAAATTATCTCAATTACAAGTACGTACAAGTAACTAGTAAGTACCTAAATAATATTGATAATGAGAGTCAAAAGTTCCTAAGAAATCTAGTTTTAAGTTAAGTTTTGTCAAAGCTAGTTTAAGCAAAAATATAAGTACCTATTCAATTTAGAAAAGCATAAAATTAACATTACTTACCTGTGATTGATAAAGTAAAGTATATCTATGTTTTAATAGAAAATAAACAAAAATCTGCTCATACAACATTGCCTAGGTTTACATTTCTGTTTTATTAACTAACTAACTCTGTAATGTGATTTCTGTACTTTTTCCGTTTTTATTGTGATCGTCATGTTTTTTCTCATAATATTATTATAAAACAATTGTTTTTATTACAAATTTTCTTTATTTTTAATACCTTATCTTATCTTAATTCTAGGAGTCCTTACTGATATACTTCGACCGAACAGGGATCTTTTGTGTATTCCCCCTCCTTCGCAGTTATTCCAACGCTTTTACCACTTCATTCATGAATTGAATGATGTGTCGCAGTGGCAGTGCCTTGAAATCTCCTGATTTGGGGTATCCAATATACATCACCGAAGGGATTCGTTCTTGTTCTGGCGAGGGCGTCCGTTGTTTCGGTCTCCTCACCACATCCTCTACAATCTTCATTGTCTTGTAGTCCCATCTTCATGGGCGTAACAAGAGGGGGGGCTGTTGCCCTCTCCTTGACCTCTTGATCTTACACTCAAACTTCAATTTTTTTTATATTTTTTACTTCACCAGCTCGGAGGCTTTCTTTGTCATTTGAAATCTTAGCGCAAAAGTGATTTTCCGTAGAAAAAGTACTTGAAATTCGACCGTGAAAATCTTCTACTATCACGGGCTTAAGAAATTTTTGATTAGCCCCTGGGCTAAAGGCTGATTAATTTGCTCCCAAAAGTGCCCCCAACAAGACGAGCAAAATAAAGAGGCACGGCCGCACCATCCTTTTCTCGAAGCCATTCAGGCCATTTTTAACATCCTGTAATTTTGTGCTGGCTAAAGCTAGAACCCTGGTTTTTCAGTAACCTATAAGGCACAATATGTATTAGATATATTCTCAATAATTGTATTTAACTTAGTTCCACTGTCTAAACGCAAAATCAAAAGAGTTCTAGCAAAAAAACAAAAAAAAGTACTTATGCTCTTTGATATGCTACATTTTTCGAGGCAGTTCTGCCTAGCATCTCGGCTGCTTTCGATGACTACGCCACTAATACGTATAGAACTGCAAAGTTCTACCGTCTAAACGCGAAAATAAAAAAGTTCTAGCAAAAAAACTGAAAGAAAAGTACTTAAACCCTTTTATGCTGCTACATTTTACAAGGCAGTTCTGCCTAGCATCTCAGGCGTTTTCGATGGCAGTGACACTAATACGCATAGAACTGCAAAGCTCTACTGTCTAAACGCGAAATCAACAGAGTTCTGGCAAAAAAACTTGTAAAAAGAGTACGTATACTCTTTGATATTGATATGTTACATTTTACAAGCCAGTTCTGCCTAGCATCTCAGGTGTTTTCGATGGCAGTGACACTGATACGTATAGAACTGCAAAGCTCCAATGTCTAAACGCGAAATCAACAGAGTTCTGGCAAAAAACTGAAAAAAGTACTTTTACTCTTTGATAGTGATATGCTACATTTTACAAGGCAGTTCTGCCTAACGTCTCAGGTGTTTTCGATGGCAGTGAGACTAATACGTATAGAACTGCAAAGTTCCACTGTCTAAACGCGAAAATAAAAGAATTCTAGCAAAAAAACTAAAAAAAGGACTTATACTCTTTGATATTGATATGTTACATTTTACAAGCCAGTTCTGCCTAGCATCTCAGGTGTTTTCGATGGCAGTGACACTGATACGTATAGAACTGCAAAGTTCCACTGTCTAAACGCGAAACCGGACAACGTTTACTATTTTACGTTACGCAGCATTCGTGAAGTCGCGCTCGACCCTCTGTCATTCTCCGGCAACGAGAGACAAGTTACTGGCCTATGATTGGTGGAAATAATGAAGCAGAGCAGTGTCACGGGCGCTAGACAACGTATAAACATACTAAGATAAGATAGACAACTTAGAAAAGTTGAAAAACCCCCGACATTGTCATTTCAAAGTCAAATATTTCAAAAACGGGTGAACCGATTTTAATGAAGCTTAGCTAAGAACCATCTCGATTAAACTAACTTACGATTAAAAGAAACCGCATCGAAATCGGTCCATCCGTTTGGGAGGTATGATGCCACAGACAGATACACAGATACACGTTATAGACACACAGAAACACAGGTCAAAATTATAACACCCCTCTTTTTCGTCGGAGGTTAAAAACAACAAAAACCGCAGAGCAAAAACCTAAAGAACTTGATAGATATTGTAAAGAATGGTCATTCGGTGTAAATGCTCCTTTAACATAAAACCCTAAAATCGGTGTCTGCTATTCTTTCACGACTAAGCTAGGTAGTTGATGAAAAGATTTCGATGGAATTGGCTCTTAGCCACTGCTTTACTATGCGTACTGCGTTATAGGTAAAACTCGAAGTACGAAGAAAAGTCTTGTCGTCAAAGCGATTCAGTGCTGGGACGAATTTACCTATGCTACAAATGATGGTGCTTAATGGGAAAAAGACGGTCGAAAGCGAATCGGAGTCGCATACCCTGAGTGTCTAGTGTAATCAACAACCAATAACCAACTTAGAAACGTTGAAAAACACCCAACATTGTCATTTCAAAGTTCAATACTTCAAACATGGATTAACCGATATTAATGAAACTTAGCTAAGAACCATCTCAATTAAACTAGCTTTTAATTAATAAAAACCGCATCGAAATCGGTCCACCCGTTTGAGAGCTATGATGCCACAGACAGATACACAGACACACAGATATACAGGTCAAACTTATAACACCCCTCTTTGTCGTCGTGGGTTGGAACTCACCCTGGTGGCACAGCATATCATCACGGAAGTTAGCATATCATTACTGATAAAAAAAAACTTGTTTTTTTCCTAAGCTGTTAGGAAGCCAGAACTCCTTAGAACTATTGACCAGAACACCATATCTATCGTTTGAGACCAAAAGCGAGCTTGGAACTCACCCTGGTGGCACAGCATATCATCACGGAAGTTAGCATATCATTACTGATAAAAAAAAAACTTGTTATTTTCCTAAGCTGTTAGGAAGCCAGAACTCCTTAGAACTATTGACTAGAACACCATATCTATCGTTTGAGACCAAAAGCGAGCTTGGAACTCACCCTGGTGGCACAGCATATCATCACGGAAGTTAGCATATCATTATTGATTAAAAAAAAATTTTTTTTTTTCCTTAATTACTAGGAAGCCAGAACTCCTTAGAACTATTGACTAGAAGACCATATCTATCGTTTGAGACCAAAAGCGAGCTTGGAACTCACTCTGGTGGCACAGCATATCATCACGGAAGTTAGCATATCATTATCGATAAAAAAAAAAAAATTTTTTCCTAAGCTACTAGGAAGTCAGAACTCCTTAGAACTATTGACTAGAACACCATATCTATCGTTTGAGACCAAAAGCGAGCTTGGAACTCACCCTGGTGGCACAGCATATCATCACGGAAGTTAGCATATCATTACTGATAAAAAAAAAACTTATTTTCCTAAGCTACTAGGAAGCCAGAACTCCTTAGAACTATTGACTAGAACACCATATCTATCGTTTGAGACCAAAAGCGAGCTTGGAACTCACCCTGGTGGCACAGCATATCATCACGGAAGTTAGCATATCATTACTGATAAAAAAAAAACTTGTTATTTTCCTAAGCTACTAGGAAGCCAGAACTCCTTAGAACTATTGACTAGAAGACCATATCTATCGTTTGAGACCAAAAGCGAGCTTGGAACTCACTCTGGTGGCACAGCATATCATCACGGAAGTTAGCATATCATTATTGATTAAAAAAAATTTTTTTTTTCCTAAACTGCTAGGAAGCCAGAACTCCTTAGAACTATTGACTAGAACACCATATCTATCGTTTGAGACCAAAAGCGAGCTTGGAAGTCACTCTGGTGGCACAGCATATCATCACGGAAGTTAGCATATCATTATCGATAAAAAAAAAAAATTTTTTTCCTAAGCTACTAGGAAGCCAGAACTCCTTAGAACTATTGACTAGAACACCATATCTATCGTTTGAGACCAAAAGCGAGCTTAGAACTCACCCTGGTGGCACAGCATATCATCACGGAAGTTAGCATATCATTACTGATAAAGAAAAACTTGTTATTTTCCTAAGCTACTAGGAAGCCAGAACTCCTTAGAACTATTGACTAGAAGACCATATCTATAGTTTGAGACCAAAAGCGAGCTTGGAACTCACTCTGGTGGCACAGCATATCATCACGGAAGTTAGCATATCATTATCGATAAAAAAAAAAATTTTTTTTCCTAAGCTACTAGGAAGCTAGAACTCCTTAGAACTATTGACTAGAACACCATATCTATCGTTTGAGACCAAAAGCGAGCTTGGAACTCACCCTGGTGGCACAGCATATCATCACGGAAGTTAGCATATCATTACTGATAAAAAAAAAACTTGTTTTTTTCCTAAGCTACTAGGAAGCCAGAACTCCTTAGAACTATTGACTAGAACACCATATCTATCGTTTGAGACCAAAAGCGAGCTTGGAACTCACCCTGGTGGCACAGCATATCATCACGGAAGTTAGCATATCATTACTGATAAAAAAAAAACTTGTTATTTTCCTAAGCTACTAGGAAGCCAGAACTCCTTAGAACTATTGACTAGAAGACCATATCTATCGTTTGAGACCAAAAGCGAGCTTGGAACTCACTCTGGTGGCACAGCATATCATCACGGAAGTTAGCATATCATTATCGATAAAAAAAAAATTTTTTTTTCCTAAGCTACTAGGAAGCCAGAACTCCTTAGAACTATTGACTAGAACACCATATCTATCGTTTGAGACCAAAAGCGAGCTTGGAACTCACCCTGGTGGCACAGCATATCATCACGGAAGTTAGCATATCATTACTGATAAAAAAAAACTTGTTTTTTTCCTAAGCTACTAGGAAGCCAGAACTCCTTAGAACTATTGACTAGAACACCATATCTATCGTTTGAGACCAAAAGCGAGCTTGGAACTCACCCTGGTGGCACAGCATATCATCACGGAAGTTAGCATATCATTACTGATAAAAAAAAAACTTGTTTTTTTCCTAAGCTACTAGGAAGCCAGAACTCCTTAGAACTATTGACTAGAACACCATATCTATCGTTTGAGACCAAAAGCGAGCTTGGAACTCACCCTGGTGGCACAGCATATCATCACGGAAGTTAGCATATCATTACTGATAAAAAAAAACTTGTTATTTTCCTAAGCTACTAGGAAGCCAGAACTCCTTAGAACTATTGACTAGAAGACCATATCTATCGTTTGAGACCAAAAGCGAGCTTGGAACTCACTCTGGTGGCACAGCATATCATCACGGAAGTTAGCATATCATTATTGATTAAAAAAAATTTTTTTTTTCCTAAACTGCTAGGAAGCCAGAACTCCTTAGAACTATTGACTAGAACACCATATCTATCGTTTGAGACCAAAAGCGAGCTTGGAACTCACCCTGGTGGCACAGCATATCATCACGGAAGTTAGCATATCATTATCGATAAAAAAAAAATTTTTTTTTCCTAAGCTACTAGGAAGCCAGAACTCCTTAGAACTATTGACTAGAACACCATATCTATCGTTTGAGACCAAAAGCGAGCTTGGAACTCACCCTGGTGGCACAGCATATCATCACGGAAGTTAGCATATCATTACTGATAAAAAAAAAACTTGTTTTTTTCCTAAGCTACTAGGAAGCCAGAACTCCTTAGAACTATTGACTAGAACACCATATCTATCGTTTGAGACCAAAAGCGAGCTTGGAACTCACCCTGGTGGCACAGCATATCATCACGGAAGTTAGCATATCATTACTGATAAAAAAAAAACTTGTTTTTTTCCTAAGCTACTAGGAAGCCAGAACTCCTTAGAAATATTGACTAGAACACCATATCTATCGTTTGAGACCAAAAGCGAGCTTGGAACTCACTCTGGTGGCACAGCATATCATCACGGAAGTTAGCATATCATTATCGATAAAAAAAAAAATTTTTTTTCCTAAGCTACTAGGAAGCCAGAACTCCTTAGAACTATTGACTAGAACACCATATCTATCGTTTGAGACCAAAAGCGAGCTTGGAACTCACCCTGGTGGCACAGCATATCATCACGGAAGTTAGCATATCATTACTGATAAAAAAAAAACTTGTTATTTTCCTAAGCTACTAGGAAGCCAGAACTCCTTAGAACTATTGACTAGAAGACCATATCTATCGTTTGAGACCAAAAGCGAGCTTGGAACTCACTCTGGTGGCACAGCATATCATCACGGAAGTTAGCATATCATTATTGATTAAAAAAAATATTATTTTTTTCCTTAATTACTAGGAAGCCAGAACTCCTTAGAACTATTGACTAGAACACCATATCTATCGTTTGAGACCAAAAGCGAGCTTGGAACTCACTCTGGTGGCACAGCATATCATCACGGAAGTTAGCATATCATTATCGATAAAAAAAAAAATTTTTTTTCCTAAGCTACTAGGAAGCCAGAACTCCTTAGAACTATTGACTAGAACACCATATCTATCGTTTGAGACCAAAAGCGAGCTTGGAACTCACCCTGGTGGCACAGCATATCATCACGGAAGTTAGCATATCATTACTGATAAAAAAAAAACTTGTTTTTTTCCTAAGCTACTAGGAAGCCAGAACTCCTTAGAACTATTGACTAGAACACCATATCTATCGTTTCAGACCAAAAGCGAGCTTGGAACTCACCCTGGTGGCACAGCATATCATCACGGAAGTTAGCATATCATTACTGATAAAAAAAAAACTTGTTATTTTCCTAAGCTACTAGGAAGCCAGAACTCCTTAGAACTATTGACTAGAAGACCATATCTATCGTTTGAGACCAAAAGCGAGCTTGGAACTCACTCTGGTGGCACAGCATATCATCACGGAAGTTAGCATATCATTATCGATAAAAAAAATATTTTTTTTTCCTAAGCTACTAGGAAGCCAGAACTCCTTAGAACTATTGACTAGAACACCATATCTATCGTTTGAGACCAAAAGCGAGCTTGGAACTCACCCTGGTGGCACAGCATATCATCACGGAAGTTAGCATATCATTACTGATAAAAAAAAAAACTTGTTTTTTTCCTAAGCTACTAGGAAGCCAGAACTCCTTAGAACTATTGACTAGAACACCATATCTATCGTTTGAGACCAAAAGCGAGCTTGGAACTCACCCTGGTGGCACAGCATATCATCACGGAAGTTAGCATATCATTACTGATAAAAAAAAAACTTGTTATTTTCCTAAGCTACTAGGAAGCCAGAACTCCTTAGAACTATTGACTAGAAGACCATATCTATCGTTTGAGACCAAAAGCGAGCTTGGAACTCACTCTGGTGGCACAGCATATCATCACGGAAGTTAGCATATCATTATTGATTAAAAAAAATTTTTTTTTTCCTAAACTGCTAGGAAGCCAGAACTCCTTAGAACTATTGACTAGAACACCATATCTATCGTTTGAGACCAAAAGCGAGCTTGGAACTCACCCTGGTGGCACAGCATATCATCACGGAAGTTAGCATATCATTATCGATAAAAAAAAAAATTTTTTTTCCTAAGCTACTAGGAAGCCAGAACTCCTTAGAACTATTGACTAGAACACCATATCTATCGTTTGAGACCAAAAGCGAGCTTGGAACTCACCCTGGTGGCACAGCATATCATCACGGAAGTTAGCATATCATTACTGATAAAAAAAAAACTTGTTTTTTTCCTAAGCTACTAGGAAGCCAGAACTCCTTAGAACTATTGACTAGAACACCATATCTATCGTTTGAGACCAAAAGCGAGCTTGGAACTCACCCTGGTGGCACAGCATATCATCACGGAAGTTAGCATATCATTACTGATAAAAAAAAAACTTGTTATTTTCCTAAGCTGTTAGGAAGCCAGAACTCCTTAGAACTATTGACTAGAACACCATATCTATCGTTTGAGACCAAAAGCGAGCTTGGAACTCACCCTGGTGGCACAGCATATCATCACGGAAGTTAGCATATCATTACTGATAAAAAAAAAACTTTTTATTTTCCTAAGCTGTTAGGAAGCCAGAACTCCTTAGAACTATTGACTAGAACACCATATCTATCGTTTGAGACCAAAAGCGAGCTTGGAACTCACTCTGGTGGCACAGCATATCATCACGGAAGTTAGCATATCATTATTGATAAAAAATAATTGTTTTTTTCCTAAACTGCTAGGAAGCCAGAACTCCTTAGAACTATTGACCAGAACACCATATCTATCGTTTGAGACCAAAAGCGAGCTTGGAACTCACCCTGGTGGCACAGCATATCATCACGGAAGTTAGCATATCATTATGTCAAAAACAGAAATAAAAAAAAATCAAGGAAAATCGCCAGAACTATTTCTAAAAAGTATCAGAAACTATAGAACTATGCTGCATGCGAACCGTACTCAACTTATTTTTTGATATGCTGGGATTTTGACTTGGAAGTTAGCATATCATTATGTCAAAAATTTAAAATTAAAAATTTTAAGGAAAATCGCCAGAACTATTTCTAAAAAGTATGAGGAACTATAGAACTATCCTGCATGCGAAGAGAACTCGGTTTAATTTTTGATATGCTGGGATTTTTACTTGGAAGTTAGCATATCATTATGTCAAAAATTGAAAATTAAAAATTTCAAGGAAAATAGCCAGAACTATTTCTAAAAAGTATCAGGAACTATAGAACTATGCTGCATGCGAACAGAACTCCTATTTTTTTGTGATATGCTGGCACTTGATATGCTAACTTCACAGAGACGCAAAGGCGGTTGTACGAGTTATCAAAAGCGAGCGATAGTACTGGGGAGCTTGTTATGAAACTTCTGATTGCCGGCCGGCGAAGCGCAACGACAACAAACTAAATATAAAGAAACTGACCCACGCGACTGGTTCGTGATTCCATGTTTTCGGAGATACGCTATGTAGATGATATTCGTAATCGCGAACGTGCCGTACATTTTTATTAAATTTTGTTGCAACGATATCAAAGCGAATTACTTAATTTATGTCTCATCCTACTTACGAGATCATTGAATTACCTGAAAATAAGGTTGCACTCCTAGGAAAAGTTGCGAAATAAATTCACAACATTCGCTACAGAATGTATAATAATGTACCTTGGCATTCTCAATATACGTTAGCAATTTTACATCCAACAAGAAAACAAATACTTCATTTCACGCATGATAATTATGATGATAATAAATACTATTAAATACCTACAAACCGCATCGGATTTTGGCCCATTACGATATTTCTGACAATAAGCAATAAGCACACTACTGTTTAATAGCATAACAAGTATTTACGAATACCTTCACAATGCCCGCAAGTGCATTTTAACGAAATACATCAAAATCAAACGCTTTTGCCACGCGACAGAGACGATCCAGGCGATTCACGTAAGTAGCACGTGCCATTATTGGTCCATGCCGGCACCACGTGCGGTCTCCGTCGTGGTGCCGCGAGGTCGCCGAGACCCGCAGCGGACAGTCGAATTCAGACTAGTGCTGCATTTAGCAGAGGTCGACGACTGAAGCGCCCGTCATGTACCTACCAACCGCGTAAACATAGCTTTTATTATTCGACGGATCCTGTTTACTGATAATGTGACCAACCGTTTATAGTTTTGTACGTTTTCAAATGTTGGACTTAACATATTTTTAATAAATCAACTTTTGCTGGATTCACCCAATTACCCAATTTTTAAATCACAATAATGATTTTGTGATCGTCGATTCGATATTAACATTTAAGCCCAAACGTTTATCCCACCCACGCTATGAATCGGAGAATAAGGTCTATGGGTAATGGGGCTTGGTTGACGACCAAACCGGTTAGCATCAACACATTACATAATTATTTGTTTTCTTATAGAGCAGGCGGGACGCAAAAAAAATGTTTGTTCATCGCCGCTAAGTCGGAATGGAATATTTGATTGTAGTGAGAAGTCATGCACGATTGATTAAATACATTTACCCGTTCCGAGTTACTTACTCAAAACCATCAAAATATAGAGAATGCTTGGTAGAAAAGTTCAAGACTAAATTGCTCCTCGATTCCAGACTTACAATCGGAAAATTATTTCCGCTTTAATTAAGAATGTGTATTAACACAAGCGTCTATTCTAATCACCGAAATTTACCTCCCACGGTTCAATGGAAATAAAGGATGCCAGCTAAGAGATAGGCCGTTTGGTTTGGAAATACATATCTTAATCTTAACATTTATTTATCTTGTCGATGTACTGGGAGCACGGGGACGGTCTAAAATAGCCTTCAATCCGCTGCTGACCTTGCGCTACACGGTGTCGCATGTCCCGTGTGTACAATTTCTGTTTCTAGCGAATATTCTGTTTTCACACAATACCTGCCAACACAAAAAATAAATAAAATCCGAGCCGATCTCGTGGACTTTGCTTTTGGCCATGTTACGGAACGTAAGACCTCTCAATTGAAACAGTTTAGGTTGGTCTGAAATGGAGTTACAATTAATAAAAAAAAACATTAACAACATCTTACTCGTATACTGTATTTGATATCTTAGTAAATTGCATTATACTCACGCAGTCTCAATTCATCTTGATATTGTGGTTCAGTTGTGTTAGGCAAAAGTTAAACACTATTGTATGTATAGCCGATAGAAGTATTAATGGAGATGTATGCAGTATGGTGTGCTGTAAACTGTCAGTAAACGACATGCAAGAAAGAAATATCCAAGAGGACGAATGATTAAATAGATGTGGAATTTGGACTCCGGTCTCGGGTATTTGTTGGAGCTATATAAAGATCAGCATTGAATATTCTGCTCAAACTCAAATAACGTCATCATGCGTTGGTCCGTGGTAGCGCTGAACTCGCTAACGATATTATCGGATCGCATATGGAATGATACTCAGGTATAGCAACTTACACAATTTTGTGTGTTATTCTTGTATTGCACGACCGGATAGCCTAGTAGTTAGAGACCCTGACTATGAAGCTTAAGGTCCCGGTACGATCCGTATTTATGCATCTATTTACTTATCTATATAAGTATGTTTATCCGTTGTCTAATACCCTGTACGGCTTTGCCTAGTTTGGGACTAGGTCGATTGGTGTCAATTGTCCAGTGATAGGTATTATCCATAAGATAAGCCAATAAAAACGACTAATTTTCTCGTATTATTTACAAACACTGAACTAACTTTACAGCTAACAGCAAAACAAAAGTCTAATTTCATGACAGACAGACATGAATCAAAAATAAATCAGGGGCATGGAAAACATGCATGGAAAAGATGGTCATACATTGTCATAAAAGAAAGGTATGACTCGTTAGTTTATGAATATTGGAGGTGCCAAAAAAAATTGCTACGCAACAGAGGGCAATAACCCGGGTTGATCTCGGGTCGGAGGCACCAAAAACCTCTCGCGAAGTGTGATTGTGTTGTGATTTTCGTGCGTAGGATTCTGTTTGGCTTCTTTCACTCAATCCAACCCGAATTGTACAAAGTGGGTAAAGTCATTTGATTGAATCATACTTTAACATGACTGGTAAAATTACTAATTGATTCATCCGGAGAAAAGACATCGTGTCTTTGAGAGCAGTTCCTGCTATAGATTTTATTTCCGTATTTTTCGACGCAAGAAATGTAAAAAATTAAGGGGAGGCATAGCAAGAATACATCATCATCATCATCAGCCTATTTACGTCCCACTGCTGGGCACAGACCTCCTACCAGAATGAGAGGGCTTGGGCTATAGTTCCCACGCGGGCCCAGTGCGGATTGGGAACTTCACACACACCATTGAATTGCTTCGCAGGAGTGTGCAGATTTCCTCACGATGTTTTCCTTCACCGAAAAGCTCATGATAAATTACAAATTTAATTTCGCACATAAATTCCGAAAAAACCCAGAGGTGCGAGCCGGGGTTAGAACCATCTACCCTCTGCTTCAGAGGCGACAGGTCAAACCACTAGGCTATCACGGCTTTATATATCGGCTTAGAATAGGTACATAATACGAGTTTAAGTACCCTTTTGATTTGGAGATCGAGCAATAATCAACCGGGCTCTACGGTGAACGGATACTATTGCCGCTGATTCGGAATAGCGCAAATTGTATTAGAAGCTGGTCTTGAGTACTGTTTAGGTCTGCTCATAGGTAGGTCGTTAGAGAAGTGTGTTTAATTGCGAAATGCTATTACCCGCTATAGATACTGTAACGGCCATAAGTATTTCGGGAAAATTACTTAAAATCGAAAACATTTCACTCAACAAGGTATCGTATTTATTTTTCACTTATTTTCAGTTTGACCTAAAAGCTCCTTTAACACGATTCAATGACATCCAAACATCCTTTAAAGATCTGGCTATGAAATATGGAATTTGGAACATTTGACGATCGGATAGCCTAGTGGTTAGAAATTTTGACTACGAAGATTGAGGTCCAAGTTCCCCGGTCGGGACCGATATTTGTATGATGAATAAGAATCTAGGTACCCACAACACAAGCTCAGCTGAATTTGGGACTAGGTCAATTGGTGTCAATTGTCCCACGATATTTATTTATTTATTTATTCATCTTTAGGACAAAATGCACATCATCATGCGCTTATCAATGCTTTCGTTATTCGTTAGCATACAAATAACGCCCTACATTAATTAAGATCATTTTAATTTATTTGTGCTCCTATAAGTTGATAAGTAAGCAATAATCAGTTTGTTAGTGTATCATATGATAAATCTGAATAGGAGAAATATTCTTAAGGACACTTCAGTGGCTTCAGTTGAGTAGTATATCAATACAAATACCTTTCTCAAATAATGACGATTTGACTTATCACGTTAGAAAAGTCGGTCAGAACTCCCATCGGGAATCGCGTTGCACAATAATCACGTGGCAATTGATTTGATACCGACACTTGCCGACAGCTATTGACTTGATACATAGTACCTAATAAACACAGATAGCGCATCTATTCATTTTAAATTATTGATAATGAAATGGTTTTACAAGCTTTAGAGGTATTACAACTAAATATGAAATCAGCTCTGTTTATGGATATATATTTTTGTGAAGATACCTAATTACCTGTATATCATTCCATTACAACTACATATTGGAAGAGCTACCCTCTCCTCTAGCTAGCCTCTAAAACTTTTGCTTTGAAGTACAATGTCTCATAAACAGCTGAACCGATTTCAATGAAACTTTATTTTTACTTAACTAAAAACCATGGCGATTAGAGTTTTCTATTGAAAAAAAAACGCATTCTAATCGGTCCTCATAGGTACACGCGTGAAACTTAAACGCCCCTTTTGCATCACGAGTAAAAACAATCAATTTCCTTAACACACTTATTCAAACCAATGAATAAGTGTGTTATATGTAGAACGATGTTAGTAGGTACTTAGCACCACCACATCCGTCTGCAGGCGGCCACTAGGACTCCGTTCTAGGTGACTTTCAAGACAAGATGATAGTCACGCAGTAGGTAGGCAGGTACGCTTACGCGTTTTTAAGCACGTCTGCGATAGAAATTTTAAAACGTCGATATTCTCCCGACTGGATGAATGGGGGCAATGATAACTTATAAATGCAGTGACGTCACAGACAATGGAGTACGTGCAAGCGACGACGTACAGCCTACGCTTCAGAATAAGATTTGCATGAATAGCAAATGCCTCGTGAAAGAAGCAATAAAACCACGAAATTTGTATTAGAATAACGGAACGGAAAACAGTTACTTAACGAAATGCCAGTAAGAAAACGGAGTTCATCAATTCTTAGTTTTTTGGTGATTGAAAGGGGGCTTGTCCTTGTCAGGGTCCTAGGTTAGGTACCTAAAGGCTGAAGAATGATGGAAATTTTCTGTCAGTACTAAATTGGGTCATACATAAGAACTGGGTTAGATTAGTTTTCTTAAACTATCTTATCCGGTATCCGAAAGTCCTGGTTCTATCATACGCTGATCTAAGATGACATTTTGAGTCGGGGTTTTAATTGGCAAGCGTCGCAAGGACGCGAACATCCGACGATCGACGTACAGACACGCGATAAAACGTCTACCTAGTAACTAGGGTAGTTTCGCCGGTTCTCGACCGATTAGTGGAGTTGTCAAGTTCAGAACGAAAAAAAAATAGAAGTAATATGAATGAATAATGGAAAAAAATAATGCATATAGTGAATATAGTCTACTTTCGTTTAATGCCCTTTATTTTCAAGTAAGACCTATAAATAATTAACCAAAAAACAGTAAAGCCGAAAATGCCGATTTAGCCAGTTTTCGACCGAAATTTCCAGTTTTCGACTTCATATTCGCCAGTTCTCGACTATGGGATTTGATGACAAATATGTGAAGAACTCTAATATTATAAATTAGTTATCTAATAAAAACCCGTACTCGGTTAAAATATAAAATGTATACAACTTTATGAAAACAAAATAAAACGTACAACTAGGGCAACCTTTGATTTATTCATATATCTAATTATAGAAATAAAAATCTCATTTTTTGCTAACGCTACTTTTATCAGCTAAGTAGATTTCGGCACAAAATACATTGCGTGATGAATTTAATGTGATTCTTGTACAAAAACACAAAATATCTATTAAACTGTCTATTAATTCGAATATGGTGGTCGGAATATGGCATTTAGTTATCACATATCCGATTTTTCGACCAAGAAAGTTGACGCTTAGTATCTTTAAGACATTTGAAATAATCCGGTCGAAAACTGGCTGGCACAATTCTGGTGTTAATAAGATTCAAATTCAAAAATTAGGTTGAGTAGTTTCTTTAATAATATGTCGAAAAAGATGCAACTTTACTGGACTCGACGACGCCAGTTTTCGACCGCAACGGTCGAGAACTAGGTATTCTACAAAAATGAGGTAGCCAGTTACCGACTATTCATTTTTATACTTTTTCCAACAAAAAATAGAATAACACTTATTTTCAATAAAGAGTGAAGCTCGTCTATCAATAAAAATAACAAACAAATCAAAAAACATAAAATTACCTTTAAAAACTTATAAACTGTGGGGCTGTTCACTATTTTTTCCGCAATGAAGTACGCGTTGTGACACGTTCGTTGCGAACCCTTTTTGTTTTTATTTCTTTGTTCTGTACTCACTTTACAAACATGCATGTTGTCTATGTGTGCTTACAACCAAACTATTTGGGGTTGTCACAGTATTTTTATTTAATTTCTAATCTTGTTAATATTTCTACTTTATACCGATTAGCTAAACAGGTCGATGAAAAAGTCGAAAACTGGCGACGGTCGGCGAACTGGCGAAACTACCCTATTTGTAGACTAGAGTTCTAATTCAAGGTCGCACAATTTCTTTGAGAAAAATAAAGACCATTAAATCACGTTACGTTGTGGGCTAACCGTTACAAGTTTTTATTTAATTTGCATTGTTTGTATGTATGTTCGGATCCAGTTATTTTCAGCTCAACCGATTGAGATGAAATTTTGCATATTTAGGTAGGTAGACATCCGTAGGTAGTCCGGTGACAATACAATAATCCGGTAGTTCTGGTGGCCCGGCCGGTATCGTCTCCGCAGAAGGGAACTCGACGACTGTTAATGGCTTCGACTTGAAATTTGATACGGATATCAACGGTAGGTACTCCAACCTCGTATACTTACCTATAAACTTTGACGACATTGGCATAACCACTTTAGGTTCGCGATCTTGAGTGGTTATTCCAATTTCATCAAAATTATTATACGAGGTTGAGTCTGAGTACCGTCGATATCTAAGATGTGTCAATACAAGTAGGTACTTACTTACAGAGGACCGAGTTGAATATTCGAATCCTGCATAACGTAGGTAATCGAGTACCTAGTAACGTTAATCGAGAAACTTGAATGACGTTTCGGTTTGGAACAGCGCCCGCCCGTAAGCGTATTTGGAACTCAAAAATCTTTATTTGCATAAAACACGGTAATATATCTACCTACTTATAGGTCTATAGGACTAAAATTTTGTACTTATTAGGTTTCATGATTCCGATACGATAACGCTACCTACGTTACGCTTACGCAGGATCCAAAAGCTCGTGCTCGGCCTAAAGACTTGAAAAAGACTTGACATAGGTACCTACCTATTTTATGATTTGTTGGTTTTTAGAATACGCAATTTTTTTAATTAAGATTTGTTGATTTGTTGCATGCTTTTTACAAATTATTTGACTTTTTGATTTATTGTTTTTGTATTGTGCTTTTACTTCATTTCTCAATGTCTTAATTTAAAAAATTAAACTGATAATTTTTGTATTATTTCAATACATCCCTGGCGTTTACCTGAGCACCGGACAATGGTACAAGTACAAAGGCACCTGGACCACCATTTTTCTATTAAGTACTTAAAGCATTCGTAACCTATTGCTTAGGGACATAAGAGTCGAAATTCAATTGAATTTTCTAGATGGTTGTACCTACCTAACGACTTTTTCCAATATGGTCATTTTGGTGTTTTTGCACTATTAGTAAACAAAGCTATTGTTCCTTGAAGTAGATATGATATAGGTAGATTGTTATGTTAAATTTATGATTCTCCTTTCTGTTAATTTCTGCCACCTAAATTAGCCTCTTCATCTTGGTTTCTCTATTTTGGTTGTCTGTAAGAGATCACTTTTAAGCGAAAAGACAGCCTATTGTCTACCATACCAGTTTTCTGTAATCTCCTTGTACTGTTTTGTGGTTTTCAATAAAGAATATTTGTATTGTATTGTAGATTGGATACAGCCAAAACCGAACAACTATACTTATAGTATTATTTTTCATATAAAATAAATACAGTTCTAAACAATTAATGCTAACCGAAACACATGTCATAATTTGAATAACAATAACAGTTGTTGTTACACAGGCAAACTGTATTTAAACAGTGAAACAATACACAAATTAATTAATTGGAGACTCATTGATAAAATATGGTTCATGCTATTAAGTAAAATTAACAGAAACAAAATAATTTAACGAAATCTTTCTGTCGATTTTTTAAGACCTGAGATGTTTCTAAATAAAATAAAGGGAGAAACTTTAAGAAATCTATTGTAAGAGAAGACTTATTAAAAGGTTTTCAAAAATGTAAATTGAAACCATTTTAGGTATTCTACAAACAATTAATTAAGTAATTTAGGTGCACTACCATAAAGGTTAACATAAGTATTGCCTAAACAACACCAGCAAAATACATAAGTAGAAAAAGTAGGCTGTTAATAGGCAAGTCTTGTTTTGTCCATGCACTAAGCATATTGATTTTTTTTAAGTAGCATTTGTTGCATAATATGGAATAACAATTTAATTGTTTAGTTAGTATTTGGTGCAGATGTTTTTCATAACTGTAAGAAATCATAATCATAACAAGGATTGCAATACTTAAGAATTTATCTAGGAATGATGTTCAAAAAGCATAGTATTTATGTATTAAAGTGTATTCTGTACATAACGGAAGCAGATCACAATTTTTTACTATGAGACTAACACAAAAAATAATAATATGTACCTATGGCATAACACAGGAATGTATATCTATTGAATTTAATTATATATTTTTAAGTAATTTGGAGAACAATTTATGAAAATAGGTACTATAATGCATCCAAAAGGATAGAAATAATTACAGTTTGTTTTATAATGGACTTAAACAGTTATGAAAAAGTCCTGGAATAACAAAAAATCCCAACAGTACTAAACTATGTATTTACCTACTTGGAAAAGGCTTTGCTGATGAAAGAGACTTATTCATATTTATGTAAGTATAGATGATGTTGCATCTTCAATGACTCACATCTTAATGGGAAGTCCTTTCAATTATTAAACAATTAGATATTGTCATTACATCAACAAAAATTTAGAAGTTTCAGACGCAGCAAATGACTTCACCTGCACTTGAAAATGACTTGGAAGTTTTCTATTGGTCAACATCTCCATCATAAGGCTTTACCTCATGAATAACAATTATATTTCTGCAATGAATTTCGCATTTACTAATGGTGAATCTTACTCACACATCACCCTTTGTAACCAAGGAAGTGGAAAAATACCAAAAGCATTTCCTGGAACTGGCTGACTGAGACATAAGGAGTACTCACTGGAGGATTCAACTTATAATAAAAACGTGCACCATCTGCTCATGTTTAATGAAGTAAATCAGTTTTAACCATCAAATAAACGGATCACTTACACATCATAAGCAGAGTTTAGACCAAATGACTACAAGTTAGTCCCAAACATGTCAGGCTAAACTCAACTTACACATGTGAGTGATCCGTTTATTTCACTATGATTGGAGTGTCAGGGTAGTTTCATGTTAAAAATATTAACCATTAAGTACGGTAATTTTCTATGAACCATATTAATGGCAAAGGCTTTTAGGCCATTTTAATTTATAAGTACCCCATTTAATTATGAAAAATAAAAACTAAGCATTTCATAAAAATATGTACCTAGATTATCCATGACGAATTTATCATTACCTACCTACTTAATAAATGGAGTACTTACGTATTATTTGCGTTTATGTATGACAAACAAAGATATTTCATTCAAAGTGTAGTCTTAGAATAAGAATTTATACGATACGACAAGACCTTATTTACTATTCAATCACTCATTTGTGTGATTTGTTTTGAACATTCTTTTGTTTTGACTGGCACAAAAAACTTTTTAGAAACTTGTTCTTGGATAAACAACACGAGTCGAGGTTTACAGTTAACCATTGTCACAAATTAAAATTACTCACCGTTTTAAGAAAATAATCCTGAGTGTTAGGCCTTTAAACATATCATTTTTCCTTTAATTTGTCTTGAATCTTCCTCACTTTCTATTTTAGTAGACGGTAAACTAACAAAGACCGAATATTATTGCTCGCTTCAAACTTTTTAACTGAACAAAATGTAATGTTATTATTTTATAACATATAAGTGTAGTAATTGAATCAAGAAAACATTTAACTTAAGACATAAACTGTCATTTAACGTTAAGATTATGCAAACTAAAAATAATAAAAATGTACACTTTTAACAACCGCTCTCGGACGAATGGTCCCACAGACTAAGCAAGAAATGCCGGACCGGAGGCGGAGCCGGACAATTCAAGCTCAACCGCTCCGAAAAAAATGCAAGCTAGCCATAATAACAATACTGATAGCCGTATTTTCTAAACTATAACACACTCTGAAAATATTAAATTTAGTTTTGACGTTAAATTGTACCTATTTAATTTAAAGTTAGTGTTACTTAATTTGGTTAGCTGGGCTGGGAACCGATTAGATATAAATAGTGGGCAACACGAGAATTTCAAAAGGTAAATGTATATTTTTAGGTTCACTGTTCTAATAGAACGACTCGATCGACTAGTTCGAATCATGTTGGCTGCACCGATTTTAGTATATTAATCACTTCATTGGGATTGAATCAGAGGCCTTATGTTATGATCTAACGCGCGAGCTCGGCTTTGTTTTGGCATTTGCGGTCTTTTTCTGTGTAACGGTACAAGACCGCGTGAGAAAGAGATGGCAAATGCCAAAGCGAAACCAAGCGTGTGACAATGAGGCCTCTGGTCATGCTATGCAATATACCAGGCAAAGCTTTGATGAAAATGCACTATTAACTAGAACAAACTTACATGTTCAATACATACAAACGTACATGTTTTCAGATATTCCGGCGACTGAACAAACACGAATTACTTCAGTGCTTATGAGCCCTATAAAACTATGATTATCTTGTTTTAATGCCTCCCACGTTCACTTAATATAATTATAAAATAACGTACAACATACCTTCCTTCCAAAGAATATGGGTAGGTATATTAAGGTTGTGGTATTGTTGTTGTTGTGGATTAATTCGATAGGTAACATATTTTTGCACTTGACTGTACCTTACCTGCTACACCTTTTTACGAATTAAGTCGCGTCTATTTCGTATTATTAAGTTTAGATACTAATAATATTATTATCACAGCATAATGTTTATAGTAGTTTATGCAACTGCTACTTAATGAGGGTCCTTAAAACACGGGTGTGTTTTATGAAACGAGGCGAAGCTAAGTTTCTTAATAGGATCACACGAGTGTTTTAAGGCCTAATTATGTGGAGTTGCATACATTACTTTATCTACACACATATTATAAGTACTTACTCTAAGATGGGTTCAGAAGCCGACCGAAGGCATATCATACCCATACCTGTCACGAATTTGACTGTTTTTTTTAATCATAGACAAACATACCGAGCTGACGATTCGTAGACTATGTTTTTTATTTTAAATTATCACATTATTATTTATACATATCGGACTGAACTCAACTTATATACGTGAGTGATCCGTTTTATTTCACTATGATTGTAAATTGCGTTGGTTTTCAAATTCAAACTCTTAACGACATCGAAATCGATATCGAAAAGTCATTACGACATCGAATTCGACTCGACTATTACTTTACTGCTTCCGGCGGCTTTAAATGCTGTTCATTTTCTACGGATTCTGTGCCCTAAGCACGACTTGTCGAATCCTGCGTCACGTAAACTCGAATAGTAAACTATGACGAGTTTGTATGACGTTTGGAACAGCGCCCGCCCGTGAGCGTATTTGGAACTAAAATTTAGTATGAGGTTTCTCGATCTCGATACGATAACCGTAGCTTTCGTAAAGTCGTGCTCGACCCTCTGTTTCTAAAGGGCCGGCAATATCAGGACAGGAGGTCACCTTGACTGAGTTATACTTAGTTTATAACCGTTTTCGAACCTTCAAGCAAGAGTCAAGACCTTCGGTATTAATTATGACAAAGGCGGAAGGAGCTCTCCACTCTCCACAACCACAATGGATTTAAGCTTCTGCTCCGCACCCCCCTAAAAGTTATATTAGGTAAGTATTACTTCTTCAAGTTCCCCCTACAAACCTACTTTATCATATCCCTCCCAGATTAAGTTTATCATAATCAACTAACATTTCTTATCATTTGAGAGCAACATGAAGTATCCTACAGTAAAATTACTCATTTAACTCAACAAACTAGCTCTTGTTAAAGTAAATAACTAGTTTTACTGTGTTTTTATATTACGGAATCACGCTAGGTGGACGTGTATTCAATGTGTATTTGTGTGTTCGTCACCGTTGTTTGAACTGACACTGTCATGGTCCTAATAAAAGAATTTGTAAAATAAGAATGAATCAACATGCAGCAAATAAAACATCCGTGTGCTTGTTGGCATAATGCATAATATTTTCAATGAAATTAGAGTAAGCAAACCTTACCCGACAAATTAAGTAAGTAAACACTTTATTGTACAAAAAACAGGATAAAACACAAGTTACAACAATAACATTATCAGTTATTAGTTAAATTATGTGTATAAGTACCATATTATACAGCGTGTTTGGTATAACGATGTAGGAACTTTAGTAGGTGATACAGGGGACTATTAGGAATAGATTGAAGCCTATAATGTCTTAGTTCAATATGTAATAGTTTTTTTTTATCGAGTTTTTCTGAATGTTTTACTTGGTACCATACAAATTTATTTCTTTATAATTAATGCAGCAATCAATTGATTAACCAATCACAAAATAATCAGGCTCCTACTGGCTGCCCATTTTTTTTTATTATTATTATTTCGTATGGCATTTTCCGCATAAAAAAAAAAGGAAAAAAGAAATTACAATCTAACATCCAAATTAAGTAGCCTATTAGCATCCGCCGTAAGCGCGAGCAGCGCCGAGTTTTATAAAGCTACAAGTTACAATTTACAAGCGGAAGTCTCTTTCTAATAAAAGGTGATAGAATGAGATTTCCGCTTTAGTTTTATAAAACACGGCCCAGGTCGCTCATACCCCCGCATAACGCCTGTTGGGGCCTTCCTCCACTATGTGGTGGATGGTCTGATTTGGCGCTCCACAGTCACAGGCCGCCGACGCCAAGAAGCCCCATTTGTTAATTTTTATTTTTATTATCGATTTTTTAGGTCACTATGAGTGGTTTCCGTCAAAAAATGAGCTTTATCGGGCTGTGAAAAAAAAACTTATTATGTTTGATTATGTTTACTGTAATTAAAAATAAAAATTACAGCATAATTGCAACAAATAAAAAAAATATCACTGGTCAAAATGTTGAACGCTATGACCGAACAAAAAAGTTCCCCGTACGAAGTAGACAAGTAGACAATTATGCAAGTTAATAATTCTTAGATGAAATCATTTTTTTTACAGATTATGTTCTCTAAATAAAAAAGCAAATAAAGACACTTTTGCAAGCACCTTATTTTAAGTTAACTTTGCAAATTTAGCAATTAAATGATTAGGTAATCGATATCGACCATTCTCCCACTTACTTACCTACGCCACTAAATACAAGAACTTTGGAGCAATGTACGAGGGGTGGCTGAAAAGTAATCTATCTGGCCTTCATAATATGATTAACAAAATATACTAGCAACTATGTATTCCTCTTTATTGATTATTCCTTTTTTAAAGTCTCAAACATTAATTCGTATGTTGCTTTTCATTTGTTTTTGGCGACTGAATGTTTACATGTCGCTAGAAAAAAGTTAATTGGCTGAAATTGAGCAGAGTGCAGTGATAAAATTCTTCACTAAACAAGATAATACGCCTTCACAGATCAAAAAACGTATGTTACCTGTATTTGGTGATTGGTGTCCTTCCGATTTCATTATAAAGTTCTGGTCAAGGCAATTTAAATTCGGTCGCGGGAGCCTCGAAGATGATCCCCGTACCGGAAGACCAATTTCGCTATCACTGAATGATGATAATGTGTAATGTGACCATGGTGAAAAAATTACTCTAGAAGATCGACGAGTGAAACTGTGAGAGATAGATATAGATGTGGGCATTAGTGAAGAACGGGTCAGTGAAAGAATTCATGACATTTGAACATGTCTAAGCTTAGTGCTCGCTGTAAAAGTGAACGAGAGTCATTACAATGGAAATTCAAGTACGAAAAGCCTCCGCGGAAATACAAGATTCGTCCTACTGCTAGCCAACTAATGGCGACATTTTTTTGGGATGCTTGTACAGCTTACAATTTTACTGTCATTATCCCAAGGAGTATTTGACTACCTACTGCTAGAGTGTGGTCGAAGACTAGGTACCTATTATCAATAGCCGTCAATTCGTCGCTCCATAATAAAATCTCTCGCGATCTCTTTTATTTGATTACATTGTCAGTTCCTTCATTTGTAAAGTATTTAAGTGAGATAGTTGACTTCTTTTCTAGAAGCATATCGCTTTAGTATTAAGTAATAATATCTTGGATAGACGCTGCTCTCTGATTTCCTCCTGACTATCACATCAATCCAACTTACTTATCTAACTAAAGGTGAGTAGTTGAGTTGAACATAGCCAGAGAGTTATAACAGTAAGTATACACATACTTTACAAAATTTATGTAAGTACCTATGACGTAGGTAGATACTCGTATCGAGAAAACATAAATGACTATAGGCATATTAATAGACATTCGATGGAAATTAGACATCACGTCGACTATGGATGATAAAATGGGCGTTACTGAACAGGTAGGTACTAGCTCTGACAGGCGATAACGATGGACAGCACAGAGTCTCTTAATTATACTTTGATTTTGAACAGTGTTCTTTTGTTCAGCACTCCTACGAGTACTAGAGTACTCCCTTAGCCAAGCCAACTGAAGAGCATGATACCAATACGAACATCCACAATATAATTGCCACCTTTGTTATGTACTCGTATATTGCATGTACCTATATCAGACATATAAAACACTCGATTGCAACGTGTTGTCTCTCAGATAATTAGGTGTGGCTAACTGATAACCTATTTGTTTCAGAATTATCAATATGTTTAGTAAACAAAGACTCAATGATACATACGTCATGTGACAAGCCGTTTTATCCGGAACTGGACTTTGGAAACAGATTATTAATTAAAGGGTAATCCATACCAAAAAAAAAATTAGGTTGGTTCATACGTAAAAAGTGTAAAATTAATTACTTAAATGAATAACTTGTGATACTAGCCTCGTCTTGCATGAGATAGCGAGGACACGCGTATACCTATACACGGTTGTAAGCGATATACCTACAATACATTACATGATTACTATTAGGTATTGTTTTGCTATGATATTTTAGTACAGCAATGTATGTAGAGGCGCGCCTGTTTCATTCCATAGAGTCTTTATGAGCAGCCACACTAATAAAAACTTATCAGTTTTGTTCACAACGTATCAAAGACTGCACTGCCCTGTGTGAAAATATTATAATAAACATTATACGTTTTGTGGTGACCGAGAAGTATGGCGAAATCTAGAGATATTAAGTCCAAAGTGAAAATGGAGGGTGAATTTATTCCACCCGATGGTGGATGGGGGTGGATGATTATCATTGCGGCAGGATTTTCAAACGTAAGTTTACTTCATGTGGATTTTACTTAACACCCAACCCAAACAAATAATAAAAGAAAAAAGAAATAAGAATAAAATTTATTGAGTAACTATCTAGGTACCTACATAGTACAATAATTTTTCCATTTCCGCCTGAAGTCCATGAAAACCTTTTCATTTACGATTATGGTGTGTGCCTATGTGTATATTATGTAGCACATTATGCTACATGCACATTAAATTACATAATGCTTAAACGTTACTGACCTGTACCTATAAGTAGAATGGTCGATATCGGTATGGTATTTCAAAACAACATACGGAGTTTTTAAAAATCAAATGTGCGTGTAGTCTGTATTTTAGATTTTCGTTTATTTATAGTAATCACGCATCGCATTGCTTTGTTGTCAAAGTTATTAATTCCGAATTTTTCCGCACTCAACGGCGCGAACTTAATCGTTGCTATAGTTTCTTTTATTTTTCATACCTAGCTAAAATATCATTGTTACAATACTTACAATGTAAAGGAAAAATCATAAAAAAAACGAAAAGTATTTCCGGTGTCACAACAGCTTAAACAAAACACCAACGTATTTGTCGAACCATATTGGAGAGCCCTTCGGCTGTTATTATGAGTTAGGTGTTTTCTTTAATTTATCAATTCGATCATTTAGTTTATGTACCTACCAAACATTCACGAAGATTCGAAACGGAGACTGCACTGCAGTTTCTAAAATAATTACCTTCCGTCATGAGGTGATGACCTACTACACTTTCTAACCAAAATAATGTAGAGATATGAAGTTTGCCTACATCTATTAAAAATAGGCAAAGTTACTGACATCAAAAGCGCAAAATCATTTTAAAAATTGGTACACACGGGCTTTTGTAAGTACGTATATTAATTTCGATACGACGTCAGAATATTTATACATGATAATTGATAACTCAACTCAGCGATTATCTCGTTTTACAAGTTTATTATTATAGCTAATGAAATTCGAAAATTACATGAAACCACCTTCTCATCCATTGGAAGTCTTTTCCTAACGCAATACAAGCTTTAATATTATCATAGTAAAAGGCACCATACTTCATTTTAATAAGTCGATAGCATTAGTAGTCCAGATCACCGCTGTGACAGACAGACAGACGAACACAGATGGACGGAGTTGCAATAAACAGTCAAATACTAACATACTTATCAATGTACAGATTTATTAAACCTGGCACTTATGTCTAGAAAAGAGTTGCAAGTGTTGCAGTTTGGTATTTTAAGAAATCTTCTATACTTCATTTGGCTTGGCATTTGGTCAAATGGAAGCGTCTTGAATTGAACACACCAACATGTGACATGACCGTACATATACAATTATTTACTTGCAGATAAAGAAACTAAATATGAGATTAAGGTAAATCATTATCCGATCGCAAAATGCAGGTTAATAAAATGCATATTCACATTGCATTGCGAAAATAACTACACACTGCTTTTCAAAGCCTAATCCAGCGAATATGGAAGCATAACGCCTATACATCGGCGCACATAAATATAAATATGACACCATAAAACGCACAACTACTACGCACGTACACATGACACTCGCACATCGAAAATCGCAGCTCACCAATGAGCGGCTGCGCTCGACCTTTCTCGACAATGTTCGGTCGAATCATCCAGCTACATAATTGCTTAGCCAGGACGGCATGATTGTCAAGTATGGGTTTTTAAAATGTATACTTATTTACTTACATAAGAAAGGTAATTCCAGTGTTTTTCATATCCGTATGGTTTCTACACCACTTCACGACACTCGCTGGCATATTTGCAAAATATTAAATTACGCAAAACTTAAAATAGTCATAATCGAAACTACCGTGACACAGGCCCGCACGTCACGAATGGGACAATTGACACCAATTGACCTAGTCCTGAACTAGGCAAAGCCTGTGCTATGGTTACTAGACAACGCATAAACATACTTATATAGATAAATACATACTTACATATGTACATATCAAGCATCAAAGACCCGAGAACAAACATTTGTATTCATCATACAAATATCTGTCCTGACCGGGGATCGAACCCGGGACCTCAAGCTTCTTAGTCAGAGTCTCTAACCACTTGGCTATTCGGTCGTCACTGTTTTCTTCTTAAATTTTTCGACACCTATTACGGTATCTATGTCGTGGAGCCATTTTTAGGGTTCCGTATCTCAAAAGGAAAAAAAATTGTGAAATAAAAAATCTTTTAACAAAAAGTAAAACCGCCTTCAAAAATAACCTCAGAAAAAAAACAAAATAATCCCCAAAAAGCCATGAGTTTTACGGCCTAGCAGAAATATGAAGTCGGTGCGGTGCTAGCGGAATATTCTTGGAATGAACTTCATATTTCTGCTAGACCATAAAACTCATGGCTTTTTGGGGATTATTTTATGTTTTTTTCTGAGGTTTTATTTGAAGGCGGTTTTACTTTTTGTTAAAAGATTTTTTATTTCACAATTTTTAGTTACGTTAATATTTAAAATATTATCCTCCAACTCCTAACCGTTAAGGAGTTGTACCTTCCATCATCACCTCATCAACACGAGATGATGACTACCAGACGCAAGTACTTGAATAGCTTTCGAAAATATATGAAACACATGATACGTCCCAATAAAATTTGAGGGTTGCCCTCGATTTCCCTGGGGTTCCATCATCAGATCCTGACTTGGTGACAATGGGACCAACTAGAAAGTATACCCTTTCAAACAAAAAAAGATTTTTTTGTATCGGTCTAGCCGTCTTCGAGTAATCGGGGAACATACATAACTACATAAATAAAAATAAAAAAACATTTCGACGAATTGAGAACCTCCTCCTTTTTTTGAAGTCAGTTAAAAATGGAACCCTTATAGGATCACTTTGTTGTCCGTCTGTCAGTCTGTCTGTCTGTCAAGACCATTTTTGTCTGGAACGCGTGGAGGTAGCATGCTGAAATTAATATCAAATACTCAAGCCTGCGGTCCCTCGAAGCTGTGAAAAAATCAGCCTTTTAAGTCAACGCAATCAAAAGATAGTCATTAAACATACATAAAATAAAATAATAAAAATACGAACATTGGAACGTAGAACCTCCTCCTTTTCTTGAAGTCTTTTTAAATGGCTATTTCCATACAAATTGTCGTAATCCGAAAGGGTACTTCCAGTTGTACTAGAAACATGAAAGGAAGGTAGCTCTTATAACACAACCACTCAAAAAAATCTCAAAATATTATTTTTTTATGTCTGTCTGTAGATTTCACAGACCAATAAGATGACCCCACACTGCATACATTTTGCTTAGGAGCATGGCTCTGCTAACACTGGACTTCTTAAAACACTGGGGAAAAGCGTTATAATCTTTGTACGGAATCCTCGTGCGCGAGTCCGACTCGCACTTGTCCGGTTTTTTCGTTTTAATCAGTGGGTGTAGGTTTTATTCAAGTGTTAGGATGAATTAACTAGCTTTCGAACGAAAAAAACCGTATCGAAATCGGTCCATTCGCTACGATGCCACAGACAGATACACAGACACACACATACACAGATACACAGGTCAAACGTATAACACCCCTCTTTTTCGTCGGGGGTTAACAAACAGCTTTTGTATATGAAAGTAGTAGTTAATTTATTTAACCTAAACTTACATACACACATAATAAACCTTTTGTAGTGTCACAATGATCGTAAAAATGCTTAATGCCTACTCAAGATAAATAAACAAAGATTTAGCTATAAGGAAATAACAGAAGATTAGCAAATTATTATTGGCAATACTTAAATTGTACCTACGCCTATCAGTGGTAATTACTCATAGAGCCGACATAGAGTGCTTTGGAAAACTCCATCCTTCTTAATGTACCTACATAATATTTATGACATGATACAGTTGATAAAATTCTTAAAGATTTGAACCTCTACTGCCTTATAAGCATTTTAGTGGTTTATTGACATAGTTAGGGAGTTCCTAAGGCCGCTTCTAAAAGAGTGTGATTTGCGTTTCCAGCTATCCGCCCTTCCCATGCTGCAGCAGTTCGGGCTCCTTTTCCGCGACCGATTCTCCAGTCTCGGTATCACCAGCTCGGAAACCACCACCATCATCAACATGAACTCGGCGCTGACGTCTTGCGTCGGTGCGTGACGCGCCTCGCATGGTCCTGACCATACTGGCACATTGAGTATTCCATTTTTTATAACCTGTAATTTTTAAGCTGTGACCACACTGCGAAATGCTTGGGAAAACTAACTGGCGTCAAACTCTGACAAGAGGAATCCAAATTAAATAACGAATTTTACAAGAGTGTGATTGTGGAGCTTTAATTGGTTTCTAAGTTGTTATGTTGCCTTTCCGATAAATCGGATCATCTTAGTTGACATAGTTTAAATTTATTTGGCAAAGTTCAAAACGATAGGCTATTGTAACAATTTGGTAAACCTTTCCGTAAGTCAAAAGGACTAGAAATTATAGAAAATCAATCTCAATCAGACTCTAGAAAATATAGGAAGTAACCACGTCTGTTTAGAAACCACTTATAAGGTTGTGGAAGGTCGAAATTTAGTCCAGTCCAAGCGAAGTATGTATACTTAACTTTAGCTCTAAACCATAAACCTATGTTAACTAAAATGCCGTTAAAGTTCGTTTGTCCTTTTTTGTCACATTGGCATTTCCGCTAGTAAGAAGAAGACAAAACCTTTTTTAGAGAGCTAATAGAGGCTTGAGTGATGTTTATGAATAAGGGCATTAGTCTGAACTAAATTTGACCATAATGGAAACAGCCATTCTATTTTAGGATTTAGATGAGATGAGGAATAATAATACAAGGAAAGCTGGATTTACCTACTTGCGTCGTTTTAGTCATTCAATTTTTAGAAACGCATAGTGAAATAAACGGATGACTCACATATTTCATTTCAGCCGAATATAGCCTGGTTCGTAGCCCTTCCTCTGGGAGCACAGCACACACTTCGGCGGTCCCAAAACCAAAACCAACTAACCGAAACTGTGTTTTCGGTTTGCTAATGTCTAAAAGAATATTAGCTGTAATCAGTATTTAATATACTGTGATTGAAGCTTCATGCATTATTGTTCTTGTGGCAAGCTGTAGCTGTACTACGTCTATGTTATATGCCGCGAAATACCTTATGGTCTTAAGGTCTGCAAAGTATCTATTATTAATCTAATGTTTGAATGAGTACAAATTAAGTACTAGGTAGCGCTGGAGTAGGTAGTTATGAGTTACCTTGAAGTCTAGTCTAGCGGCTATTGTGAAGATTAGGTACGCAATAATAAAAATAATAATAGATCACACAACATTTTAACAGAGCAGTTAATTTAGGTGTGAATGAGTGTGATGAATTATTCATAATTGTATTCATTTGTTTTTCAGGATTAGCCAACGGTCCAGTGTTCAAAACGTTCACCTATCGCCAAGTATCACTTACAGGAGCAATTGTGGTGTTTATTTCATTGATGTTTTGTACGTTTTCGTACAATTTCGTTACATACCTCATATCGTTTTCAATACTTTATGGTGAGTTAAAATATTTGAAAAATTGTTGCTTATCACATTGCTTTTATTAGTCCCTGATGATCTTTGATATGTGAGGGTCAATGATGTTAACGTTTTCCAGCAGCTTAATTGATACGGCTTAGCGTATCTATAAAAAAAGAGTTCAGCAAGCGTACAGAGTACATAGTAAGTAAATACAGTACACGATATTTTATTACTGCCTCCGTTTAATTAAGTGCATTGCGGCCGATCGTAGTTACTGCTAATAAAACAAATAAGGCTCCGTGTCCGTGTTTATGTGACCGCGCCTTGAGCAGCATCATCGCGTATTAGGCCATAACAAACTTATCTGATCAGTTGTTCAATCTTCATAGTCTCGATTAATAAATTCAAAATAAATTACTTCTTACGTACACTGTGTCACCCACTGCCCACTTGCCTTTACACTTCAGCTGATTGCTCGATGTAGAGGTACATTGACTTTTGTTCACGTTTCAGGTGCGGGCTATGGTATTAGCAGTTCTGCTAACGCACTCGCTTTAAACACGTATTGGAAGGACAGACGTCGATTAGCAACAAGTTTGTCATGGACAACTACTGGCCTCGGGCCCATGCTGTGGCCACACATCATCACAGGGCTAATATACCTTTTTGGCGAAAATGGATGCATTCTTGTTATAAGTGGATTCTCATTACATGCCTTAGCTTGTGCATTACTTCTCCAGCCAGTGGAATGGCATTGTAAACCTGCCAAACAAAAAACAGGTGATGAAGAACAGTTATTGACTGCTGATCAAAATGGACAAGATAAAAAGGACAAGGAGAGCGGGTATTTCAGTCATTTATCTAAATTTAAGAATATCAGTGCTTTCTCCAGTCAGTATATCTACAATGAAGATGACGCAGTCAATACAGGCTATGAAATAACCGACCCAGGAGTGCCCATGATGCTCCGTGCCAACGACGGTTACTTCAGCCAGTCTCGGCAGTCCAGGAGCCGGCTTTCGTCGAGAGATGGTTCAGCCAAAACCTCTCGCTTAAATTCCAAGAAACCCTCTATGTCAAATCTAACAGAAAATCGGTCTCGCAAATCCTCAACATTGTACCTTAATGAATCTAAAAAGAATTCTGCTGCAAATTTAGGAGCTCTGGCTCAAGAGCGTGATAATTTTAAACCTAAACGAAAGACGTCCATTACCCTTAAAGCTCAAATTCCTGAATCAGAAATAGAAGATTGTCCAACTCTCAAAGCTCCTCAAGACTTAAAAGCAGAAGAAAAAGTTGCTGTTCAAAATATAGACCCAGTGAAGGCAAAATCAATTGCTGATAGAGCCGAAAAGCATTTAGCAAGCGACAAACAATTAGGTAGTAAAAGTTTAAAGTCTTTCAAAATGGAGGGTCAATATGGTGATACATATAATAAAAACAATCACAGTAATATATCCCTCAAGAATCAAGACGAAAATGACGAAAAAAAATATTTAAAAGACAACGTCAGCAATCAATCTTATCGTACAAGACACAGGAGGAAATCTAATAATTTTAATTATGAAAGTGAGGTATTAAAGCAAGCTTCTTTGAAATTGGAGCAGTACTTAAAAGAAAATGAAGTAAATGAACAAGCCGATAAATTTAAATTATTAATAAATGGCCCCTTAGACGATGACGTATTTGATGAGAACAAAGAAGAAGAATTGCTTGAAGAAGAAGAGGAACGTCTTACTTTTTGCCAGAAGGTTGCTATATTTTTTGATTTGGATTTACTGAAAGATTTTACTTTCATTAATTTGATGTTGGGTATCACACTAGCTAATTTCAACGAGCTCAATTTTTCCATATTGACGCCATTTATTCTTGGTGACTACGGGATGAGCAAATCTGAAGTAGCTTTTTTTATGTCGCTGTTAGCGGGGGTGGATATTTGTGTTCGATTTTGCATCCCGTTTGTAGCTGGCAAGATAGGATGGGATAACAATTCTTTTTTCTTGTTTGGAGTGATGTCAATGGCCATGGGAAGAGTTGGTAAGTCGCTAGGTATATGGAAACTTGCTTGGAAACTTACTTTGAAAAATGCTTCTAAATACGTTTTTGTCCTAGTACTGTTTCTTGACTTTAGTTAGAAGGTTTTAGGAAATAAGTAAATCGCGCGCATTAAGCTTTCAAAGTAACTTATCGCTTTTAATAGATTCGCGCAAATCTTTGCTCACGTGATGGAGATTTCCAGACAGAATTCTCTTAGTTATCTCTAGTTAAGTTCCTTGAACCAATCTTAGTAAACAATACATTTCCTAAGTAAATTGAGTCATGCTTCTACTAAGTAATGTTTCTCTCTCTCTCAAAGATCCAAAACAAACTTTGAGTTTAATGTTTGAATACAGTTTAATCCTTCCTGTAAAATTGCACTCTTGTTAAAAAGGACACCTTATAGAATTTCAAGTGTTATTCGTTATGGGACCCTGGTACCTCTTATATTTCTTCTTTTTTACTTAACGTTGAAAATTTAATGTTGTTCAATCATGAGCCTGACGGAACCCCTTGTTTCAGTCCTGGCCTACTGTCAGACGTACTCGGTGGTACTTCTAGTCGCAGTGATAATCGGTTTTGGCAAAGGCCTGAGGACTGTGTTCATGGCGCTGGTGATACCAACACACGTGCCGCTACACAAGCTGCCAGGAGCCACAGGAATACAGCTACTCACCGCTGGAATCGCTTACCTGACTCTTGGACCCTTCGTTGGTAAATATCTGCTCATCTTTTACACACTGTAGCAGAAGTTCGTAGGCAAAATAAAAACATCCATTTGGTGTAGTGCCAATCTGCGATCAAATCAATTTCGAGCTGTAATCCGGTCATTACTATCTACGATCAAAGGCCTTCAATTCTATTTTTTTAAGTCTATGATATATTTTTTAACTCCATTGTTTTAGTCTTTTACCTGTAATATTTGGGAGCATATAAATATTTTGTCCTTTTCCACAAAGAATATTTTCATGATACGTACGTAAATGTGCCGAATTCTATGAATACACATCCCAGTATTATATCAAGCTATCAGCGTAAATCTCTCTACATACGAATATATATGTGACTCTATCAATAATAAAATGAGACGAAGTGAAGACGTGTACTTATACAGTTGTAAAATTCGTGGAGAAAAAAATACCTACTGTAAGTATTTATAAGATAAATATGTCTAGCACCTAAAGCAAAGATGACCAAAGTTAAACTTTTCTTGTTTTGCTAGACAACAAAGATTGCGGACATTCACCGCCATATTCCAGATATATGTAGAGAAAGTCTTGCTAGTTACGAGTAGATATGTCCAGTCGACAAGTCATGGCTTTGGATAACGTTTCAACCCTGCCAATTATTTTTTGGAACACTCATAGGTATCATATAACAAGCGTATTTTATTCCGTAGGTAATATTTTTCTTAATCCTGGATCAGTTACAGTCTATTTCTATCTAACCTAGACCGTTCGACTTAAACAAAAACGTTTAGTACAAAATTGATGATTTGGACAAGCAACATACATACTAACGCCTCTCCTGGACCGTCACCTACCAAGAAGAAATTTATGTATTTATATTTTTATTACATAGATTGGAATAAAATAGAATATCCATACATAGTTCAAAGTGATTTTTGTTTTTTTTTTTATGGATGAAAAAAAAATCCAAAAAAAATTGACACCTATAATAATAATACATTACGGTACGGTCCGGATTTATGATCTTGACTTACCTACATTGAAGTACAACCCGCAAACTGAATGTGAAAATTGTGTAGGTACTTATAATAGTTACTCATTCATTTGTTTCCAGGTAGGATCAAAGACAATGCTTCAACAGCCGTGACACTTCACTGTTTGAACATATTCACGTGGCTCACTGCTTTGTCTTGGGGGCTCGAGAAATACATCAGGGCCAAACAACAGACGCAAACCGAAGAAGATATTATTAAAGCCTAAATTTACTACTTAAGTCTTTTTACATAACTGTAACTGTACCTACATCATTTTATAATTCTTCAATAAAGTGTTTAAGTATCAATATGTTTGTCCCTTCAAATAAGTCTTTTACGTCTTTGTGTCCACCTATCTATGAATCAATGACCAAAATGTTTGCCAAATGGCTTGGTCCCTAGTTTTGGTTTTATATTAAAAATCGAGCCATATGTTTTATAATTGATAAAGTAGGTAGGTACCTATCTAGAGGAACCCGAATGTAACCTCCAAATCAAGGTTTAAATTCTATTTACAGAGATAATCAAGAATTAGAAATTGAAAGTAAAATGCAAATAGGAAGTCTCTAAGCAGGTAAGTAATTAATACATGACACTAATTGGCTCTGAAATAGGACATTTTAATTATAGTAGGATATTCACCTTTTCACAATAAAATCACCAAAGATCATTTACCTACCATTTCAAGGCATGAGGCTTACAATTGAGTAAATAATTAAATTGAATGACTCACAAACAACATAGGTAATAATAAAAGCCGGCCCAGAACGTGTTGGACTTGTCCAGGATGTAGGGTTCCGTAGCCGTGAAATATTATTCAAACAAATCGCTAGATCGAAAATTGTTTGAAAACCTTGTATTGGGTTACCTATTATACCTACCTACCTACTTATAGCCTCCTGCGTCCCACGGCAAATTTCAACAATGTGAAATTTTTAACTCGATGTCTTTAATTAAAAGTTCAAATTCACTTTTGACATAATATGTCCTATGGAAAGGACTTTGGGACGCAGGAGGATAGGCTACATTAAACACGGGTAAGTAGGTAGGTATAAGTATATATTTTGTAGACAAGGGCCAAATACAGAAAACATGCTTTATGATTATGAATCATTTAGGGTAGCAACTTATCGAATGAAAATTTAACCTCGTTGACCCTTGCTTAAACGGTAGCGCTAGTATACATAATTTATCTAAATTAGGTAAGTAGTTAACTCTAATTTCCATACCGCTCGAGATGTCTTCACACACCATCCTCACGATTACGTTAATAGAATTTGTGAATGGTTGCTGCGAGTAAACCGACACTCTTAATCAATGAAGTCGATTAGTCCCCGCGCGAGCGCAGTGTTAGGGGTCAACCGAGAGCACACGCATCTTTTACACAAAGTCTCTGTTCACGCGTGGTTATCAATTAAAAAAGTTGTTCACACCTCTATAACTTTGTATGTATCAGTGAAGTGAAGTGTTTTCTTTTAGTTTCTGTGTGTTTATCGGAATTAAAAATAAGTGTTTTGTGTTTTTAAGTAGTTGGAATATTGTTTAATGAGACATCCAATTAGAATGTTGTTAAAATTGTGGACTTTGTACTAGAAATTTCATGATTAAGAGGTTTACTAAAGGTGAAAACGCGACTGAAAACGTTATTAAGTATGTCAATATTTAGTACAAATACAAAACAACGTTATGCTCTTATTTAAAACCTTAATGTTTACCCATCGATTTTTAGAATATAATAGATCAATACGAGTAAATTGCCTAAATAATTAAAAAGTAATTTACAAAATAAGCTACGCCTGTCAAAACACAATAGCAAATGTTTTTTAAAAAAAATTTAGATTTTTGATATTGTAGGCGTCGAGAAGAAACATTTTACAAATTAATTATGGTACATACCTGTACCAATACCTACAAGGAAAAAGTAATCAATACAAGAACTTTTTTATTAACTTGGTTATTTGAATACTATTTTCTTTATTACATAATTATTACAGTGCTCTCCAAAGTATGTTGCAACTTGATGTACCTACCTAATATATCACAGTGGTTATTATGCATTCTGTCATACCTACCTATCTGCTAATGAACACAAAGATACGTACCTAATTAAAACCTTATGAAATATTTATTTTGGTGTTAATAATGTCGGATTTCCTAATAACGTTTGAAAATCACGAGACCTAATTAGGCTAATTACTTTGTTAATATATTTAACGTCTCCTTAATCGAAGAACGCCGCAAGTCACGTTCTATTGATATTTAACACATCCTGGTTCCGACGTTAGGTATTATTTACAGATGCGAGGCGTTTTTAGGGTTCCGTACCTCAAAAGGAAAAAACGGAACCCTTATAGGATCACTTTGTTGTCCGTCTGTTTGTCTGTCTGTCAAGACCCTTTTTCTCTGGAACGCGTTTAGGTAGCATGCTGAAATTAATATCAAATACTCAAGCCTGCGGTCCCTTGAAGCTGTGAAAAAATCAACCTTCTAAGTCAACACAATCAAAAGATATAGTCATTAAAAAGGCTATTTCCATACAAACTTCCGAAATCCGAAAACCTGAACGGTACTTCCAGTTGTCATAGAAACTTGAAATTTGGTATAAAGGTAGCTCTTATATCACAACCACTCGGAAAATTCTCAAAATTTGAATTTTTTATGTCTGTCTGTAGATTTCGCAGACCAATATAAGTTGACCACACACTGCGTACATTTGGCTTAGGAGCAGGACTCTGCTAACACTGGACTTCTTAAAACACTGGGGAAAAGCGTTAAAATGTTTCTACAGAACCCTCGTGCGCGAGTCCGATTCGCACTTGGGCGGTTTTTTATTAAATAGGTAAGTACATAGATAATCAAATAGTTTCAGATCGGGGTTCTACTCATTTACAAAGACTACCCGCAATTACCCGTTACGTATCTACCGTCGACAATTAAATTTTAATCATAAGTGCCTAGTTTTTGTCAGATCTTCAATTTACCATTCTGCCAATATTTTATGACAATCAAGCGATTTATAGCAGGGTGTGCAGGCTACGCAAAATATGCAAATAGCAAAAAATGCAGATCGCAAAAAGTGCAGGTCGCAAAATATGCAAGTCGCAAAATGTGCAGATCGACGACTATGAGCGTCGATGGAGTTGTCAGAGTTTATTAACTCACGAAGCTTAAGTACCTATCTTTGCGACTTGCACATTTTGCGACCTGCACTTTTTGCAACTTGCACTTTTTGCAATTTCCTCCATTGCACACTTTTCAACTTGCACATCTTGCTATTGTATATTCCAATTAAGGTGCAGTAGTTTCAATCGAAAATAGTAAATTTTTTTTTTGTTCTACAATCTGTACTTATTCAAAATGAGGTTACACTCTTACTAGTATTCATTTTACCTTTCTCTACGCTATTATGATAGTAGAAACATTACGGCTAAGTGTATATCACAATACATCTTTGTTATATAATGTCGGTATATTAACCCCGTATAGGTACATATTATGTATAGTCCTTAAAAATTTAATAGTTAAATAAACTGACAAAACTCAACAAGAGTGCAGTCAAAGTCAAAGATAGCTCGTCTTGTCAGTAAACCTTGAGTCTTTTAGTACCCCATGAAAGGAAGCTCATAAAAACCTAGCTTTACATACCTGAGTCAAATGCCTAAATCATCGTACGGACAACATTTCTTCCTCGTATTTAGTGAATTTACTAATAAGTATTATACGAAGATACTGTCCAATTCACGTGGCATTACCTGTGATAAAGGGGCTAATGCCTTGCGTGACTATTTTATCAAAGATAAATTAAAATTCGTAATAATAGTTGTTCGTTAATGATAAAATACGACAGCACACAGACTGTCGTCAGTCGCGACCTGATTCCTTATCAGACGACCAATGCAATTGATATCAAATCCGACATGTGGCAACGAACTGTAAAGAACAATGTAAAATGTAACTTCTGAAATGGAGAGAAATTTATTTTTAAGTAGATACCTACCTATTTTAGCAATTATGGTACATAATGGCAAAATAACATTGATTATCAGTACTAACAATAGGGTGTTCAAAATTACTCAAATAAATACAAACAGTTGTATTACATAATTAATTTGTTCCCGAAGTAGATAATGTACAATCAATCATTAGTGTTGCTAAGTTTTCAAATTAAAAAAAATAAATAAAATAAATATCGTGGGACAATTTGACACCAATTGACCTAGTCCCAAACTAGGCAAAGCCTGTACTATGGGTACTAGACAACGGATAAACATACTTATATAGATAAATACATACTTATATACATATTAAACATCCAAGACCCGAGAACAAACATTAATATTCATCATACAAACATCTGCCCCGACCGGGATTTGAACCCGGGACCTCAAGCTTCATAGTCAGGGTCTCAAACCACTAGACTATCCGGTCGTCATTATTATGTAATTAGAGATTTAGGGTTCAGTGGTAATTCTGAAAATCCTTATTACTTTCATTTAATTACATATTTACTTAAATTACCTATATTTAAAAAAACCGGACAAGTGCGAGTCGGACTCGTGCACGAGGGTTCCGTACAAAGATTTTAACGCGTTTCCCCAGTGTTTTAAGTTGTCCAGTGTTAGCAGAGCCCTGTTCCTAAGCATAATGTACGCAGTGCGGGATCATCTTACATTGGTATGTGAAATCTACAGACACACATAAAAAACCGGACAAGAGCTACCTTTATACCAAATTTCAAGTTTCTAGGACAACTGGAAGTACCGTTCAGGTTTTCGGATTTCGGAAGTTTGTATGGAAATAGCCTTTTTAATGACTATATCTTTTGATTGTGTTGACTTAGAAGGTTGATTTTTTCACAGTTTCAAGGGACCGCAGACTTGAGTCTTTGATATTAATTTCAGCATGATACCTCCACGCGTTCCAGAGAAAAGGGTCTTGACAGACAGACAGACGGACAACAAGGTTATCCTATAAGGGTTCCGTTTTTTCCTTTTGAGGTACGGAACCCTAAAAATTAAGATTTTGAGAATTTTTTGAGTGGTTGTAATGGTGGTTGTGCTATAAGAGCTACCTTCATACCAAATTTCAAGTTTCTAGGACAACTGAAAGTCCCCTTTAGGTTTTCATGGTAAAGCAATTTGTATGGGAACAAAATCCATAATAGCAATTTTAAATGATTCGCTTTTAATTGCATTAGACAAAACGGGATATTGATCGCGATTACCTTATAGGCCTGTCAATATCCCGTTTTCATTATGTCTAACCTTTTTAATGACTGTATCTTTTGATTGCGTTGACGTAGAAGTTTCATTTTTTCACAGCTTCAAGGGACTGCAGGCTTGATATCAATTTCAGTTTGCTACCTCCACGTGTCCCAGAGAAAAAGGATCTTGACAGACAGACAGACAGACACACAGACATCAAAGTGATCCCATAACCGTTTTTTCCTTTTGAGGTACGGAATCTTAAAAGCAAATCTAAAACTACCAACCGGCATAAAAAATTTACATAAACAGAAAACCTCTTTAAATTTTCACTAACAAAACAGAACACAAGGAATTAATCGGTCGGGTATACCAAAAATATTCATTCGGAAAACATTTCAATGAATAATTTATTGAATCAATAAATTAAGAAACAATAAATTAATCGATTTCAATGAAGCTGACACTTTGCACTTCCATTTAAGTCAGCCCCCGCATCTATTACTAAGCAACCTACAAATTCTTCCAATCTAATTAAAATATATCAATATTAAAGTAGTAGGTGAAAACGAACAGCCAACGAATTCACAAAACCTCATTCTTGATAACGGACCATATTAAGTCCAACCGATAACAAGTGTCTACAAATATCTCGTCATTTAATAACATTTGCGCGCGGAAAGCAGTGCTGACTCTATTTATACGTGAAGCTAATAATCTGCAGAGAGCTGAACGAAGAAGATAGTGAGCAAGAAGAGCCACAAGTCAATAGGGACAATGAAAACATGAGTGATATAAGTGATTTGACATCAGTTCGGGGAACAGATTGCCTGATAGTCTTATTTCATCAGTAAAAGTAATTGAACTGTGTCATCGTAAAGAGATGTAAAACAATAGATACACGAACAAAGTTACTATGTCGAGAACCAAAGTGGATAAAGTGCCGCCTGACGGTGGATACGGCTGGGTTGTCACATTCGCTTATGCTCTGAACAATGTAAGTTATTTACAAGTAATTATTAATTCTTTATTGCAAGATCGATATGTTTCTAGAAATACCTATTTACATTGTAATGTTAGTTTGTACATTATTCCAGCTGTACTAAGTACTTTTCGTTATATTCAGAGAAACGTATACCTACACAGGTATACCGGTACGTTTATTTGGCCAAATTTCATTACGTTTTTTCTTTGTGTTTCAAGTTTTTTTATTAACCTAGAGTTAATATTGCAAAGCGGATCCTTCACAAGCCCCACTTTTTTCGATGATATTTTAGTGGAATACTTAACTGTCAATGTAAATTTTCAGTCATTTCTATAAGACGTAGTCCATTGATGTACGTGCAGACTTATGTAACAAACTTGACTTATCCCTCGGTAGTCATTTGTGAATTTTATTACTTCTACGAGTCGAGTACACTACCTATAAATAAATGTTATTTATTATTCGACCAAACTGATACGAGTCGTTTAGTTGTTTACGTAAATAGATACCTACATTTTATTTTAAATCAACTGCTTGTTTTCTTTGTCTTAACAATGCATTTTCAGAAAAATGCTTCGTTGGAAATGAACTGTCATAATAGATTGATTCAAACAATCATTAATATGAGGTTAATCATAATGATAATGATCTCCTTATTGTGAAAGCAATGGCTCCGATAAAACTAGTAAGTACACCTGGTGATTACTTCTGTCAAAACTTGTTTGTCCTAGGTCGTGGTTCTTCCCCTCATAGCCGGCTTTGGCCTAGTATTTCAAGAAGCATTCGACGAAATCAACTTACCAGCTACGCAAGGCACGCTCATCATCACCCTGAACCATGGGTTTGGGATGCTGCTATCATTCTTTAGCGGCCCAGTGCTGCGCCGCTTCGGGTACAGGAAAGTGGCCGTCACTGGAGCCCTGCTGATCTCCGGGGGACTCATGTTGACGGCCTACGCGTCCAGTTTCTGGCTCTTCCTGTTTTCATACAGTATTATAAACTGTAAGTATTTATTTATGAGTGGCTTTAACCTAACAATGAAATATAACTTATTTCACTTTACTCATGCAAAAATATGTGCAGTAGCTAGTTATAAGTAAATTCTGTGTCCTTTAGTGATCGTTAAAGTGTCTAAGTACTAATGAGTTATTATTTTCGTTCCAGCTATGGGTGTAGCAGCAGTTATGGCAGCTTTCTCGCTGGCCATCAATTCGTATTTTAAAGAGAAAAGAGGTAGAGCAATCGGCGTCGGCATGTCAATCACAGGACTTGGTGCCATTTATATGCCACTGCTCATGAGCGCTCTGATGTACGCTTATGGCTGGAGGTTCGCAGTTCTCACTCTGGGAGCAATATGCTTGCACTCCCTCTTAGGAGCTTGTCTACTTAGACCCGTGAAATGGTACATGGTTACACCTCCGCAAGAAATGGAGCTGTTGAACAAAGATGAACCCGTGGAGCTTATTAATGGTGGATTATCACAGAATGGTAAGAACAATTCCCAAATTGCGCTAGCATTTTTGATGAAATAATGACGGTATTATTAGATGTGATCTAAATGTGGTCCATCAATGTGATTTCAGATACCGTGTTGTCTCTACCACGTCTTGAAAATTCTGAAGAAAATGGCACTGTACCAGTAAAAAGCTTGTCAATGAGATCTCTTACGAACAACCTTAATCTTGAAGCAAGAAACGCAATTTCTCATCCTGATATAAGTAAAAAATCTCCCGAAACACTGCCGTCCTCAGATTCTAGATATAAATGGTGGGAATCTCAAGAAATAAATTTGGGTAGTTCAATAAACATATTCCACGAACACGAGTTCCATAAAAAACGTGAACCAGAAAAGGAAGCATTCATCGAAAAGAAAGAAGAAGCTGATGCTAACAAAACACTATTCCAAAAGTTTGTTGATTTCTTTGATCTCACGCTGCTGAAAGATCCAATATTCTTGAATATAATGTTTGGATTATCAATGGCTGCCTGCGTAGAGACGAATTTTTCGCTTCTTCTTCCAATTATTCTCAAAGATATGTTAGCGTTTGAAACCGCAGATATAGCAAAATTAATGGCTGTTATCGGATTTTCAGACACTCTATTTCGACTAGTGTCCCCCTTCATAGGGGAGTGGTGCAATAAGTCGCCAAGAGTGATGTATTTGGTTAGTTTGTTAATGATCATCTTCATAAGAACAAGTAAGTTTGAGCTTCAAATTCATACATCAATTTTAATTTTAAGCTAGTAAAAATCCAATTAATAATATAATTAACTGTTTTCAGTTATGCTTTTCACGACGTCATTCATAGGAATGTTATTCGTGGCTTTGGCAATGGGAGTGACCAAAGGAGCAAGGACTGTGTACATGAACATTGTCATTCCGAGCTATGTCCCGATTGAGCGACTACCTTTCGCTTCCGGTATACAAATGTTCTTCAATGGAATTGTAATTATTACACTGGGTACCGTATTAGGTAAGATAATTTTACAAATTATTAATATACATATTTTTTTTATTTGGTTTATATTATAATCTTATGATGTTGCACGTCTCCGTGCCATTAAATTAACATTAAAAATCAAGCGAAATCAAGATACATAATTGTGATCTTTAAAAAGTTTCGTTATTGCTTCCATAAAGCGAGGATTATGCCTGCTTCCCAGCAGTGTTGTAAAAAATTAATTAATTAATTAAATTTAACAATAACTTTGTAATTAAGTAGAGATAACTTAAATAAATCTCATTTACTTTGTCATACCGAATTATTTTACTATTGAGGGACTACCCTACGCTTATGGTATGCAAACGTTTTTAAAGAAGGCTTAAAATAACATAGTGGAAAATAAGTTGCATTTCCCTTTTTGTTAATATTTCTGTATGTTAATTAGTTCTTTTCGAATACTTTCAGGACGGATACGCGAGTCATCGGGAACTTACAGAATACCCATAATCGTCCTAAATTGTGTTACCATGATATCTGTGATCCTGTGGAGCGCCGAATTCCTGTACTTCAAGATCAAGAGCAAAACCAATAAGGAGGAAGAAGCTCCTTCAAGTTAATATTTATGTTAAAGTAAATGTGCAAGAAACGTTGAAACAGACAAAGATCGAACTTTGTTTGTTAAATATAAGTGTTACAGGAGTTTGTTTTATTTTGTCGTATTATTTTGTAACCTAAAAATTGGGTTTGGTGAGATATGCACCGAAACAGAAACATATCAACATTCTTAGATTGGATAGGTATTTCATATAGATACAGGCAGCATTCGCTCAAGAGAGACGATTGAAATTATCGCACTTTCTTACAATTTGTCTAATGAATAGTAATAAAGAAATTAAGAGAATATATAAAAATAAGTTTACAGTCTAATTAGGAGTTTTGACGATGTACCTAAAGTCTCAAGGAGCTATTATACTTACTTGTAGATATCAAAAAGAACACTCTATGGAATATTTACTAACTTATCACATTGGTTTAAGATTACAGTGATGTAATAGAAATTCATATCTGTCAATCAGCAAACTATAAAGATATTAGGTATTATTCGTAGCTCTACCGATGGAAGAACTGATAATTTTGCTTTTAGTTGATTCGTATTCGTACATATGCCCTGATATCACGGTATATGTTTGCAAGGCCTACAATATAAAGTAAGGATGGTTCTTAGGAGTATAGCTATCTAATAGACTATCCCTTACTGCTCTGAAGTTGGATTGCTATGCATGTGTCGCCGTGACACTCGAGCAGACGACAGCGGTGTTATGAACTACCAACAAGTTTTACATTAGAATTTTCCGTTCCTCGAGTTCTCTATACTGAAGGCTAAGCTCAATAGGTATACTGTACGAGGTCATGGTTGAATTCTTAAATGGATCTTTTAGCATTCGAAAGCGTAGGTAGACATTGCAAAAATAATGGCCGTTATGAGATTTTCAGACACTCTCTTCCGACTGATGTCCCCTTTCACAGGAGAGTGGTGCAAAAAGTCACCAAGAGTGATGTCTTTTCTCAGTTTGACCATCTCCAGAAGAACGTGTAAGTGTGATTTATACTTTAATTAAAGTAGACAATGTCTCTATGGCAAATAACAACTGCTATTTTTCAGTTTTGCTTTTCACGTCATTATTCGTAGGAATAACATTCGTAGCGTAGGGATAGCTAAAGGAGTTAGCATGGTGTGGGTGTCCCAGAACGTTGTCATACAAAAGCTCTTAAATGGAATGGTTTTAATTACATTTGGGTACTGCATTAGGTATGTTGATGAAAGGGATAAAAACTGTTTTGAAGGTTATCTTTTTGTTGTTAATAATTCGATAAGTTAATTACTTAATACTTTTTGTAAATTTTCAGGAAGGATACGCGAGTCCTTGTGAATTTCAGAATAATGTTAACACTATTTAGGACGATTAGGGGAGTTCTGGATGCCCATAATCGTCCTAAATAGTGTTACAATGATATCTGTGATCTTGTAGAGGCGAATTCCTTACTTCAACATCAAGAGCAAAACCATAATTGGGAAACATTTAAGTGGGAATTCCATCAAGTTACTTAAAAAAAAATTAAAGTGTTTTTGGTAAAAAAAGACAAGCTCAGAGTTTATTCTTTTATTGTAAGACTCATGGCAGACTACTGTATTTGATATTTTTTTATAATCTGCTTCATATTTTTGTGAGAATAACACTAGAAGTTAAGCGTACAGGTACTGCTTACTTTGATTACCTATGTACATAGATTCCATTTTCAGAACCATTATTTACAAATAAAAGAGGAAATTGTACAATATTCGTACATGATGATATACGTAAAGTAAAGAACTTTATTTGTTCAAGATTATCCGACCATTTGCAAAGCATAATAGGTACCTATTTCAAACTGTTACAATCAAGTCGAGTTTGTAACATACGATATTTACGATAGATAGGTAGATATGATAGTTAGATACATATTTCTGTGTTTCAATATTATAATATTACTGTAGTAATCAGTTTGCAAATGATTTTAAAAGTGTCTACCGATTAAATTTCACATTTTTTTTTTTCATAAGGTTTAAAAATTAAATAAAGAAATGGCAATACTATAATAAAATAATGTACAGAATATCAATACTGGTTATAATAAGATTATAAAAAGAATGCTGAAATACCCATAATTTAAATTCAAACCAAAAAGAATACAATTATCGTTAAGTATTCTTCTTAATTTGATTACTAATTACTACTTTTACGTATGTTAATTCGTTTTCAGTTCTTAGCAAATCCATCTCACTTGAGCACATTTCACTTAGTTAAATATTGTTTGTTGCCTTGCCTTTGCATTCACTGGGTTTTGTCATTTACTGTATTTTAGCGTAACAATATAATCACTTGTAGTTCCATTTCATGTTTGTACACTAGTTCACACTATGATGTCTTCAAGAGGTTCTGCAGTCACTGTAGTGTGGTGTGTATCCTGAAACACCGTTTCATTCATTATAGAAGCAAATTATGAAAAATGAATTGGAAATAATTATTTAAATTTATTTATAAATTAGCATTGTCCTGTCCATAAATATTTGCATTAGTCTTTTGCTTATTACTTATCATAATGGCGTGTGCTAAGTGCAGCAGCCAAAGTATTTTCATGCAACTGGATTAATCAGTGGTATTGGTGTGATTTAAGTAAATGTTAGGACGAGTTAAACCAAATTCTGTAGTTATCTCTTGAGTTATGAATAATACTGAAAAGAGAGACACAACACTGGTAGTAATATCGACACAATATCGCTTGAACACGCCTTCAGTCAATAACCACTTTGAACATTTGAAGGAATCTAGTGTGCCAGGTACATAATATAAGAAAATAGTTATGATTGAAGATTGAATCAATATGATTGTAAGTACAGTCAGTAGGACATGGTAGTTTGAAAATAAATATTAGTAAATCAGGGATTAAACCTCTTCCTTGTTAGTGGATTTGTGCTCAGAACCTGCTGCTAACGATGTACTGTTATTCTGCTTCAATTTCTCCAAATCATTAACTGAAAAAATGAATAACTTTGCATATCAAGGTAAGTAAGTAGAATAAAAGAGATCACGAAAGAAAACAGGAATCAGCATTTTTACAATTTTGCGATTCTAATTTATATTGCCTTAATATCTATAATAACTTACTTCTTTGATGCCAATTTCTTGAAAATCCATAAGAGGATTCCGAATTGACCGATTCTGCTTTGTTGCCGGTGGCAAAGCTTGGTCGATTTGAGAACCTAGGGGAGTGGAAGGGAAGACTATCAGAAGCAGAAACATCGTTATCTGCGTCAGTTTTCTTAGATTCAAAGGGCTCTACACGTTCCCAATCATTAGTCACATTCTCCGTATTCATCCAAGGTTTCGACGTAACCACATACACCTTTTCTTTAGTTAGTGGGGATATGGAAGTTTCTATTTTGCCCCAAGGTGCCGACGTAGTGGTCGTACTTCGGAAAGAAGACGCTGCTGTATAAATATGAAGTTTCTGCAATTCTTCAATGTCATCGCTTTCGTGATCTTTTTTCTTTTTCTTAGTTCTGTCAATGGTGTTATACTCTCTGTACGACTTACTACTATCATCGTCAGTAACAGAATGTCGAATACTGCTTGATCCTTCATGATCATAAAACTCGTAACTTAATGTACTCGGAGTTGGATACTGAGTAACAGGGCTACTGGTTGTAAAATATTCATCTGGTATTTGTTTTGCGTATTTTCCGTTCGCCCGAGTGCGTTGCGACTGTGTTTTAAAACGCTTGGAAAATTCTTGTTCCGTCCAATCATCAATATTATGTTGAAGTTTTATGATATCAAAAGGTGGTTCTTTAACATCGTATAGGTCATTAAGTATTGCTGGTGTATTTAGCTTCTCTGACTCATATTTGTCGGACTCTGTATTGGTAGGTCCTTCGGTTGTAGTACTAACAGTGGTATAGCTTTCCGTGCCGGAGTCATAATTAAAGTAACTTTCAGTTAAGGTAGGTACTTTTCTAGCTTGATAATCATCCTCGGGTGTTGAAATCCATTCTTCAGGGTTTTTATCAAAGTGACCCGATTGTTCTTTTTGTTGTTTAGTTGTATAGGGAATAATAATTTGCACTATTTTTGGTTTATTAGCATCTTCTTGCGCAGCAGTTGGTTCTGCATATGCATCACTGTAATCATTTCTGCTTTCATCCCAAGCACTCGTTAATATTGATTGCTTTGGTGCTGCTGTCGTTGTTGAAATATCATCATATATCTCATAATCATTTAAATTAGTTCGAACCGTAGTTGATATGATAAAATTAGTGTATTCTTTGTGAGGTGCGCCCGGTTTCAAATATAAAAGAGGTGAATCTATATTTTGTAAATTACTTTCAGTACGATATTTATCTACATCTTCATCCTTAACCCCTCGTAAATCAGCAAAATTATTCTTATGATTAGATGGAGCATTACCAGAACTATACTTTACATCAGTCGGTATGCCTGATTCGTATAAATCATTACCCACATCAGCACCAGTACTTTCAAAACTAGAATCTTGATTTGATTTAGTTGCTGAAAGATGATCTTCAGAAGCCTGGGAAGAAATATCTCGTATGCTATCTACTATAAAACCATTCGGAATATTTCTGTATGCCTTGGACTGGTTTGATACTTTAGCAACATCAATGTCAATTACAGGTGACTGGACGAATGATGTTGGATAATTAACGGAATGTGTATATTCTGCAATGGGGATACTTTGTTCAATGTGGACATTGTTTGCAGTCTGTTGCATTTGGTTTATTCCAAGTGCAGGATTTGGAGGAAATTTAAGCGGCAATATTGGTCGGAATGGCCGTGCATTGAATATTGGAGGCAATGGGTTTACGCTTAAATTAGGCAAAGCCACTGGTTGTAATGTGTGGATATTTCGGCCTCTGTTTAACGTAAATGGTGCTGGGTTAGCCAGGGCGAATGAACCATTTGCTTGTAAACTTTTCATTCCATCGTTGGGCAAAACTTCAGTTCGTATCTTCGTTGATTCTGCTGCAGTAGCTGATACTGGATAGGGAACATCGCCAGCATAATTGTTCGATATGGGCTCTCCGTACGAATTTCTAAATCCATATGGACGTGAAATCTTAGGCAACTCCAATTCATCTGCGGGTTGTGAATTTTTGTTAATCTCTGCTTGGTTTTCCTGTGGTAGTTCATTATTTAATACTTCTGGCTGATAATTGGGAGTGGCTGGCAAATAAGTAGATGTAAGAGGGCCAGGTGTATACAATGATGGCGCCGGTGTCGTGTAAATAGAAGTAGGAGTGCTATATGTTGTACTGGATACTCCATACGAGGAACTGGGTAATCCATAAGTTGAGCTCGGTAATTCATATGTTAAGCTAGGCGCACCATATGAGAAACTGGGTTGTTTATATGTTGAGCTTGGGACACCGTACGAAGAACTGAGCGAGTTGTACGAAGAGCTTGCTTGACCTAATGTCAAACTTTGTATCGGAAATGATGAACTGGGTATAAAAGTAGAACTTGTTGGAATAGCTATCGTATGTGTTGGGCTCGGTGGGCCGTATGTAGAACTTACAATGCCAGTATTAGATGAAACAGGTGGACCGTAGCTCGCATGAGGCACACCACCTGATATCTGTGGCAGTTCCTGATTTTGTGAATAAAATGGCCTTGGTCGAAATTGTACATTCTGTGCAGTCGGACTCGGTGGCCCGTATGTAGGAATCAAACTTTGTTTTATATTCTTAGCTCCTAAATCATATCTTATTACTGGTATCCATGGCACTAAATTGCAAGGATTGCAATCTTTTTTTATAGGCCCTACGTTGTTGTTGTTAAATGCTGATCTTGAATCGGTTCCACTATCTTGCGAAGGAAAAAGCCAACTTGAGACTTTTTGGAACATTGACGACGCTGGCGTGGTAAATGGTTGTGGAGCTGGTACGAAATTAAAATTGTATTGCTTATAAAAGGGTGCTGGGAATTTGAAATCGGACGAAGAAACGACCGGAGGAGGCGGTGGGGGCGGCGGCGGCTGGTAGTGGTACCCGGCGTCTGCATTCTGTCGTTGTGACCTGCTGGCTCCTCCGTGAAACGGCACGGATTGTATGTGGGACAGCGGCAGCGGCGGTGGCTTCAATAATTCCCCGAATGATGCCGCTCCATTTCCACCGTTGTATTTGTATCCATTTGATGACTCGCATTTGACGTCCGCGATCAAAGCAACCAGCAGAACGGAGAGTATCTGAAAATCAGAAAAAAAAAACCTTATTGGTTGACATTTTCAACGGCTGTCAGCAATGGTCTCAATAGCTACAATAGAGCTGGTGGTGTGGGTTCGGAAAGTAACCTCTTTATCATCGATTGGCAAGAACAACTTTTAGAAAATACAGTGAAACACTAGGCGTGACATTATCAGAGGCATTGTAGAGCCGGCTCCCACGAGCTGCCATTCTTTGCACTTTTCTCTTTTCTCATAATATGCCGCCGATGGACGCAATCGGAAGGCGCCATATTTTAGAATCCAATTATGAACTAGATTAAAGATACCTAATATACCTATACTGCAGGTCCTTTGTCAAAGTACCAAAAGCTAAATAAAAATAACCTTAATCGTGCTTCTTTTTCATTACTTTTCGTTAAAATAGTACTTGTTTGTACATCGCATTGTTTTTAGGGTTCCGCACCTCAAAAGGAAAAACGGAACCCTTATAGGATCACTTTGTTGTCCGTCTGTCCGTCTGTCTGTCAAGACCCTTTTTCTCTGGAACGTGTGGAGGTAGTATGCTGAAATTAGTATCGATTACTCAAAAGATAACTTAAAAGGGTTATTTCCATACAAATTGCCATACCCTGAAAACCTAACTTGAAATTTCGTATGAAGGTAGCTCTTATAGCACAACCACTCAGAAAATTGACAAAATCTTAAATTTTTATGTCTGTCTGTAGATTTCAAAGGCCAATATAAGATGACCCCACACTGCGTACATTTTGCTTAGGACTGCTCCTGCGGCTCTGCTAACACTGGACGACTTAAAATACTGAGGAAAAGCAGGGAAATCTTTCAGGGAAGTCCGACTCGCACTTGTCCGGTTTTTTTTTTAATTGCAATATAATATTTTTCACTTCTCATGCTCTTAAAATGTTCCTTTAGTCTTTGCGTAATCCTTATTAATCTCTAGGGATTAAAATACATATATTTTTTAATTTACTTTGGAAACCCGCGTAAACAGCCAATCACGGTGTTTGTGAATGGAGGATTATTGCCATTTTCAGTGATGTTTGTTTTCCCTTTAAGGATAGGCAAAGGAAACCAAGTCCGTATGGCTGTATAGCCAAGTCTGATTTAAGTTACTGAAATAATAAAATAGTCCTATCACGGTCAAAATCGTCAGTCTGTCTGTCCTACTCATGGCTTCCGTTCCGTAAAGCGATATAATGAACTTTATGGCGAGCTACGACGAGGAACAGTCGACGACTTTTAATGGGTAACAAACAGGGGAATACGCATTTTCACTTGAATCCCTCATTTGGTGTGCACTAACACGTTAAATTTGTTCTATATTTCACTATTTTTACTGTCCATCAAACAACATTAAGCACAAAAAATATTCAATTGATTCACACAATCCACTCCCGCCGGTTTTCCATTTTCAGTGATTCTGTATAGTCAATTTTTAAGGCGTGGAAAAGACAACTGTGCAAAAATTTTAAAAACGATTTAATTTCGTGAAACACGATTAATGATTACGAATATGAATAAATTTAATTATATTAAAGATGAATTCATTTTATTTTGCATATTCCATTAGTTTTAAAATAGTTTTTAAGTTTTAATCTGTTGGCTAAATAAACAAATATTCGAAGCGTCATTTTACATAAAAAAAACATGGATCTTTTTTTTTTTGCTATTCGAATATGTCCATTACCTACTCGTATTGAGCCACTATTAGGCGTTCTTTTAAATGTAAATCGTAAGAAACTTTGTATAATAAATACTGTAATTTTGTATAGAACGTCGTTTTTTACTCGCATTCAAAGTGAAAAGCAGAGTGTTTAACACGAGAGTAAACAACCATAATGACACTCTAACTATAGCCACCCTCGCGTTGCTCGGGTGGCTAAACATCTCGTGTCATAATGGCTTGTTTTAGTCCCTTGTTGAACAATCTACTATTAAATATTTTTATGAATACATTATGATTTCTTAGCTTTTATTAAAGCTTCAATTATTTTGTTTATGCATTCTGTGACAGGGCTTCCCTATTCACCAGTAAACATAGACACAGCAATGCACAACTCCAAAACAGCCATAATGCCCATGATCCATGCGAGCCTCGTCTGCGCCCGAGTTTCGAAACTCGAGTGTCTGACCACGTACTTACATTTGGGTGAATCATTTAAATAAATACGTGCAGGAAAGTGAAATTGTCTTCTGTGTATGCTTGTTTAACTGGCTACATAGAGTCGTCGAAAATGTCTCCATAATGGTTGCATAATTTAACTTAGGGCCTATTGTTTGATCAGTTGTCAAATTAACTAATAAAGGTAATTTAAAAATTACTTAATTATTATTATTTAATTACTGTTAAAACAATGGTTAAAAAATGTGCATTGTAATTTTTTTTTTTTTTTACATTTTAACCATTACTTAATTTGACTAGTGATCAAACAACAGGTCCTTAGACATTTCTCTATATGTAGTCTGTTTTTTATATAATTACAATTTATTGGTTTAGTCCTAAATGCAAATATTTTATTAGTTTGAACAATAACGACATAGGTATAAATAACTATTGTACGATTAACCAACTTGGATAGATACTTCTTATAGATCCACGCATAAAGAAAACTAACATTAAAATAAGTTATTTATCAAGTATTTTAACGATTCCGCCCGGACGTTGCTCGCAAAAGGTCATCCGTTCGCGCTGAGCATTAGCCTCCCTCAGTTCACACGATCTTAAACTAGAGAACTTTTACTTAATTGCCCGACAAAACGCAATGCTTTCATAACATAAGGTGCCTTTTCTCGTGACGAAAACACGAAAGTGAAAACTGGGTTAAACTTGGCATTGATTCGGAAGTTTTTGGATAACACTCAGGCATTGATAAGATACGAGTCTCTGCAGAATTTGCAGAGCTATACGTGTATAAATGTCACTAAGTAAAATGTTATTGACATCATTATTTTAACTTCTCACTCTTCTTTTTTTCAGTCAGTCTTAATTTTTGGCTTTTTTGTTGGTTTCCGTGATTTAAAACAATGAAAACATTTACTACCTAATTAAAAAGCTACAAGTTGGATTTGCAAATCTATGCCATATTTTTCATGAAAACAATAAAAATCTAGATTTTTCTATTACTGACAAGTAGGAGTCTATAATATTGTATTGGGTTACCTATAGATAAAATAATGACCTTTCCAGTCATCAGAAACAATTTACTGCGTATCATTGGAGAAGGTTAAACGAAAATTATACCTGGACGTACAATCCGAAAAAAATTGCCGTCGATTAAATAAAAGTCAACTTTCCTTGCTCAAACAACAGCTCCAAACGATGCTCTGTCTTGTGCTTAACTGTCGTTCTTTGACTATCGCCAGTCTTTCTTTGACTATCGCTGAATAACAATCAAGCTAAATAGCTCTGTTTTCTTTATAAAGCATTCAACCATTCAGCATTGATCGTGACTGCAATCTCGACACTGGACAGTCGTGATCCTAACAATCGTATTGACGTTACATGATTTCTTTTGTTTTAACTCGTCCAAATACTTTAGACGTTTACATATAAAGTTTACTGCAGGGAGTTTTTCGATATACCTTTAAAGGAATAAATAAGGTATTTCCGAAGCATACACGCTCGGAGCACCAGAACTATCACTCGAGATATAATAAGTATTCAGCAGCACCGGTAGCGCTCTAGCATTTGTCGAGGGCGTAACGCCTCCACATTTCTGTCGCAAATGTCAACCTAGCTTAAAGTTAAGTTTACTGATGACACAACCCCGGAACACAATTTTCCATTGAAATAATTATTCCAAAAACATATCTTCCCGTGCAGCCGTAAGATGCCGTAATTTTATGTAAAGGTGGACAATATTTATGGGGACGTGCCCGCCTCTCTGAGAAATATTGTCTTATATGTTCTTTGCAATTGCATTTAAGATTATGTGAATCGGAAATTTAATACAAACAATGCGAATTGCCCATTTGCATCAAGATCGCGCGTAGATAAATTAACCTTGAATGAACCATAGAAACATGTAAGCGTTTCATAGGTCATTTGCGAAGAGAAAGCACATGAATTTGATCATTGAATTTGCTTCGCCTACCAGTGGTTTATCGAGTGTGCATATTAGCTTAACTTTTGACGTAACTGATATTTAAGGAAGTGATATGCCTCATATGCCTATAGTGCATGTAGTGAATTCGCATTCATTTAGAATGCGAATTCACTACATGCATATTCAAAAGCGGAACTAATGATAATAGATAATAATTTTGTATCGATTCTTTAACGCACAAACATGACAGTTACTTTGAAATAGTTAGCACCTAGATTCTGAGATAAATAACCAGCTATGACGGACAGACAGACAGACCAAGTCACAAAATAAGGGTTCCTTTTTACCATTTCGGTTCAAAACCCTAAAATTGAAACAGTGCCTGTATTTTTGTGGTCAAGTATATAAGCACAATTTTTTTTGTTTCAACTAATGCACAAACTTTCGATAAATGCGCAACTTTCCTATGCTTAAGAAAATATCCAAAATTGTAAATAACCTCCGACCTTAAATCCAAGTCCGTCATCCATCAAAATTCAACATCTTGATCATAAGGCTCCGCTGTCCGTAAAGGTTAATGACACCATAAAACGACCGAGAGATGGTAGGATAGTTGCCTAGAAAGGGGCAGAGATCAAGGCAAGAAGCGCATCACGTCCTATACTTTCCTACCTACCTAGGACTGAGCGCGGCGCGAAGTCAAGTATCTATCATGAATTCATCTTTAATTGTTTTATAGGTGTAAACAGGACTCTATACATTGGTTATATTTATATATATAAACAAAATAACGCCTTCAATAAAAAACAAAGTGCAACTGCAAATCTTAGACGTGATTGCTCGACTGTTGCATTGGATTTGACAAAAAAAAATGCGACTATAAGATTCACTGTTCTTTAATCAGTCAAATGTAATTTATAGTTTTGATCTGAATAAAGTTCATTGCAATTTAAAATAATTATTTTAGCACTGGCCTCCTACGAATTATTAGTAATCTTTCTTTTAAAGCTCTTACGCTTACACGCAAAAACTATCCCATCACGATATCCGATATCCCAACAAAGGATGATAAAGAAAACAATCGAACTCATGACAAGGTTATTACGTCATTTAGTGGGCGATATTGAAGCGTCAGTAAACAATAGAAGATCGCTTTGCCTGACGACAAATGGGGTGAGAACTAACGGAGAAAGCATCAACGTGACTGAAACAGCCAGCACTGACTAAAATGTCACCTATTAATCTTTGCATACGTGCTTACTTCTATCAAATATCAGCATCATGGGTTATGTCAATCGGTTTTAGCCTAAGATATTTCAACGATAAATTTAGTATTTGTAGGTAGCTTACGAGATCAACTATATCTTCCATCGTTAATCGATTAGATTGGAAGATCCGTTTGGCATAATTATGCATTTAGCTTTTTCATAAAGTTTGACATTTTTGGAGTGGGTTTTTAAGTGCGGTCATGTTTCTGATTGGTTTTTGAAGAGTTCGTTGTGTGAGAAACCTAGAGCTTTTATCAAGGCTTAATATAATCAGCGATAGTTTTAAGATGCATGGAGGCATATGGATATATTTAAAAAGTGCATATGTTATTATTAGGTACATATGACATGAGTGACGTTCGTACTAGGTACTCATGAGTGACGTCCGCATCTGTACTTCTTTCTTTGGCCATCTTTCTTCACTCAAAAACAATGTTTCATTGTCAAGTTTCAGATCCGTTTGTCTCTTGGAAGTTGGGACGTGTTTGCAAAGTCAATATATAAACTGCAAATATTCATATCTAACATCAGTAAATTCATGAACCGCAACATTGCCGCGGCATAACAAGAATACTAAACTCCAGGAGCAATAGACGTACGGTAGTAAAATAAAATTTTCCCAAGTGAGTAGTTAATAATAAATTACATTGCTTTGAAAGTCTATGTCTAAAGGAAAATTATTTATGCACTCGGTCAGTATCAATCGCAAATATTTGATTTATGTTAGGAGTTGTCGTAAACACTGCCGACCTGTTATCTTTAAGATTTGAATTGTATTTTTTAATATATTGTTCTTTTAATGACAATGTCAGGAATATAAAACCACAAGACAAGAAGCATTGTTTTCCTCACAGGAGTCATATCGTGATTAACGTGATTAAGAAAAGCTGTGGATGAGACCTCTGGCACTTTACGGAAAGTGATGTGGAAGTCAAGACGCCTTTATGCAGAAGTAGGTGCATGCGACATGATTTCATTAATTAATTTATCGAAGTACCAGTTTGCTAACTTGCTTTTATTTTTGTCAATCTTTTGACATCGCTCATCGTTAATTTAGATTTCAGTGTTTAAGTGAGTCCTTTCTAGTTTGATGCATAAAACATGCATGCATGCATGCATGTATGTTTGTCGGGTCAATTGGTAACAAATGGTAAACGACCGATACCAGGGAGTACCTTATCTCTAAAGGTGACCGTACATTTACTAGCAACCCGCCCCGGCTTTGGACGGTTTTCTTAACTACTTATAAATTTAATTAGAAAGTTTTATATAGGTACGAGTACTAAGACTATCAAATTATGGTAAAAACCGCATCAAAATCCGTTTGTTAGTTCTCCTGAGTTTATCACGTTCAGACAGACGGATGCGACGGAGGACTTCTTCGTTTGCCTTCGTTATCGACCTTGTCGTATAAAAAAAACGTATTGTACTTATGTAGTCTAAGTGTGGGCACCCCTATAAAGTTTTTATTTGAAAACAAAATTTAAAAAAATACATTCTCTCATAGATATTGTCAATCACCAGAGGCAATGAATGCATGCAAGATTTTTTTTTATTATGATTTTTCCAAATAAAAACTTTACAGGGGTGTTCACTTGAGACTTACTCAACCCCTGCCTGAATCCGTGACGGTTCATTAAATCGCGCCCTGTATAAATTGCGATTCTAATCAACACGCACATAACACACGCCCATCATCATCATCATGTCAGCCGAAAGACGTCCACTGCTGGACATAGGCCTCCCCCAAGGCTCTCCACTCAGACCGGTCTTGTGCTTTCCGCATCCACCGCGGTCCCGCAATCTTTACTAGGTCGTCGCTCCATCTTGTTGGAGGCCTACCGACAGCTCATGGACCGGGGTTCATGGACGCCATTCGAGAACCTTCTGGCCCCATCGGCCATCAGTTCTGCGAGCGATGTGCCCCGCCAATTGCCACTTAAGTTTCGCAATTCTTCGGGCTATGTCTGTAACCTTAGTTCTACTGCGGATATCATCATTTCTGATTCTGTCTCGCAGAGGAACCCCGAGCATAGCCCTCTCCATCGCCCTTTGAGTGAATTTGAGCTTCCTTATGAGGCCCATCGTTAGCGCCCACGTCTCAGTCAGTCATCACTGGCAACACACACTGGTCAAAGACTTTTGACTTCAAACACTGCGGTAATTTGGACGAAAAGACACTGCGAAGCTTCCCGAACACACGCCCATGCCTGTACCTTATACAACTGTGTTCATATAATTAGGTATTTTACTTTGTCCTAAAACAAAAGACGAATTTACATCGAATTTACGTGTCGAAATCAACGGCAGGAATAGTAAGTATTCGGCACGTTTAGTTTGCCCAAGTGTCCCAACATTTTCTATTTGTTCAGCATCAACTGCATGGCATTGTTGAGTAAAATTTACATGAATTAAGTAGGTACGTTTAAGTCAAACCGGCTTGTTTATTTTTTGTTCGTAAATTCGTCGTCGCAATCCTTGGTTGCCATCTATATGTGTTTATTTTTATTAAAATGCATTAAACTGTTACACTTAAGAGGTATCTAGGACCAAGATCTTGTAATTACTACGGACAAAGAACGAGAGGGTATCTGATACCACGAATTTTTAATAAACTTTTCTCTGAGACGGAGTGCGCCAGTAAGGCAATATTTAAAACAAAATTGAAGGCGTGTTTGATGGATACCTTCCTTGAGGAAAATAGAAATAGCTAAGTTAGATATCTAATGTAATGAACTATAAATATGGCTTAAGTGTGGTGGGTTATTATAATATTTAGTGGTAATAAGTATATTCAAATAAATATTAAAATAAGGAGTGCAGTATTCGCGAACAAACTGTACTGCAGTTTGGCGAAGTAATTAGGTTAAATAGATATGTATATGTTTGTTATTAAATAAATAAAAAAATAAAAAAACTTACAGAGAGATAAAAAAAATCGTCATACACATAACACGTGACAAAGCTAAGCCGTTTAAATATAAATAACTTTGTTTCTTAAAATAGAAAAAAATACCTGACTGCAATGTGAATAAAATTGTGATTGCTGCACCGATTTTGATACAATATTATGAGACCACCGCTGAGACATTACTCCACTGAACTATAAATAATCATTAAAATCAATTAACCATTCGATTACCAGAGAAATCTAGGAACATACACAGTACATACACAAAAACAATCACGTTGAGAACCTCCTCTTTTCTTGAAGCCGGTTATAAAAACCGGCCAAGTGCGAGTCGGACTCGCGCACGAGGGTTCCGTAGAAAGATTTTAACGCTTTTCCCCAGTGTTTTAAGAAGTCCAGTGTTAGCAGAGCCCTGCTCCTAAGCAAAATGTACGCAATGTGTGGGGTCAACTTATATTGGTCTGTGAAATCTACAGACAGGCATAAAAATTTAAGATTTTGGGACTTTTCGGAGTGGTTGTGCTATAAGAGCTACCTACATATCAAATTTCAAGTTTCTAGGACAACTGGAAGTACCCTTTAGGTTTTTGAATTTCGGCATTTTGTATGGAAATAGCCTTTGTAATGACTGTATCTTTTGATTGCGTTGACTTAGAAGGTTGATTTTTTCACAGCTTCAAGGGACCGCAAGCTTGAGTATTTGATATTAATTTCAGCATGCTACCTAAACGCGTTCCAGAGAAAAAGGGTCTTGACAGACAGACAGACAAACGGACAACAAAGTGATCCTATAAGAGTTCCGTTTTTTCCTTTTGAGGTACGGAACCCTAAAAAGCAGACACAAATTGAGCAATTATGTAATTAACAGTTCCATCTTTCTTACCGTGGAGTTAATTTAGAAAACATAACTTATTCATATGCTCCAACCTATCATGAAGTTCATTAGTTTGAGGCACGTTCCGTAACGAAACGCTGCTTTTTAAGGTTCCGTAGCACCCGTTCTTATGGATACCCTTTTAGGGTTATTCACTTGGGCCTTTTATAAACTATCTCACCTACGTTGTATGCCATAAGACCACAACAGTAATATTTTAAAATGTCTCCTATATTTCATCACAAAAATACCAAATCGATATAAAGATATACATAAAACTGAAATTAAAATTTTGATGCGTTAAAATGTTAGTACCTACACATTCGTAGTCTTATTTGCTTTTATCTTAAACAATTCACGCTTGACCAAATGTTTATTCCACAGGTGAGATACCTAATAGCTATACAATAAATTAAAAGTTGATTGCAGTGTTGTAAGTAACACCAAAGGAGATTGAAAGTGAATTCCACACTTCACTTGTTCCTCGCAGTGGGCGTCTTTTGTGAGGGGTTTTGATACGTGTAAACCAGTTTTTTTTTTTTCTAATCAATGCATCGGATTTGTTTACCGCCTGACATTTTGCTTGTTGATATGAAGTAAACGAACGTAAAAACGCTTTGAATCACAATTCCAATACTGCGAAAGTTAACGCGGATTACAGTTTACATTCTAAATTGACAGTTTTTAGACGTTGTTTTTTAAGTTCTCGTGAACTTTTGATGCATCAATAAATTAGTCGATTTCCTTAATGACTCGTAGTTGATGGGCGGGGAAACTTAGGTGTTCGTGGCTTCGAAAGTAAATGGGAAGGCATTAAAGCCGTGCATGGGAGATTTTCTAATTATATCAAACGATCAGGGTGAAAGGTCCGCGACAGCGACAAATATTATGGGCGCCTAACATTACGCCGTGTTACTAGAATTACGGTGATCCATTCACGGCGTATAACTGAAACGGAAAGTTAAAGGCTAATGCCTTGTAAATATTCGAATATTGTGCAATCGTGACGATAAAAAATATGCAGCCAATAAATTGGTCTCGTTTAAAATGCCGCTTTCAAACCAATTAGCGAATCAATTTGCGTATGTATTTGGAAGTGCTTCCTACCGCGGAACGATTATCATTCATTCATAAGATACTTGGTTGTCTTCATTAGGAGCCATATTTTTTAATCACTCCACACAGTTAAGGGTAGATCGTGAGAAAGATTGCGAAGATTAAGTATGAAATCTTATTTGGAGTTTATGTTTATAAATATCGGAATGAATAAATTCAGTCTGGTCAGTGATTATTTCTGCGTGTACATTTGGTTAGTCGTGCGTGACATTGGTCGTAATATTAGAAATTTTATTAGGAAATGTATAAACATATTTTTCTTCTGTTAAAATTAATAAATTTGTACTCCTTTGTAAGGTTGAATTTCTTTGCCAAGTCTAGCATGTATGTCACGGCAGTCGGACGCGGCTGGCTAATTGTATAACGCGCATTACAGCCATTAGTCGGTTGTTGGCCGCGCATGCCCGATTAAGATGCAGTTCCGCACTTTGTTTACGTTATTATATTACACCGCGTTATGTAAACGTATCTCTGTAATCAGGGAAGCTAAGTGATTGACGAATCTTGTGAAAAAGAGGAATTCACGCATCAACACAGTCCAGCAGACCATGCAACATTGTGAGGGGTGGAATTGAGTCAGTTGAGATGATTCGAGTGACCTGAAATATGTAGAGCGTAAGGATAACATTTACTCATTATGTAATACATAACCACAATTTAGCAAAAACTAGTCACGTAATAATCACATTTTCCTGCATTTAGAGAATTTAAACGACTCTTCTGCACACATATAAGCATGTAGTAATAATTACCTTAATTATTAACAGTGCAACTATGACCTAACGTTTTTACAACAATCGAGAGACGCATGTTGTTCGTGGGAATACAGTATTTTTTAAACAGTTTAGCATTAAGTCGTTCTCTACTACGTTACTTTACTAGTTGGGAAAACGCGCTTTCACGAGGTTGCCGAGTTTCCCAGCCAACAATAGGGGAACAATGATCCGAGCGAGCACTTAACTGACCTTAGCGGAATGTGACGCGCGATATGGATAATTTGCCCATTGCATTATTTAGCGGGGAGATTCCATCTGAGACATGATACGGCAATTGTCTGTGACATCGCAATTTGCTTTTAAATTAATGTTATCTTCGTAGCATTCTGAAGAATGATACAGAGGTGTGTGCCATGTCTAGGATAAAATATTTCGAAACGTAAGGAAAATATTTTACGACAGTTTTTACGCAGTAGTTTACTCTAAGAGACCAACCAGTATCTGTAGCATTTTTGTTAAAGATGCACATTTTGTATATTACCAGCGAGCGTTCAACGTTGGTCCAGATATAGTAACACAGTTTTTCAATGAATTTATAGTGTTACGGTGAACGTTATTTTACTTCAACACACACATTGTTATTGTTTCCGTCCATTGTGTCCAACTTTTCGGCAACTTCGTGAGGTGCAAATTGCAACCGTGTAATTCGGTTCGGGTTCTGTTGTGAAAACGTCGAAACCAAGAACGAAGTGGTGCTCAATTTATAGCATAAATGTAAACTAAACAATGAATTATGTAATGTCAATTTGCTAATAAAATTACAGTTTTAGCATTTATTCAAATATGTACAACGGAGTATTTTTCACATTTACACAGGCAAATTCATAACTCTTGTGATTATTCAACCCATAAGCCGATTCCACAATTATCGTCCCAAATAGTCTCAAGTATAAAATTTGAAAATGTAATGTACTCCAAAAACAAAACGGACCTAAGTAACGACGGAAATAAGTAAAGTATATACATATACAACACTATTATTTAGAAAAGTTTTTTTAAGTTTCCGCTAAAGTCCGGAACCCCTCAAAGATTGCAGTGTAACATGATAAACGAACAAACGTATCGAAATGGAAAGTGCGTACGCGCATGGCGTGCGCCGTTTCCGACTGTGAAGTGTAAAGTCGTGTTACACCTCAATTACACCACATATAAAGAAATCCACTTGTTTTTCAAAGGGGTTCTAATTCCACTCAACGAAATATGTGGAAACAGCCTAAAGAAATTATAATCGGCCTCTTAGGTTCTCTTTCGTTTGCGTAATTATTTATTTGAGTTAACTGTTTTATTTTTCTGAAACCGTACTTAATTCTTCAACCCTTATAGTTTGGCCATGTCCGTCTGTCTGTCCATCGTGCGGCTTAACTCAGAGACTCTTGCTGCTAGAAAGGTGTAATTTGGCATGGATTAGGTATACATATTACTTAATCACGCCGACAAAGTGACAGAATAAAAATGGTAATTATTTTTGTAGCACAAAAAATGGGGATGGCTTTTTTCTCGCCTACCCCATGATGTGGAGTGTCGTTAGACAGGTGTTTCAAATATGTCGAGTATGTGTGTAATTTTTCGATTCAGGGATCCGTTTGCGATAGATTTGGCTTTAAAGTGCTCATTTTTGTTAGAGTCTTAGAGTCAAAGTGTCTCTTGCCCCCACCACCAGTGAAACGTTTGCATATTGGAAATGTGAAAAAAACATGGTAAGTACAGTGATGCATATTATAATGAATTTAAAAGGAAAACCATCAGGTATAAGTAAATGAGATAATCCAGGACTTTTTCGAAATTTCTACGGACCCCTTTCCTGGGCGTACCGAAACACTCTTGGCCGGTATTTTAGGAACGAGTTGTGTGCGGTCATTTTTAGAAAATCTTGTAAAGTTTACGGTTTCGACCCAAAAGATCAGCTGGCAAAACAAATATATTATGCAAAACTATACTTAAAGTCGACCAAACGATAGAGTCCTGACTTAAATATATACAAAGTGCGTCGGAGTCACTACGACACACTTCAAAAACCACCGAGCATCTACATCTCTGCAACTAATCCGAAATACTTCTAAAATGTCAAGTGTAAACAAATCTCTAGTCGACTATGAAAATATTTTGGGCACAAAAAATCTGAGTTTGAGGTACGCTTGCCCCATCACCGATGTTTGCTCGGGAGCGGTACAGTCACGGCGGAAAGCAGATAGGAATGTTTACTCTCACTTTCCTTGCGTGTCCTGTTTTTTGTATGTACGTCTGTTATCTGGTTGCCCAACATATTTTGATTAGGAATATTAGCGATATCCTTTTCTCAGCCTGAAATGTAAATCAAGCTATTGAAACAATTATTTATGGTTTATGATAAAAATCAACTCGAACAGTGATCTCTTGAGAGACGTCTATTTTACTCCAGAGATTGAAATTGCTTGAAACTAGAGATTTTCGCTGCTATCAATGATTGCTCGGATGGTGCAGTTAGTAGCGCGTCACCACGATATGGTGGAGGTCTGGGTTCGAATCCCAGTCTGAGAATTTATTTTTTCTGGTCTTTCTGTATATTTACGTTTCAGTTTGAAATTTTGAAAGTGGAGATAATAAGTTACGATCAAAACAATCTAACACAATTTCCAATATTATTGCACAATGTTTACGAATGATATTGCGTTTTGTTGAGACTCCGCTAGCACTTTCATACGACACTACACTTGAACTGCCGTGATCTTAGCTCATCTAAAACAAACGTTTTCTCAAATTTCTATCTTCAAAACAGATTCACATGAAATCTCTACGACAAAAATCTAGATCAGTTTCTAAATAAATTTGAATGTTTATGTTTTCATAGCCCGGGGCTGTATTACGTCAATCTTACCGATATTACCGAACAACACTTAAACGCATTTTTGAAGAGTGGAGCGCAGTATAACAGTTTTTATTGCCTAGGCGATTCACATTAACATTCTAAACCATTAAGTAGGTACAACCTTAAGTTTAACAGGCTTTTAAAAGCTTCTGACGCCTAAAAGTGACAAAAAAGGGTTGATATGTTTACTTACGTTAGGAAGTGACTCGTTAGATGTCGTGAGCTTTAAATACTGTCACATACAGAAACACATTACGAACGTTTTCACTTTTAGGACTCATATAAATGGACTTTTGAATCTAATGCCCTTATTGAAATTTCTTATTCTAGTTCTCAATTTTATGTGCGCTTAAATGGGTCTAATCTGGGTTAAATCTATGCCTACATTTAAAAGTAGACTGTTTTTTTTATACTTAGATACCTACTTGTAATATTTTTAAAACTCGACTCAAAAAATATCATAAGTTTAACCTGTGTAGGTATATGTGTATGTCTATCTGTCTGTGGTAAGTATCATAGCTGCCAAACTGGTGGACCTATTTTCATGCGCTTTTTTTTTAATCGAACGCTAGTTTAATCGACATGGCTCTTAGTCAAGTTTTATCAAAATCGGTTCAGACGCTTGATCAAATGAAAATATAGGGTTTCTTGACTTTTGTAAGTTATAGTTTTTCTGTTATGTACTGTTTCATTTCTCTGTATGTGTCGAATGTATGTGAATAAATCTCTCTCTCTCTCTCTCTCTCTTTCTATATGCTGTTTTATTGCAATTTTTTCTATGTGCGAGGTCCGTCCGAGTCGCTACCACCAACTTACTCGCTAACCCTACCGCTAAGCAGCAGTGCTTGCACTGTTGTGTTCGGATGTGGAGTGTAAGACAATCGGTGTAATTACGGGCACAAGAGGCATTTCATCTTAGCTCTCTAGGTTAACAACGCATCTGCAAACCCCCCGGGGCTGTGGATGCCTATGGGCAATGGTGATCACTTACCATGAGGTGACCCTCTTGCTCGTTTTCCTCCCTTGTCGTATAAAAAAAATCACATATTGGGCGAGAAAAGCATTAAAAACGATATCCCCAAAGTACCTACGTACATTACCTAGTTTAATTCCTGACTGTATGTGTCAATCTTGACACACGTGATGAGTTATATAGCCAGAATTATAGCATTTGAATTAGAATTGAGTGGCGGCGGTATAGGTAAAACAAAAATCCATCGTAATAGTAATCGCAACTTCGTAATCGTAATCGTAACTAATATTATAAATACGAAAGTAATTCTGTCTCTCTGTCTGTCTGTTTGTTACCTCTTCACGGGAAAACCGCTACACCAATCTAGATAAAATTTGGTAAGAAGATAGTTTGAATATTGAGGAATAACATAGGCTACTTTTTATTCGGGGAAATTGTATAGTTCTCGCGGGATAGCGATGACCGAAATCAACGCAGACGAAGTCGCGGGCAACAGCTAGTTGGTGAATATACAAGCCTTAAAAGCTTCTGAGTCAGCTTCAATTTTTATCAATCATTAAACCAACGTAATAAATGTACTACTGATGAGACACAAGTAGACTTATACTTATAAGAAAAATGTCATTAGACTACTCTACTACTTAACGTTAACAACATTTTTATAATCACATTTACTTTAAGAAGCCAATTTAAACTCGACTGTATATTCTTTCCTCAATTAAAATTAGTAAAAGGCTTGACACATTTTTTAAATTAAGTCCATTAGGAACTCCAATATACGTATCGAGATTTTAATACTTAATTGATACCTTATCAATTTAATTCCCCACCTGTATGAACCTGTGCTATGGTAGTCAGTCAGTCATTATGCGTTTCTCACTATTCAAAGAAGAACATTTAAATAATTTGCTGAGTGATATTGAATTGAATGTCAACTGAGAAAACTTATTATTCTGGTCCACTATAATTGCCTATTCACACTACAATTAAACTTTTTATGACCCTATAAAATGCAGCAATAACACCATTTCTTTCTATAAATCAAGACCCTCAATCTGTTGCAGTAAAGTGATTAAAAGGGGTAATTTCAATACTCATCCACATTAAAAACAATTTAGACTGAAACAGTTCCTTATACAATTTACTTGTCATCACAAACTTTAGTGATACAATTACTGATATCATTATAGTTAAAAGAGAATCATTAACTCACCGGCACGACAGCCATGGTATCCGCTTATCTGATAGGAAGGATCCCGATCACTTTATCTGTTTTATCATCAGTCATCACTTAACTTTCACTAGGGTACAGAAGTCATCACCTCCATTTAATCATCTTTAATTTCCATCACAATTCTGATTATATGTGCACTGGTAATGTTATTACGTGTTGTCTGTCGTACACTTGCACGGCGGCTGAGGAGTAGCGGGTAAAGCACAAAAGAGTCAATGGTTCCCACGTGAGAGAAATGCTCGTTCACTAACAATGATGGAAGCTGCGCCTGCGGCCTGCGCGTGAGTCGAAAGGTGGGCAAAAAGCGAATGAGTGAAGCACGATGCGCGCGCGCCGTTGGGGCGGGGGCGGTCGGTACCTGCTGACCCATTTCAACCATAATCATTATTGGAATTCTATCCATCGATCCCCCGGTTCGATCCCCTATTGGTGATAGTATAACAAATAAACTCGCAATGACTTTTTTTTGGAGTATCAGTGTATTTTATTCATATTTACTTGTACTAACTACCTTTTTTACGTAATTCGTTGTTAGGGTTCCGTGGTAAACAACCTTTAGAGTTTCGCCTTCCGCGGCTTAGAACAAAGAATCTTGCTACTAGAAAGAAACTTTGTACCTATTGTAGTACCTCTCCTATACACAAAGTGGGAAAGACTTTTTTTTCACGCCTACCCCACGGTGTGTGTCTTTCAAACATGTTGGGGGTATAAATACTAGTACGAAGACTATGTTTCAGGTTCCCCAATAATTACCTTTAAAGTGCTAATTTTTGTTGGAGTCGAATGTGAAAGAGCAAAACTATTGTATGTTTTTTTTTATAATATAGACTTATCCTAAGACGAGGTTCATACACACATCATCAGTATTTTTTCAATCACGTGAGAATATTCACGAAGTAGTAATCATCACTGAATACACACTCTCTGTTTGGCAATGTATCACTTATTTTAATTATACCGTTATTTAATTTAATACATGCAACAGGAAATAATCAAGAGATCGGAGATGTTCTGTGACCTTAGGTTTCATAAGAAAACTTATGCAAAACTTACGTTAAGAGTCAACAGTATGCTAATGTGTTCATGTGTACGATACAATCAAAATTAAATAAATGTCGTTACTTAAGCTTAGTTACCTACCCACTTCTAGAATCAATAAAATTAGAATAGCACATGTATTAGGACCAACAACAATGTAGTGATAAATTTTGACAAATTCAAAGACCTTTATTCGTTATTATAAATTGTGTTTTAAACAGGCCAATTATAATAATTATAGCTTTGAGAAACTCAACAAAATTATCAAATGAATATAAAATCTAACTAAAAAAACAATGTACGATTTACCTACTCCTTTCCTCGAAATTACCATACAATTTTTAGTTTTATTTTGATATCGGCTTGGTCCTTGGATGACGTTTTTATAGGGTGAGTGGACTCGAAGAATGCAACAATTTATGACGTAAGCTCGAAAGTGGTTTTGACATCAAGGACCCAGTATATTATCATTTTCATTATCATAGTGCGCTTTATATCATGCGTAGGAAATCCAGTGCATCTTATACTTGTTTTGGCCCGTGTGAATAAAGGAAAGTAGGTATAAGTATAGTATAGTAGAATAGTATAGTAGGCATAAGATTCACTTCAAACGTTTTAAGCAAATGCTTCATATTTGATAGTCATGATTGGTTAAATATTAGAAGTAAAAGCTCCAACTTTTCTTTATTCGTAGCATTTAATCAGAGACACTTGGTTAAATTACTGATACTTAAGTACTTTTAAAGACCCTTTTCATTTGTGCTGTTCAAAAACATTTAGAAATCAAACGCATAATAAGAGAATTATAATTGGGTGTCATACTTAATAAAATTGTTCCCTAGTTTTTGAAATGTATATACCTAACTGAGTGTGTCTATTGGGTATTATTCTGTTTCTATAACCCTGTATTTTAATGTTTATTTTCTAAATGATTTAGTGGGTTTTCTTTATATGTATAATTAATGCAATACAATACAAATATTCTTATTTATTATTGAAAACCACAAAACAGTAAGTACAAGGAGATTACGGAAAAACAGGTAAGTATGGTAGACAATAGGCAGACAAAACAGCAATATTACGTCCAATCACAAACTTTACAAAAAACACCAAACCAACATCTGTCTGTAATTTTACGATTTAGGTATAATAATAAAAATACAGGCATTCAAAATCTACTTAAGTTTTATTTTACAGAAATTTTCCAACCGTCCAATCCAATTGTAATGAATCCGCACTCTCACTCATTTCAGTCATTTATCAACTGCGCGGACGCTTCCTCAAATCGCGGAAGACGGCGCATGCGCCGTTCACGTCGCAATGACCGCATGCAATGTTTAACGAAGTTAAGTACGCTGTGGATGGTCGTGTCACCTTTATTAAAAGTTAACTCTAGCTCTAGCTCCGTCTCATGTTCATGGTAGAATACGTAGGGCCGGCGCAGCGGCTGAGGCGGCCGAAGATGGCAAAAAACGGAAGTACAGGGGTCTTGACCCCGGATACACCTTCGTTGCCTTCGGCGTCGAGACCACTCCGATCCGTGGGGCCCTGGGGCGAAGGAACTCTTCAGTCAACTGGCAAAGCGGCTGGTCGATGTCACCGGGGACAAGAGAGCTGGCAGCTTCCTTGCACGTCTTGGCATCGCCATACAGCGCGGAAATGCTGCCAGCATTCTTGGAACTATGCCACAGGCCGTTTTTAGATTTTTATTAGTTTGGGTTTTAGTTTAAATTTTTAGTTTTAGTTTTATTTTAATTGGGTTTATAATTAATTTTGTCTGCTCATCAATAAATATTGATTAGTATAGTGCATGTTAAAATCAGACGATACCTATTAAATTAGATAGGTACTCGTACAATACGTTCTTATTTCAGTCACTTTTTTTGTATCCAGCACTTTGCCGCTGCCCATCTCAATTCAGAGGCCATGCACACTAGCCCTTACCACTACCACGGCGTGATTAGCTGAGGGGAGATAGAATCTAACCAATCACATTAAGTTGTATGTTGTATAGTTCTTTGGGTATACTTGCTTGACCCGGATATGTGCAGATGTGACCTGCTCTAATTATGCAATGAGGAAACTAATACTGTGTAAAAGCCGCATTCGCCATTTGTACTCAAATCTTAAGGCTTGCATCACTGAGTTGTGAAAATCATCGGTTAGTATTCCGCTCAACGTCCAGTTATTCAGAGAAATTGTAAAATTTCGAACGGGAGACGCGAGTCTGTTGCTAAACAGCTGACTTTCGCAATGTAGTGCGATTTATCTTTCACTAAGTAAACTAAAGTATTTGTTGTAAGCCAATAGTCGCATTTCTACCTACAATGTCTAACTAAATCATTTCGTGATACTCGTAAAATTTATGCGTGGACATTATGCACTAACGGATTTTAATCCTGCCTGTATTCTGTTAAATATGTAGATTTAACTACTTAATGCATTCAATGTAAGACACCTTTTTAGCGATAGAGACATTCTGTAGTAAACAAAAATTCAGCAATCTCGTTGACTAACCTGCTCACCAGATTCAGATCGTCCATTCACTATGTATATCAGTAGGTATCTCTAGGTAAAGGAAGTGTACGGAATTACGGAGTATTAAGGCATTTTTGACTTTCCAAGTGATTTCCAGTAAAACCATAAATCTCAGCTAATATAAATTGATTCACATATAATGATAGGCTTTCAGAGTATAGAATGACATATAATAATTATGTATTGAATTGCTTTTGTTATGATTAATCTTTGTTTTTGTGGACCTCCTAAATGTCCGTTATTGCGGTATAAAATTTGGCCGTGTTGGTAATCCCGTTAATACATGCAGGTAAATCCGTTATATGCAATAAATGCCCAATCCCTATAAGATTAATGAAATAGAAAATTTTAAAACGAATGTGATACGGTCTGAAATAAAATGTTTTTAATACATTGCATTCTAAACAAAAAAAAACTTTTAGCTACCTAGGGGAGATTGGGGACATTGGATGCGTGTGGTACCGTGTGATCCGTTTGAAAGGGAATTTTGCATAAAATTTTGAATTTTTCAGTTATCTCCACGCCCTTGACCCCGTCGGGGACAACCGGAATAATATAGGTCATTATGAATTTCCCTAGTCTCCCCTAAGTGCATATAAATTACAAAATTTGATCACAAAAATCAATGCGCTTTAAGTATTTTAGCAAAAAATTACCCAAAACTGCTGATGAATCTTAGTGAAATAATTGGATCACTCACGTATAAATAATAAATATCATGGGACAAATTGACACCAATTGACCTAGTCCCAAACTAGACAAAGCCTGTACTATGGGTACTAGACAACGGATAAACATACTTATATACATATTAAACATCAAAGACCCGAGAACAAACATTCGTATTCATCATACAAACATTTGCCCCGACCGGGATTCGAACCCGGGACCTCAAGCTTCATAGTCAGGGTCGCTAACCACTAGGCCATCCGGTCGTCAAAACGTATATAAGTTGTGTTTAGCCCGACATGTTTCGGACTAATCATCATGTGTCCGAAACATGTCGGGCTAAATTCGACTTATGTACGTGAGTGATCCGTTTATTTCATTATGATTGAGTCTTACGGTAGTTTCATGTTAAAAATACTGATTAATCTCTAGAAAACTAAGAATACAATTACGACCTTACTATACCGTAATAAGAGACACAGCCAAAAAGCAGTGCAGGTAATCACGGAAATCAGAAAGTGGTAAAATTTAAACTATTGACACTTTTGAATTATTTGAAATTACTTGAATTCTGTAGTAATATGATTATGTCATTGATAGATCCCATAAATTATACTAAACCATCGATCTTCAGCTAATAAATTAGTGATTTCCTGCAGAGGTGTTTTGTGGTAAATGTTCAAAAAGTAGAAAAAATTGTTCGATATGGACATCTTTTTATAGTAAAGATTAAATAAAACCATACTACGTAATTTGATCCCAAGAAACTATGCACTTGATCGTACTCGTAACAGTAAAGTTTGTTAGTTTATCTCATCTTAATCCTTGGAAAATGCAAAATAAAAAACCCTTTATTTTCCTCAATTTCGTAATTCATACGCTTTTAAGGCCATGACTCGTTTTATTGAACCTAATTACGGCAATCAGTAAATTGCCAGTCATTTACCAAATAGTAACTGAAACGCCATGAAGCTTTATCTAATCTGCTTGTTTCAAAATCTACTACAATAATTTAAACAATTTATTATGAAAACAGTTACCCATTATTTATAAAATCCTTATGAAAAATCTATGCGCCGCTTGCGGGCACACGACTCATACGCTACTGTTTTAGCGGTTTGACGCTGATGATAAAGTTTAATGATATAACAGCTGACCCGATGGTTGCAGTTCATTGATGCTGTGTTTATTTGATGACATCTTGATCACACTTAATATCAAATTGCAAAAATGTTTGCAATATTTTATAGTTTTCTTGTTTTTGGGCCTTAAACGTAAACTTACGGAATTCCGTACATTTACCTTAATTCATTCAATTATTTTTCCCCTCACTGCCTCAGAAAGCGGTCTTTTATCCTTTAATCCGTGCGGGTAAAATCACATTTTATCCACTAGTGGGGAAAGTAATTTGACCTTGGAGTGGAGCGTGTTTAAGTAGCTTTTGACAGATAACAAAACGTAAAACGCTCATAATAATAGTTCATTCGATATTAATTATATCATTAAATAAATGATAAATGGTTTGAGAATTTAATAAAAAATACCAAATTTTATTTAATGGTCCTTAAAATTCTATATGAAACATTTGTTTTTTATAATGATGTTGAATATAATTCTGAACGCATAAGTTGAATCGATGCAATTTCAAAACGCATCGTCATAAATGTCAACATTGTCAATAAAAAAATTCTCACCGACTCTGACTCAAGTAAAAATACACAACCTATAGAGTTTTCTGTTATAATATAAAAAAAAAACAGTAATTCCAGTGATGAAGATTTATTATTATGAGCTGTTTTTTTTTGCATGTTGCGCTTTCTTCGCTACAGTGAAATGAAAAGTTTTGTGTTACACACGGGTGCAAATGTATTTTACTTCTCGTGTGTTGAAACACTCGCTACGCTCAGGGTTCTATTTTAGGACCACTCGCTTCGCTCGTGGCTCAACTTTACTATAGAATACTTTCGCTTGCTTGTGTTTCAATTCCACACTCGCGGGTAAAATACAACTTTGCACCTTTGTATAACAAATAGCTATTAAAGGTAGGTACTACAAGCAAGTTTCCGTTCGCATTGAGAAAAGGAATAACCTAACCAACTTATAAAAGTTGAAAAACCACCGACATTGTTATTTCAAAGTACAATATTTCAAAAACGGGTCAACCGATTTTAATGAAACTGCAACTGAAAACCGCATCGAAGTCGGTCCATCCATTTGGGAGCTGTGATGCCACAGACGGATACACAGATACACAGATACACATACCCAGACACACAGATACACAGGCACTCCTCTTTTTGATCGGGGGTTAAAAAGGTTCTAACCGCTCAGCAATCAATTTGTTCGATAGTACCTACAATAGTCTATGAAACTAATGGTTTCAGTCCGCCGTGTTGTATGTAGCAAGGACGATGGATGTGTGTAATACTAATAATTGCATAGCAGCTGATACCTATGTGAACTCAATATGTAGGTATCTGCATTCCGGCTGCACCTCATCAGTTGAGCGCAACCGACCCACATCACGTAAGAAAGCACATCGTCTCTATGCATGTACCAGCACGACTTTGAAATCATTGTTTACGAGACAGCTTCGCGTTATTATTCTCGGTTGTGATAGTTGCGCAAAACGTAAGTTGCAATTTGGTTGCAATAAAATCCATGGCTTATGCAAGCACCAAGCTTCGATAGAAGGTTATTGATTTAATAATACTCACCTTTATGTATTATTAAATAGTGCGTAAAGGTAGGGACTAAAACTCCGATCAAACCGATACATGAATTGACATGAAAATTTTCCATGAATCGCTAATTTCGTATAAAATTTTAAACAATACGACCTAATACAAGAGTAGCGCAAAATAGAGAAGCTTTTGCCTTTCAGCAATAGATAGAAAGATAGATAAATTTGATTAGATTAGAACGCAAAATACGCTAAGTACTAAAAAAATACTGTATTCATTTATATTGTTTATTGTTTACTATTTATTGGTGAAAATCAATCATGAAATTTCGGGCATTGGACATTTATCAGAATCGTCACGATGACTCAAGAAGTAAGAGTCACTCTCGTGTCATGATTACTACCTTATCAATATCGGCAAGACTGCCAAGTGCCATGTGTAATTGACGACCAACAAAATACATCTCGATCGCGTTAGTCAATGTCAAATACTTACTAATATGAGAATAGTTTCTTGTGGATTCGATACATGCCGTTCGAGACGCTGTCGTTTTGCCCTTAGTGATTGAGACGTTAACGCCAACGCGATCGAGACGTTTTCTTGTGTCTAAAATTCGTAGCTAAAATTGCACTAGAGTCTCTGAGCTGTCAACTTTTTGTTGCTATCTTTTTATGATGACTGAACCATGACCATCAAGAGGTCGATTCAAGCTGATTTCTTTTGCTTAGTATGTACTAACCAACCCTCTTATTCATAAACCTATATTAACTAAAATGCCGTTAAAGTTCGTTTGTCCTTTTTTTGTCACATTGATATTTCCGTTTGTAAAAAGAAGACATATCCTATTTTTACTAATGGAGGCTTGAGTGACGTTTATGGCATTAGAGTTTAAAGTATTCTGGGATACTATAGCTCTATGGTCTGTATAAATAATGTCCTTCTATTATTTATTACGTACCTATAGCATAACTTATGTGAATTTAATATTGACTGATCTGGGTTACTTCGGGCCTCAGCAAATGAAAGCGTAGGTACATCACACGATGGAAGTGTCGTGCCAGTGCAAAGTAGATTAGCAAAACCTGTAGAGTAGGTGTGGTATTAAAAACCGTTCAAAATAAAAGGTATTTTAAAAAGTCTTAACATAATGCCTCTAAGATTTCTTTGAGTTGTTTCAACTTCAACTCTTTGTGCGCTATTTCTAATGTAGAGCGAAATATGTAGTATATTTGCTATTCATACACCGTGGATCTATGAGTAATTTAATATTACACAAAGGTAACTTAAGTTAAGGATCTATTAAATTAACTTATTAGCAATAAAGCTCTTTTATAAAAATGTGTATTTTTATAAAAAAGCATACACTACATACAGAGATAAATATCTATTGAAGTTGATACCATTTAACTACTATCGTTCTCAAATTCTTCGAAATACCTCTAAAATTTTCGTGGAATATTAAATCGAATTATGTTCAAGAAAACACTGATTATTGATTATTGTCCTAATTATTTCATATTTAACCTAGAGCTGACTCTATAAGTTCATTGTTCCGTAGCGGAAGTAGCAATTAAACAGCGTGTTCTCGGTGGCATTGGAAACAATACCACCGGGAACACTCTCAGGCTCTTTCCCCAACACCGACCGAAGCGACACCCGTCTGTACCACCAAATACCAATCTTAGCACTGTTAAATATAAAGCTTATTATACGTTTTTGATGGTCGTGGAACCTCGTGTCGTATTTGGATGATTTGCTTGACAAATTTGACCCCGATTCCGCGCTGCCTCTCGAGATTCATTGTATGGTCTTCATTCACTTTTTTCTTGCCGATAAGATCGTGCTCATGGTGAATGAATATAACTACGAGAAATGCAGATAATTGATATCGTGTTAGGTGAGGAAATTGTCTTGATGCTTATTTTTTTGTTTGATCAAATTTTAGTAAGTATGTTTTGTAGACCATTATGCATTATGCATTATGCATCGAGCCGTAGCCCTATGGATTCCGCACAATACCGGTCAGAAACAGATACAATTGGATATTCCATTGACAATAATAATAAGAATTATTTAACCAATTTAGGCTAGAAACACAATGGAAATACGAAGACATATAGGTATAAATAGAAGTAGTTTATTCTACTAAGCAGGAAATACGATAGAAAACTCCACACGTTTTTCTGATAGGTTATCTAAATTGCGAGTTTGAATACGAGCATTACTTTGCAATTGCTTGTTGTCCCACAGCTACCCTGTGTCTATCATCAAATCATCATCTCTTGTCTACAATTTTGCTAACTTTCCGTAGTGTCCTTTTCCGTTTCGACCAATTCCATAGCTAAACTTTTTACTCTTTACCGAATTGGCATGTCGTAAAGGCGCATGCCGACTTTCTGTCAACATTACTTTACTGCCAAATGACTGCCAATCCCAAATGATTGATGATTGCAAGCACTATAAAAACCATTTTACTTAATTATTATATACTCCTTTACCTCAGTAAATTTACAGTGGGTGTTAAAACATTTCAAGTGCGTCGCATCAATGATTCTACTTTCATAGTAACCAATCTGCCAGAATTCGACTACGACAACTACAAAAATATGGTTAATTCGAAAACAACTAAACGGAAGTCGTTGTCCTTCAGCGACGAAACCTTTGAAGAGTACGACTTGACCACCATCCCCATTGGTGGTAAAAGGAGTAGAGCCAAAGTACCCTCGTTATACATAAACAAAATAAGAGAAAATTATTTCAAACACTTCTATGCTACTATAAAGAAAGCCAATAAAACCACCAGCTCGTTGACACCGAGCTCTACAACAGATAAGCCCATTCTAGCCAATAGCACTGTTATGTCTTTGCAAAAGACTAACTCCGGGTTGAGCATTAATATTGAAAAAGCGAGGAGGCTTGCCTCTGTGTTGGTCGGGGAAGGTCAGTATTATACATATAGTAGTACCAGGGACAAAGTGAAGGTGGACGGTTCCAGAACAAAAAAGCAACGCCGAACTCGAACAATCACTCATCCCGTGTTCAACACGAAACGAAGACATAGTTGAGCCGTTCGCATGATTTGACAACACCACATACGTTTTCATAGATCTATCTCTGTTGAGTAAACCATTGTTCGATTAAGTACTGGGTACTGGTATTTGCTTTCTTTTAACGAGCGTTATCTGTTGTTCAATTTACTGTGTCAACGCATGATTAAAGTGTCATCTATTGTGTTGTCAATGAGTAAGAAATAAATATGTACCAAAGAAATATGTTTATTAAGTACCTACACAGTAACTAATTTACTTACTGCTAAATACAATTGGAATTTAAATTCAATTGTAGTAACATGGATTAGTTAACTACAATTAATAATGCAGTTTTTCAAAATTATGGAATTAATTTTGCCAAACTGCATTTCCTTTTAACCTTTAAGATTATGACTCTACAATAATTCTTTGCATCGAAACATACACTGATCACAAAGCCATTTTTGGTTTACATATCTCGTTCATTAATTCGTTAAGACGTTGGACAAGTATAGCTGATTGTGCACACAGCACTATTAGGATTAAACACTGACGTAGACGGGCAGGTGTAGTCATACTGCAAATAGGTTCCATCCGACGCCGAAACGCAGAAGTAGTAAGTTTGACACGTAGTATCTGTAGAGTTAGCGAACCTTCCGGCAGAAGTGCAAGTAAACGTAGAGCTCGAAGTGCAGTTATAGTCGGATTCGCAGAAAGTTGTGTTCGGATTAAAGTAGGTGTTATTTGGGCACGTGTAAGTCGTCTCTGTATACGACCCATCGATTTCTACGCATTCGATGTAAGAGCTGCAATTCGTTGAGCTGGGATCGGCTATGTACCCATCGGATGTGCAGAAGGAAGTTGAAGAATTACTTGTAGTGATATTAAAATCGCATTCGTAGTTACTCGGGTCTGTGCATTGTGCTGTGTTTGGATTGAAGACCGATGTTGTGGGGCAGACGTAGTTGTAGGAGAGGTAAGAGTTAGTGTTGCTGTCGTAAACACAGTAAGTGTAGTTCTGGCAGGTCGCGTCCGCAGGGTCTGCGAAGCGGCCTGGCGAAACGCAATTCACTGCGGCGTGAACTTGCCACACACAGTACAGCATCTGCAAATGCACATAAAAGCGATTAGGTGTCAAGCTGGATGAACAAAAAAGTAACTTGAACCACCTTGAAATTTATATTTTTGATTGACTGACAAGCTCTTTAATTTCATCATCATCACCAACCTTTTTACGTCCCACTGCTGGGCACAGGCCTCCTCTCAGAATGAGAGGGCTTAGGCTATAGTTCCCACGTGGGGTCCAGTGAATATTGGACGCTTCACACACGTCATTGAATTGCTTCGCAGGAGTGAGTAGGTTTCCTCACGATATTTTCCTTCACCGAAAAGCTCATGATAAATTACAAATGTAAATTTCGCACATAAATTATGAAAAATTAAAAGTGCAAGCCGGGGTTTGAACCCACGACCCTCTGCTTGAGAGGCCATAGGTCAAACCACTAGACTATCACGGCTTAAATTTAATTTAATTTAAACTGGTTTCAAACAAAAATCCTGACAGTTAAAATGAAATAATCATACTTATCAATTTAATAAAAAAAAGAGAACACTTACAAGGACCACTGCAACCCCTGTCCTGTGATCCATTTTGCTGGTCTTAATAAAATCGTGTCAAGTTTTCGCATTATATACTACCAGGAACTATAAAGTTGATATCCCCTAATTGCAAAGATACCGTGGATAGTATCATTCTTGATGTTGTAATTCACGATAACACTATTTAAGTAGTTGACCAATAAATGTTACTGACTAATGAGGACAAAATCATGTCTTCAATTGTGACGTATCAATCTTCTTCTTTTCAATTCGGGAATGGCCATTGCGATATAAAGCTCTACCTCCAAAACTTTCGTAGCAAACGGCAGTAGGTACGCTTTCGTCACGTGGTACGGTGCCGAATTGCTTTGCGTTTTTAACCGACTTCAAAAAAGGAGGAGGTTCTACGTTCCACTGTATTGTATTTTTTTTTTTTATGTTTGTTCATCGATTACTCCGTCAATTGTAGACCGATTTTCAAAATTCTTTTTTTATTCCCATTGTCACCAAGTCATGATCTGATGATGGGATCCCAGGGAAATCGAGGGCAACCCTCAAATTTTACAGGCACGTACTATGTGTTTCATATGTTTTCTAAGGTTATTCAAGTATTTGCATCTGGTAGTCATCATCTCATGATGATGAGCTGATGATGGAAGGTACAACTCTTTAGCGGTTAGGAGTTGGAGGATAATTCTGAAAATGTTAAATCATTATTCGAAAGAGTATACTCCTGAGGTGGTCCCACTGTCACCAAATCATGATCTGATGATGGGATCTCAGGGAAATCGAGGGCAACCCTCAAATTTTATAGGCACGTATCATGTGTTTCATATGTTTTTAAGGCTATTCAAGTATTTGCGTCCGGTAGTCATCATCTCATGTTAATGAGCTGATGGAAGGTACAACTCCTTAACGGGTAGGAGTTGGAGGATAATTCTGAAAATGATAAATCAACGTAAAATTGTGAAATAAAAATCTTTTAACAAAAAAGTAAAACCGCCTTCAAAAAAAAAAAACCTTAGAAAAAAAACGTAAAATAATCCTCTAAAATAATGATAAATAAATAAAATAAAATAAAATGCGTTTATTTCGGACAACAGAAACTAAAGCCTAAAGTTTTATGGCCTAGCACTAAGCAGCAGAAATATGAAGTCGGTGCTTCATTCAAAGAATATTCCGCTCGCACCGCACCGACTTCATATTTCTGCTGCTTAGTGCTAGGCCATAAAACTTTAGGCTTTAGTTTCTCTTGTCCGAAATAAACGCATTTTATTTAATTTTATTTATTTATCATTATTTTAGAGGATTATTTTACGTTTTTTTTCTAAGGTTTTTTTTTAAGGCGGTTTTACTTTTTACGATTCACGATGCACTTCAGGTTAAGACCCTTTAGGCCCATCGGCAATCGGTTCTGTGACTCTACGAGTGAGCTTTGTGTCGAGTCAAAATTAATTCGCAGACTTTAAGAACTACGTAATTCTACTTGTGACTTTGTTTCTACTATGGATTTCCTCATTTCTATTACTACGTATGTAGTTAGGGAAACCCAAGGCTATGTCCACTTATTCATGCAGCAAACTGGGGCAGCTCAGAGTCATCATGATCATCAAAATACATCAGTCATCACAGCGATAGAGCAGCTTAAGATAGGTACTTATTCCAATCTGATGCCGATCAATGAATAGATGACAGACTCAATACTATAAGCATGTTTTAATTACGAGTTGATGTGAAAAAAAACCGTTAACAATGCATGCATTTATTTCATAGTCTTTTTTTCATGTAATTATAAATTAAACAAAATTACACGAAGTTTTATGAAAAAAAATCTCAATGTACAATTACCAGTTCAACCAATCACCTCTTTTTTTGGATCATTCTTGTATCATTAAATATAGTTTCCCGTAGGCACTAAATTACTAACAAATGTAGCTTGAAGAGCATATTTTTGCAACGGGATTAAAAAGGGCCAGCGACGTGCACGCCATTTTTGAGCTCACATAGGTCCCATTGGGTGCTAATACGCAGAAGTAATATGACTCACACGTCGTGTCCGCAGGATCTGCAAATCTTCCTGCTGTAGTGCAGTCAAACGTGGTCGGACAAGCATAGTTAAACTCACAGTCATATGTAGCTGGGTTGAAGAATGTACCATCCGGACATGAGTACATAGTTTCTATATACGTACCACCAACTGCAATGCATTCGATATAAGACCTGCAGTCATCAGTGCTAGAATCAGCTATGAACCCTTCTGATGTGCAGACGGAAACTGGAGTGTCAGTTGACGTGGCAGTAACATTGCATACGTAGTTTGTAAGAGCTGTGCATTGGAGAGTACTGGGGTTAAAGACCGAAGTGGTAGGACAGTGGTAGTAGTAAGAGATGTAGTTGCCGCTGGCACTGTTGTAGGCGCAGAGGAAGTAGTTCTGGCACGTAGTGTCCGTGGTGTCTGCGAAGCGACCAGCGGCTGTGCAGTTAAAGGATTGTGCGCGAATATGCCACGCGCAGAAAAGTACCTGAGAAAATAAACACAATTTGATACTACCTAATTGTAATGCAAAAATTCAACACTTCCAAAGCCTGTGCCGAGCAGAGGCACGTACATAGGACAGAAAAGCCTTGACGGTGACCAAGTATTGTTTCATAAAAAAAAGTTAACAAGATGGCATTGCATTGTTAGAATAAATTGTTCATTTCAAAACTGTTATATTTGAGCTATGTACAGAATCATCCTAGAGCCTAATTTAATGTTTGCTTTGCGAGATAGTTGCGTGATGATGAATCGAAGTTTAAAAAGAATTTCATACTTATATAAAAATAATGATGACCAAATAGCCCATATTACATGACCTAGGTAAATGCATACCTATATAATTATTGCTATAACTAAAACAAGTGGAAAGTTTAAGCGCGTCTAATGTAGAAACAAATTATAAAAAATAATCCAAACTCACAAGACGCACTACAACTGCTGCTTTGCTATTCATGATGCTGTTCTTAAACTGTGAACGGAATTGCATACTGCATTTATACCACAAGGAACTACAAATAGTACTGTCTGTCTAATAAAAGGAAGGATTATTGCTATGAATGCTATCAATATTGATGTGAATCCATTGTCAAACAGTCAGTACTTATGTGAGGTTTAGCGAATGTGGGTATTGATTGAGTGGTATCATTTTGTAGGACCATCTTAGTAAATGTATTAATTTGTAACCTGAATAATATGATTCAACGGTATTCAGTTTTTTCAGTATATAGGCATGCTGTTGACGACTTAGGACAGAGACATCCAACTCTTCAGGCTTCAGGTATTGTAAAAGACTAGTCAAGAGCGAGTCGGACCTGCGCACCGAGGGTTTCGAGCCATCGTCTAATAGTATTTGTCCTATTTGACGTATTAGAGCCTACCTATATTTGTTTAGGTCAATTCTTGAAAGACAGCTTTGTCGGCTTACAGTACAGTAGTCGGATTGACTCGAAATTTGGCATGGATATTATTATAGCTTGGATGACAAATGCAAGTAGTTACACCAAACAAAAAGTATAGGTACTCAGAAAAAAAGCTTGTATTAAAAATTTACAGTGCCAGTTCATATAAAATGGAAAATAAAATATTCCATGCAAATCCTGACGAAGGGCAATAATTTTTTTTGATTTATTTTATTATTGTGTGGAATCTAGGTGAGATGAAGTTGTATCTAAACAAAACTATTATCTCCTATCTTGTGTACATAGTGTTGTACTGTTATCGATATAAAAGTAAGTATTTAATGAAATCATGAAACAGAATTATTTATGCGACGTTTCTGGAATCAGCTAATTAATGGTAGAGCAGTCACAAAATATCGCAAAATATACTCGATTAACTAAATCAATTGACGTCCAGAAGTGTACCTATTAAAAGGATATTTTTTTACTCTTAGCTACTTAAGTAGGATTTAGGTACATTAGTATTCATTGAAAGTTAAATAAAAAAAATAGAAAAAAAGTACTGCGAAGTTGTATAGCTACTTATTGAATACGTCGTCATTATACTTAATCAAGCACATGAAATAACATACATGGGGTGTCGTGCATTAAAGTCTTTAACAATCTATCGACAATTAAATTGTCGAATTGCTAATGCCCTTTTTAAGGCTTAGGCGGTACTAAAGAGGCTCTCCCAGTATTCGTTTTTATCTCACTAGAGATAAATGAAACTGTGTGACGCCTATGCAAATGTCTCCAATTATAAAACTAAGCTGGCATTAAACTCCCTAGTATCTTCCGAGTTACACGACTCGCCTAACACACGTCTCTCTGTGTCCTAAAATATGACACAAGTCTGGATTTTCACGGTGTTTCTAATTGTGAGTACAGACAGTTTTCTATTGGAACAAATGCTGTTGTTTAGTTATAGTATAACAAAGGAAGGTAGTGTTAGCACAGCGCCCATCTGCTAGTTTTCTTTTTCAATTCGTACGTGGCGAACTGCATCATATTACGATTATTGCAACATCGGTTTCCTTCTGTATTAATTGTCTTTTTATTTTATCGCTGCGCTTAGCTGGGAAGCTTGTCCAGCCTTGCAATTCTGGCATTATAATATGATACTGATAATATTCAAAACTGTTTATCTATACATATATCATAAGTCCTCTATAATGCGTTCAGAAACCGTAGAAAATTACCAGCATTGCAGTACGACGTGGCCTTCTCGCCGACAGCGCCAGCCCCAGCACCTCCTCCACCACCAGCAGTAAAGTAATAGTCATTACGACATCGAATTCGATATCGTAATGAATTTTCGAATTCAGTGTTTCAAATTTGAAAACCAACGTAATTTACAATCATAGTGAAATAAAACGGATCACTCACGTATATAAGTCGAGTTCAGTCCAACATGTTTATACAATATTTTTATTTTTTTTACAACAAAAAAAAACAGTTTACGAAGCGTCAGGTCGGTATGTTTGTCTATGATTAAAAAAAACAGTCAAATTCGTGACAGGTATGGGTACGATATATGCCTTCGGCTTCTGAACCCATCTTAGAGTACTTATAATATGTATGTAGATACAGTAATGTATGCAACTGCACATAATTAGGCCTTAAAACACTCATTATGTAGCAGTTGCATAAACTACTATAATATTATTATAAACCAAAGCTTTAAAATTGTCTTATTTAGTCGCAAATGAGGCCGTTCTTCAAAGACCTACGTACGTAGATTTTGTTATTTTTTCCTGTAATAAAACTTTAAACAAACAACAACTTTCATAAGCCGCGTTAAGATCCTCTGTAATTATGAGACCTGATAAACTGTATCATTGATAAGAGATTACTTCTCAATTACAGGGATTATGGCATGGCGTAAGCGAGGCAAGCGTGTGCACGTCTAGAGGAAGATTCCCAAACGAGAATGTGGCCGACTGTCGGGGCTACACCATGTGCCTCAGCGGCGCTCCTGGGGTCTACACGCAGTACGACCTCTCCTGCCCTGATACCTTCATCTACAGTCACATCGACAATCAATGTACCAACATAACCAGCTACCAGTGCTACCCACAGTATAATTGCAGCAGTGTTGGCAACTATGAAAATAAGAACGATCTCAACTGCACGACGTACATTACTTGCATCCATGGGTTAAACGAATTCGCTACTGCGAGGCTAATGGAGTGCCCGGAGGGTACACTCTTCAGTTCTTTAAATGCTACCTGTGTCAATAGCACTCAAGTTGTCTGCTTCAGTGATGATAAACCACCAAATGGTCTAGATCCTCTGCCAAGCCAGGAATCCACGAACCGCAAATCAAATAATGCAATTAACTTGTGCTCTCAATATGCGTTGCTCATTTATTTGACTGTCGCTTTAGTGATGTAAATAAATACTTCCAATTCATAGCTAATTGTACCTAACAAATGAAATATAATAAAATAAACTAAAATGTTGCTCGCGACTTTGGGTAGAATTCGGTTATCTACTATTTTAATTAAACTGCAATTTGGCGAGATAATAAGACGCCTAGGTCTTTTTCCGAGGTCCCACGTACCCCTATATCTATACTTCTCAAAATAATATATAGAGGCCACTAAGTATTTTTATCGTTAAGTAAAAATTGTATTAAAAAGTATTGAAATTAGTGAAACAATTGAATACCTACTTAATTAAATGATTATTTATCTAAACCAAAAAAAAAGCTTTGTAAGTATTACAGTTATTTAAAAAAAAAATTAGTGTTTAGGTAATTATAATTTTCACATAACGATCAAAATACTTAGTGGCCCCTATTTTTACCGACTTCAAAAAAAGGAGGAGGTTCTCAATTCGTCGGAATATATTCTTTTGAATAGTACCTACCTATAGAATCCATGAAAATAGGTTCCGCAGTCAGTGGTTTGGAGTGTGAAAGTGAAACAAATAAATTCACTTTACATACATACATACAGTCACGCCTGTTTCCCGGAGGGGTAGGCAGAGACCACGGACTTCCACTTGCTACGATCCTGACATACAACCTTTGCTTCCCTTAATCTCATAACATTCTTCATACATGGTCTTCGACTTTGGGTACTCCTGACCTGTCCTTTTTCCAAAATATCACCGATTTGATCGGAGTACGTTCGCCGAGGTCTTCCCTTTCCCACTTTTCCATCCACTCTCCCTTCATACACCTTTTTTGTAAATCTACTTTCACCCATTCTCTCTACATGCCCAAACCATCTTAACATACCCTTCTCAATTTTCGTCACTACATCTTCATTCACACCGCACTTCTCTCTTATCGCATTATTCGTCACTCTATCTCTCAAAGTCACACCACACATACTTCTCAACGCTCTCATTTCCACTGCATTCACTCTACTTTGGTGTTTCTTTTGCCACACCCAACTTTCACTACCATACATAAGTGTCGGTACTAACACTCCTCTATGTACTGCCAGCCGTGCTTTTCGTGACACTTTGCGGCTACTCATAAAGGCGTGGAGTGCCCCATTCACTCGATTTCCAGCATTCACTCTCCTTTCAATATCTTCCTCATACTTACCGTCCCTAGTAAACAAAGTCCCCAGATACACAAAATCTTTCACTTGTTCCAACCTAACTCCATCGACCTTGATTTGACAATCTGACATGCTCTCATCCCTTTCAAATACCATCACTTTGGTCTTACTTACATTCATTTTCATTCCTTTCCTCTCAAAAGATCCGTGCATAATAGTTACCATCTCCTGCAACCCCTCAGCCGACGACGCAAGTAAAACCTGGTCATCGGCGTAGAGAAGACATTTGACTACTAACCCATTCATTCTCAAACCACATTCATCATCTTTCGTATCTTGCAAACAACTGTCCATGAATAAATTGAACAGCCACGGCGACGCTACACATCCCTGTCTAACACCCTTTTCGATGCTAAACCATTCAGTGTATGACCCGTTTATCCTCACGCAAGCACTGGAATCCTCGTAGAGAGATTTCAGAGCTCGAATGAGATGACTGCTCACTCCATACATTGACAGTACCGACCAAAGTTCATTCCTCACCACTTTGTCATAGGCCTTTTCCAAATCCACGAAAGCGCAGTAGACCTTTTGACCTTTTGCCAAATACTTCTGTACTGTGTTTCGTAAGGAAAAGACCTGATCCGTACATCCCATACCCTTTCGAAATCCCGCTTGCACATCCCATATTTTCTCATCGGTTTCTTTCACAACTCTTTCAATTAACACATTCGCATACAATTTGCCGACGATGCTGAGTAAGCTAATGCCCCGTTAGTTTTTACAGTCAAGTTACGAGCCCTTGCCTTTATAAAGAGGTACAATGACAGCTTTGCACCAATCTCTTGGAACTTGGCCGGTGTCAAAGCAAAAATTGAAAAGGCGATACAACTGACTTGCTACGACGCCATGTCCAGCTTTCAGCATCTCGACTGAAACTTTATCATACCCTGCAGCTTTTCCTGATTTCATACTATTCAATGCTTTCATAATTTCATCCATGCTAATAAGACTCTCATCTTTCAAAACACTTTCATTCATCTCTAAGGTAGGCACACTTGCTTCCTCCCTCTCAAACAAACGCTCAAAATACTCTTTCCATCTCTTTAAAATGCATTCTCCCTCATTCAATAAACTTCCACTCTGATTTCTGATGGAGTTTAGCTCAGAGGTCTGAGTCTTACCTCTAGCTAAACGGATGGATTTCCAGAAAAACTATATATTTGTCCGGAAATCCTCAGTCAACCTTTTATCCATCTCATCTTTCAGCTCATCTTTCTTTATTTTAACTATTTCTTTTACCGAAACCTTTAATCTTCTATAGTAATTTTTTGCTTCATTTACTTCTTCAAACGTGGCCTTCTAAATCCTTTGGTTAGCCCTTACAGCTAACCAATCCAGCCACGCTTTTTTCTTCTCGCATACTGCCTTTTGTACTTCTTTATCCCACCAAACATTATTTTCCTTTTTTCTTTTACTCCTCTTAGTCACTCCACATACTTCACTAGCCACACTCACTACTTTTTCTTTGAACTCGTTCCACAACTCATCTACTTCACATATATTGTCTAATCCTTCAAATCTATTCTTCAGTTCACATACATACTTAGTTGCCACACTTTCATCTTGAAGATTCTCCACTTTTATCCTTTCTAGAACACTAGTGTTAGTACGCAGTCGATTTCGCCATTTCGCCATCTTTTGAACAGACCACTTATTCGGCTCATTACCAGAAAGTGGTCCATATGGATACCCGACCCGCGATACACCCTAGTGTCCAGAACATTCTTTTTAATTCGTTCATCAACTATAACAAAGTCAATCATGCTCTTTCTTACATTTTTCGCCTCCCGAGTATACAAATGAATCCATTTGTGGTAAAATATTGTATTTGTCACACAAAGATTCCATTCAAGGCAAATGTCTAACAAACTTTTACCATTCTCATTTACTCTCTCGTCACCGTGCATTCCCAGAACTTGCTCAAAACCTTCTCGTTTCAGTCCTACCCATCCATTAAAGTCACCTAACATTACTAACCTTTCATTATCCTTGCATACTCTCAAAACATCTCTTAACTCTCTCAGAATATCGGTGACCCGACGGCAGTGGATGAGATAAAATAGAAATACTACATTACGACGTTAACGCTAACAGAGCAGGGCATGGCTGTGTTATCAAGTAATACGCTTCACATCTTGCAAAAGAGATTTAATTCGATACAGTTAAACAAACTTACAAAAGTCACATCATGGCGGTACGGCGGGAGCCAATAGAAAGGGGAGAGAAAAAAATCAATGTCATAGACATTATAGAGTCAATCCATAGACTACTTATAGAGTTATTATTTAAGGTAGACACACATTGCACAACAAACTCCTCCCATAATTCTTGCTTTTCAGCTTGTGTACTTTGTGACGTACCCATGTTTACAGGAGCGTACACCCCTACAACAAAGATACGAGTCAGTCCTACTTTCATTCTAATCCATATTAGTCTAGGACTCACGCATTCAAACTAATTCACACACTCAGCCATCCTCGCGGAGAGTATGATACCAACTCCCTGGCAAGCCCTGTCTGAACTTGGCACGCCAGACCAGTACGCTGTGTAGGGTCCGTGCTAGGTAGTGTCACACCCTTTCCGCTTCGTCTCATTCACACATAGAACATCAATCCTTCTTTCATCCATCATCTGCCATACCTCATTCAGTTTATCTTCCATTCCTCCACCAACATTCAGCGTAGCAAAACGGCTCTCCATGGACCGCTTTTCGCTCCCGCGGGAAACGAGACGTGACGGGTGGCGGACCGCGTCGCCGTTCCCATGAGTAATAGGGATCTAAAGGTCCACCCCAGCAGAGCCCTGTACTGGAGTAAGACGGAATGCCGCTGTGCCCTGTGACCGTCAACACAGACACCCTCCGTTCGACACCAGACTCCCCTCTGGCCATGCATCCCTCAGCACGGATCGGTTAACACCTTGGATTGGGGGTTATATTTCGGAGTTTTCCTTCTCCTATTCACTTTCAATTCACTTTAGAATTTATAATATTTAAAGGTAAACTTACGGATGACATGCGCCGACCTGGGTTAATGGGTTTGACACTACCTCGTTATTTAAACGTATTTGTATCGCCTGTCGTAATTTTTTAAACACTAATATAGTGTCTTGTCTAGGCCAAACTATACCCAGGTCCGCGCAAGTTACTCAACGAAGGAATGAATAATATTTTTAACGTGAAACAACCGTGAAACTAATCAATCATAAATCAATCGTGGATCATAATGAAATAAAAACGGAGCAGAGCAGCGGCGCGCTGCCGCTGGGTCGTGCGCTCCCAGAGGAAGGACTACGAATTAGTCCGAAACATGTCAGGGTAAACTCGACTTATATACCGGGTCCACGTGAGTGATCCATTTTTAACCGACTTCAAAAAAGGCTCCTCCTTCTACGTTCCACTGAATGCATTTTTTTTTAATGTATGTACATCGATTATTATTTCATTATGATCAATAATATTATAGAGTATGAACAGGCCCTTCGGTACTTACTAAGAACTTGGTTTTTGTTGCCAATTTTGTGGCACTAAAATTAGTCCGCACGGGCAGGCTCGCAACACCGTTCCTGTTTCGATAATGTTCCCAAGGGCATTATATCCTGAGATGTTTAAAAATTGTTCTGATGTAAGTATTCGACGGAAGACCCACTAACCTGTCGAGTTTAGTAAGTATTATGAATTTGTTGACATGCTAAGCTGTAAGTTTAATAAATGGACTTTTATAAAGATCTTGAGTATGATTTATTTTATTATAGAATACGTCATCCATCTGGCACAAATGTGCTGATGTGAGCCGACCAAGCCGTGTTGCTCGTGATTAGAACGTAACAAAACACTACCTAGGTACTTAATATGCTTAGGTGCCCCTTGTGTCATTTTATGACATTGTAAAATTATCTTGATGAAAATCAAAAAATACTTTGCCGTAAGTCCTGCTTTGCTCAATTTTCTTTTCGCGTAAAAACTAAATTCGTCTGATCACCCCCAGATCACGCAGCGTTCACAAAAATGAAATTGGATTTTACAGCGTTCGAACGCATTTAAAAAATGATGTGTAACGGAACATGAAACGTGTAAATATCTCAGAGATGTATTTTTCTGCACAGATTTATTTATTATTATTATTAGATTCTAACAATGCCACCAACCATGCGAACCAAAATGTATTTTTTTACCCGTGATTTCCATTACCTGTGGCAAGTTCGATCTGTCAATGTCAAACTGACAATACAATATTGACATATCAATCCGGCGAAAGGAAGAGATGTGTTATGGACTTGGTTATGAATTAAAACAACTTAATTAAATAATTGAACTTTCAGAGCTTCTTAGAAAATATCTGGCGTATTGTTGAATAATAAATATGTATTCCAACATAGTACTTCAAAGGTTTGTGTTACAAACTAAATTTCATTGGATGAATGAATTTATAGGTTATGGTTCGCGTATTTATTTACTAATTCTAAAACCTAATTCCCACCCAGGCAATGGTCAAAACTCGCGTGTTTCTGTCGTTATTCTTCGGCCGTTGAGAGTCAGAAGGTTCTTCAGAGCAGTGCGTCCAGTGATGGGATTTCGCCGCCGCCGCGTATTCCGAGAGGCCCCACTGATATCCTGCAGGCCTTAGCGGCCACAGTTGGTCCAGACCCCACTGCTGCACATTACAAGTAAGATTAAAATCCATTAAATAACATTTAAACCAGTAATTTTAAATAATGAAGTAACCAATTGACAAAATAATTGGTTAGAGCATTATAAATAATATTAATGTCTCTGTACAGCAGTAAAGTTATCAAGTATGAACTTAATTCAATTTCCGTCAAATCAGTTTATTTACTTTTTGTAGATACCATGATGACCCATACCTCATTCCTCTATCAAACTACCGGAAGAGAGCCTATGCCTTATCAGCAGAGGCAGGTCGTAAGGCAGCATCATGGATCAGAGACCAGCACGCTGACTTGTTCACCACTCGCCAGTGGGATCCTCCGGGCAAGATGACCACTGCATACTTTAATGCAGATCCTAAAATAGAGGCATTTGCACCAAAACCTATTTATACTGATGAGTGCAAAGTAAGCAAATGCAGTTTAATTTGACAATCTAAATTTTAGTGTACTTTTGCATATTACTTTGGTAACAATAAGATCTGTATCATGGGTAAAGTAAAAAGAAGAAGCAAATTAAAAGAGATTGATATGATTTGTAATCTCTTCACAGGTAACAGAAGAAGATTTAAGATACACAATCCAACATGCTCTTTTAGAAGATTCTGTGAAAGTTTTCCAACTGCTGGGTGGAGCTGAGGGTGTGAATGAGGAGCTGAAATTGTCTTTCCTGCAGCTACTCTGCTTCTGTAATGAGAAGGAGCTGGAATCTACTGAGTGGCTTGAAGAGAGATGGTTCACAGCCAACACTAAAGAGAGGCAGGCTGCTACTTGGAGGTACTACTTGTTTATTGTCTTAACATTTTTTTTATTTATATTTTTACATTTGTCACTTGGTTGATTCAATTCTTATTCCACCAACAGGCTAGGAGGTTTAGCAGACAAAATTTTTGAATCATTGGAACCCAAAAGTCCTGAAGCATATTGTGCTATCATCCAAGGAATGGCTAAGTACTATCAGGTAGATATTTTTCTTAATTTAAAAGCTAGGCTCTTGTAAGAGAGTGTCAGCTGTAGACTGCGACTGTTGTCTCTTAACCTTACTTCATTATTACTCTATGTACTTTTAAAAAGTAAATAAAATAGTTTGTCATTCTATTTTCAAAACAGGCTGAACGAGCTCATATGTTCTACCAAGAGGCACAAGAGAAAGGCATCCCTCTGTCCACTGACGTGTTCAACAGCCTGTTAAGCTGCATTGGATTCCTGCGGGAGGGCTCCGCACTCCGTATGGACGCTCTCAAGGATCTGTTGAGACAAATGGCTGAAACGGTAACCTTTAAGATTACTCAAAACAAACTTATTGGTGCGGGACGAAATACACGCACAGCACACGTCCACGCTTATGTCAAAATTTGTTACATTCCTACAAACGCATACCAAATAAAAGTGACACACAAAATGCCAAAAACACGCACGCAATCAACAGACCCTGTGCATTTTGCACAGACTTAATGTAAATTGTTTGACCGAGAAATCACGCGTTATCATCTCCATTCCTTCCCTGCTCTAAGAATTCACTAAGCCTTTCTAGTCACAGTTACAATCGTTATATATATATATATATATATATATATACAAAACAAGGAAATTCTTGACATGTAACATATTGTTTCATAATGTTTTAGGGTATATCCCCAAATGATGAAACTTTGACGTCGTGCTTGCGGTCCATTTCGGCGTGGGGAGCTGGCAAGCCTCTACACACGCTGGCTTTACAAATTATGGCAGAATTCAAGCTATTAGGCATACAACCTGGCCTTTCGGCTTACTACTATCTGCTGTGCCTGTTCTGCAAAGAACGTCAGTATCAGTAACGTCAAACAAGTCAGGCACTAATGTAATGTCGAAATGCCACATTCATAGGCATTAATTGACTTACTGTTATATTTCATACTTACCATTTTTTCAGGTGGACCCCGTACGGACATTCTGTCTACGATCCTTAATGATTTGGAAAACCGGGAAAATTTGAACGCCAGAGAAGCAACTGATACCAACTTCTTTATAACTGCAATGGGAGTGTGCAATGAACACTTACAGGTAAGTAAATCTCAGTCAATGATATTGATATTACAAATAAAAAAGATGTAGATATCAAAACGCAGAAAATCTACAACTGTAGTTTCTATGGCCTCAGTCACTCTCAAATAAGGTCCAAACTTGCTCGCAAATATCAACATGATCGGAACATGTTGTTCGATTGTTTTGTGAGCATATGAAGTATCTTTACTTATAATATGATTGATCTCAGTACTTACAATAATTTCATATAAAAACTGTAGTTTATTTTCCTTCCTTTTATTTTCCATATCTTAAACAAGATGCCATGAATTAGTACTTTGTTTAAGATACACATAAACACTTTTTTTTTGTTTACTACAGGATATAAATATGGCGGAAAGAGTACACGCCCTTCTTATGAAAGGTGATAATTACAAACTGGTTGGAGATGCCTACAAAGAAAGTATTTACTACAGACATTTGGTCACAGTGGCTTGCAGGTAAACAACCACATTTTATTACATCTAACTGTGATAATAAAACACACGTCTACTCGCATCGCCGTTTATTCGAGACTGCCCGTAAACTACCTACACTACACTCCTCTACACTAAGTTATTAATATGTACATAATTAGATGAATCTGAGCAATGCAAGCCTTAAACTACTACTAATTAAACATGGCTAAAATGCCGTCGGCATCCGTGACAACTATCAGCTAGGCAACTAATTTACTCGACTCCCTTAACTAGTAAGTACTTAGTTGGTAACAATAAGAATTTGTTCACTTATCTAAATTATGACACTTATGAACTTATCTACACTAATATTATAAAGAGGAAAGATTTGTACCTATTTTTGTATGTTTGTATGTTTGTAATGAATAGGCTCAAAAAGTACTGGGCCGATTTAAAAAATTCTTTCTACACTAATAATATTATAAAGAGGAAAGATTTGTACCTATTTTTGTATGTTTGTAATGAATAGGCTCAAAAAGTACTGGGCCGATTTAAAAAAATCTTTCACCAATAGAATGCTACATTCTTCCAATTTGACATAGGCTACATTTCATTTTGAAAAAAATTAGGGATCCTTGGTAAAATTTGAACAATGTAACCGAAGGTGTAGAAAAATGAGTCTTAAAATGTCTTTCGTCGAATGCGCTGCCGAAACTATTAGCGATAGAACAAAATAATGTACAACAATATTGAAGAACATCATAATGTCTACAAAAAACTCCGCGGTAGCATATGTCCAACTATTGTAGTTATGTCACTACAACAACTTTTTTCATTTTATAATTGTCTACCCCGTGCGAAGCCGGGACGGGCTGCTAGTAATCTATAATTGGGCTTAGTGAGCCTGCACTGCCTAATAGGATGGGGGTGAGCTCGGGACGGACTATTGGGCGAGGCGGCCTCCCGCTCTAGAGAAGCCGGAGCGTCCCTCTGCTGCGCGGCCGGGTCCGCTGTGCCGCGCGGCGTCAGCGCCGCACCCGGCGCCCGCTCCGGCGGGGCCACCGCCGGTGGGTCGCCGGTAACTACCAGACTACTCGTCTGAGAATCTGCGCTTGGTTGCTCGACTGCCGAACCACAAGTGCTAGAAGCAGCGAGTGATAGCCTGCTTGGTCGATTACGTAATTGATCGATATGCCTATGTACAATTTCCCCGTCTTTACCTAACACTTTAAAATTACTCGGTCCTAGCATATCGACTATCCTTCCCGGAACCCATTTTTCCCCTTTTAAATATTGCCTGTACCAGACTTGTTCATCCCTATCTACATTCCTGCTCACGCCTACTGCGGCCTTCTGCTGGCGCTGCTGTGCTCGACGCACATGAAATTCCCTGTCTGGCTTAATAATATCTAAACGAGTCCGTGTACGCCGTCCCAGCAGGAGCACAGCCGGGCTCTCCCCAGTGGTTGAGTGCTCAACGTTCCTATAATAAATCAAGAACGCCCACAATGCCCGGTCTACGTTTTCTTTCTCTTGCAGTGCCTTTTTAATGACCCGCTTCAGAGTACGCACAGCATTTTCTGCCAATCCATTGGAAGCAGGGTGGTACGGTGCGGTAAATACATGGTCTATACCGTTATACTTTGTGAATACTTCGAATTCCTTTGAATCAAAGGGCGGCCCATTGTCGCTCACTATCTGTCTTTGCAGCCCCCATCTACTGAATAATTCGCTTAATCGGTCTATTAAGATATTAGCCGAAGTGCTAGCTACGTTGAAGACTTCAATCTACTTAGACATGGCGTCCACCACTACGAGGTATGTTCTGCCAGCGATGGGACCTAAAAAGTCCAAGTGGAGTCGTGCCCAAGGCCGACCGGGCCACGGCCACATGCGAGGAGCATGCCGCGGCGGCGCGTCCGCCTGCGCCGCGCAGACCGCGCACTCGCGACATACTTGCTCCACCGCCTCGTCGATGCCGGCCCACCACACATAACTCCGAGCAAGAGCCTTTGACTTCGCTATTCCCATGTGCGGCTCGTGAATCATATCCAATAATTTGCTTTTACACCTTTCCGGGACTACCAGTCTAGGACCCCACATCACACAACCCAACTCCTCGTATAATTCGTCTTTCCTATTGATGTAAGGCTTTAGATTTGCCGTTTCACATTCAATCGGCCAGCCGTCTCGAATATAACTTAGAACTTTCGACAATAATGGATCTCTAAACGTCTACTCGCATCGCCGTTTATTCGAGACTGCCCGTAAACTACCTACACTACACTAACATTGTTATAAAATCGGGATATAAATTACTAACTAATTGCTTTTTTTCGCAGACGAAATGAAGCGTCATTCGAAAGAACGACAAGTCTTTTGGATACTTTAGTTCCAAATGTGTATGTGCCTGAACCATCTGTAATGGAAGAGGTCAGTAATAACTTTTATCTACACACATATCATAAGTCCTCTATAATGCGTTCAGAAACCGTAGAAAATGACCAGCATTGCAGTACATCGTCGCCTCCGCCGCCAACCACCACGACCAGCAGGTCCAGCAGTAAAGTAATAGTCATTACGACATCGAATTCGATGTCGTAATGACTTTTCGAATTTGACAACCAACGTAATTTACAATCATAGTGAAATAAAACGGATCACGCACGTATATAAGTGGAGATCAGTCTCAGATGTATAATTAATAATGTGATTTTTTTGATTTTTTTTACAAAAAAAAAAACAGTTTACGAAACGTCAGCTCGGTGTTTGATGTTTGTGTATGATTTAAAAAAACAATCAAATTCGTGACAGGTATGGGTATGATTTATGCCTTCGGCTTCTGACTGAACCCATCTTAGAGTACTTATAATTTGTGTGTAGATAAAGTAATGTATGCAACTCCACATAATTAGGACCCTCATATGTAGCAGTTGCTTAAACTACTATTATTTACGCACAAATGTCACATTGCAATGACAATTCGGTGTCAATTGCTGGACTTCGTTTCGGTGAAGGAAAACATGCACACTCCTGCGAAGCAATCACCGGTGTGTGTGAAGTTCCCAATACGTACTGGGCCTGCGTGGGAACTGTAGCCCAAGCCCTCTCATTGTGAGAGGCCTGTGCCCAGCAGTGGGACGTAAATAGGCTGACGATAATGAACCCTAAAAACCAGCACAGTCGCCACCAAATTTAACTGACTATTCTTGTCACAGATAATCAAAACGCTGGAAGTAGGCGGCGCGGGCGCGAGGCTGGCGCAGGCGTGGGCGCAGCTGGTCGTGTTCGGGCTGGCCAAGCGCGCGCGGCTCGTCGAGCGGCTGCTGGACGCCATGTGCAACTGCTATCAGTACCAGGGTGAGACAAAATAAACAACTATTAAAACTTAATACTCTATATAAATTTATTTATATTTTATTGAAAGAGTTAGGCAAACGAGCTAGCGGGTCACCTGACGGTAAGCGATCACGGCCACCAATGAGGACCAGCAACCTCAAGAGACTCACTAGTCCGTTGCCGGCCTATAAGGAGGAAAAAGGATAGAGAAAAGGGGGAGAAGGGGATCGGGCCCACGGTGGTATAACTTAGAACAAAATGTACACTTCGCTGTCCAGCTAATTTCAGTATTCACCCAAGTTACATTGTATAGTATATACTTAAGTAATATTCTATTTGGTTGGGTTATAGACATGAAGTTGTTGTCACACGTCGATAGGTGGTGTAATATCAATATAGTTTATATTAGAGTTTTAAATTTTGGAATAAATATTTTATTTTCGCTTAATAAATGCTTTCATTTATCTTTCCTTGTTTTAAAATGCGTTTATGCTAATTAATTATTTGGTGAGCACTGGTAGCATCGACCTTTTTTAATTATAGTAATGTTTTATCTAAAATATCATTACACGCATCAATTTTTCTTACGCTAAAATATTATATAGAATATTCTATGGACACTGGTTGAGTTAACGTATCATATCTGCAAGTAAACCCTAATAAAATGGGGCGAAAACTTAGATTTTTAGTAATTCAGGAGGTTATGATATTTATTTAGATTTTTTTATTTACTAAAAACAATGTACATTAAAACGGTATAAGTGGAACGGAACGAATGAATAATGGCCGCGATTATCTCTCTAATCTGTGGTTTTTCACATTCACCGGTTGGCTAAGTTGGAGTTGGAATGCCAGATAAAAAGAAAATGTGTAAAAAATAAAGCACTGAATAATTATCAAATTCATCAAAACGGGAAATTGGGTAATTTCTATTACACCGTGTTCTAATGTATATAATAAAACATGGTGTAATAGCAATTGCTCAAAGTAAATTATTTTAACATTTAGGAAACTAGACGTCAATGACGTCATCGCATATTTTGCCGTCACAAAGCACCAGATGTCGCTGTGTGCGAAACGTTGAAGTGGCATCTCTATCTCAGTTATAAAAAGGTACTCTGTGATCGGGCCTACGGCACTCTCACTGACCGATCGAAACGCAACAGCACCCTGTTGCTTTACAAAAATTGCTTGCCTTGTCATTTTACAGCCTGATACGTTTGACGTTTTACATAATTGACAAAGTAAAAAAGCCAGTGGCGTAGCTAGGGACGGTGTTGAGTTTGGGGGTGGACAACGGACCGTAATTTGTGATTCACAAAAAATATTAATCATAAATCCGTACAGTTTTTTGCAGTAGCACCAGAGGCGTGGCTACCACCTTACCAGACCGGTGCTCAGCTAGGGAGGGGGGAATGTAACGGTTAGCTACCAGGTGACAATGATGTCCTCGCCAAGTGCCAACCATGCTAGCTACTGACAAAAGTGACAAGCTACTTTTTACGCTAGCTGTAGGTACAATCACAGGGAAAATGGTGGGCCATTTGATACGACACGAAAATTTGATACTGAAAATTATGAAGTAAAGAGAGGAAGGGGGAGGCCGAAAATAGAGTATTTAGGTCAAATAAAAATAAAGACGTTGTGTCGTATCAGGAGGTGAAAGAACTCGCATAGGATAAAAAGGACTGGAGACAACTGCATCGACAAAAGTGATACTCTTAAATAAGATGGTGATGTACCGTCACCATTGCTAAATAATATGCCGCCATGTCACCTTAGGGCCGTCCTCTACAACCCATGTTTTGCATTCTTCGCTGTCACGGAACCTTCTGAATGTAGACTGAAACCGATTGTGGGCAAGGGACGTAATTTTCTAGGCAACACATTATTTCGTCATGTTGTAGGGTAAATCGCCTACTACCGGCCACGCCCCTGCAACTGTCCACCTTGCCAATATAATCTGTAAGATAATTAAATTCTGATGTTGTGTAATTAAATAAAAATTAGAACTGCTACCGAGAGCATTTCGAAAGTATTAATACCTACTCAGTAATAGCGAAACTATCGCCATACAAAACTAGTAGCTGGATGACATTTTCTAAAGTGGCCAGCTAGTGACAATGTAGATTTACCCTACTTAAGTCAAATTAAGACTTTGTTATTTGAAAAGATCATTAGAAAAATATGTTTCTTATTTTAGAAGACGAAGTGAAAGCCCAAATGCGGGCCGCCGCCGTCGATGTGCTTAAATTCGGTAAAATCGCAGAAGAACAGCAAGAAACTAAGGAGATGCGGTCAGGGTCACCCGTGCAGAAGTGAGTTCTAAGCAATGATATTATAAGCAAAGATACGTCATCTCACAAAGCAATCGAAAACCGAAAAACGAAGGATGGTTATGTTTTTCGAGCGTATGTACCTATGTATGTCTAATTCTTTGACACACTCTACAGCCTCAACCGTTTGACGGATTTCAACATTATGTGGTGTTATTATCATTGGATTCGTCTCAGTTGTAGGAGTGACACAGGGCATATTGTTTCCCGGAATTGCAGTCGGGTTTTTTTTTTATTTGGTTAGGTTATTTAAAATCTCATTTTCAAACCTTACTTTTCCGTAGACTTTCAGCCACAGCACTCTGCAATATAATCGAGATGTGTTCCGACGTCGCTGACAAGGCGGACCCGATGTGGGACTCGGTGCTGGAGACCTTGGACCGTTTGCGGCGCGGAGAAGCAGTGGGTGTACCGGCCAGGCCAGAGGCGTTGGCGGCGGCGGCGAGACGAGCGGCTACTGTGGGGAAACCGGCTATTGCTGCAGTGAGTTACCATTATCATCGTCATAATCACGTCCCACTAGGCACAGGCCTCCTACTCTCAGAATGAGAGGACTTGGTCTATATTACCTATCCACGCGGGCTGCGTATTGTGTTGAAATGAATTTAAACGGCCACTCGTGATCAGGAATCTTGATTTTTTTTTAACATGTAATCCATCGCGTAAGGGATAGGCAAAGGAAACTAAGTCCATACAGCCATGTCTGTTGTTTTTTAGGGTTCCATACCTCAAAAGGAAAAAAACGGAACCCTTATAGGATCACTTTGTTGTCTGTGACAGACAGGTTCTCAGACAGACAGACCTGTCTGTCTATCTGTCTGTCAAGACCCTTTTTCTCTGGAACGCGTGGAGGTAGCATGCTGAAATTAATATCTTACTCAAACCTGTGGTCCCTCGAAGCTGTGAAAAAATCAACCTTCTAAGTCAACGCAATCAAAAGATACAGTCATTAAAAAGGCTATTTCCATACAATTTGCCGAAACCAGAAAACCTAAAGGTTACTTCCAGTTGTCCTAGAAACTTGAAATTTGGTATGAAGGTAGCTCTTATAGCACAACCATTCAGTAAGGTCCCAAAATCTTAAATTTTTATGTCTGTGTAGATTTCAGAGACCAATATAAGTTGACCCCACACTGCGTACATTTTGCTTAGGAGCAGGGCTCTGCTAACACTGGACTTCGTAAAACACTGGGGAAAAGCGTTAAAATCTTTCTACGGAACCCTTGTGCTCGAGTCCGACTATCGCAGTTGGCCGGTTTATTTATTTTTTTCATTTTCTGTAAATTAAAGTCCCATCACAGTCACAGTCGTTAGCCCGTTCTAGTCACATCCTGTCAGCTGCTCATGCCTTCCGTAAAGCGTTAGTGTACTTTACGGCGAGCAGCGGCCGGCGACTGGGGGTAACTATACGCGTTTTTCACTTGAATTCTTTATTTGCTGTGCACTATTTTTTATTTAATTTGTTGTATAAACCACTATCACGTGAAGACACGTGACTGTGATACGGTCCACCCTCACCGGTTTCCCGCCAAGCACCACATCAGAAATCTTGCCCTATTATTCATAAACCTATTTTAACTAAAATGCCGTTAAAGTTCGTTGGTCCTTCTTAATCACATTGACATTTCCGTTAGTAAGAAGAAGACAAAACCTATATTTTAACTAACGCCTCGTAAGCTTAACTCACGGATCCGTGCCAAATGTAAGGCTATGTTTTTCTATTTCTTCTGCAATCTCCAAAATTAGTAGGTATTAAAATAAAAGAGCCATGAATACAGTTTTTTTTTTACTTTCCGCATCCGATGGGCTAAAGGAGGCTTGAGTGACGTTTATGAGTAACTAGCTTATGCCCCGCGACTTTGCCCCCGTGAAATATTTCAAAATGGGCTAGTGGGAATGTCGAAAAATCCCTTCTTAGTGCACCTCTAGGATACTCAAGGTACATGTTTGCTAAATTTCAAGTCTCTAGGACCATTGGTTTAGTCTGTGAGTCAGTCACGGTACTGATTTATAGATATAAGAAGATGGAATTATACCAATTTTCTATCGTTTGCCACCAGACGGCAGTGTCGTACCTAGCGGAGTGCGGCTTCGAGGAAGCGACGGCCGCATCAGTGGACACGCTGGCGGTCATGCTCAACCGCACGCAAGACGAAGTGCTCGAGCTGCTGCAGCAACCAAGGGAACACTTGCTGGCGCTGCACCCTTCCGCCATCGTCGCCGCAGAGGCTTACCATTTGTAAGTTATACGGGTAGGACCTTTTGCCAGGTCCGTGTATCGCTGCCACCATCTTATTCGGTAATCCTGCCGCTAAGCAGCATTGTTTGCACTGTTGTGTTCCGGTGTGGAGAGTAAGACAGGCATTTCATTGATCTTCCATCTTAGCTATCTAGGTTGGCAACGCATCTGCAAACCCCTGGGGTTGCGGATGTCTATGGACAATAGCGATCACTTACCATCAGGTGACACACTTGCCGTTTGCCTTCCTTGTAGTGTAAAAAAAAGCGCGGCAATAAGGTCACGCAACCATGCCACTTCTATCCTCTTTTTATTAGATCTGTGTTGGGAATCCATGTCCTAAAACGGCGCTGGTACCTATAATGTTGATGTAATATTTTAGGGCCAAGACCGGCGGCCCGATGCGAGACGGCGATTCGTCGACCTCGTCCAGCTCGGACAGCAGCGACTCGTCGGACGACGAGTAGTGACTGTAATTAAGGTATCATTAAATAGTTTATTAAAATAAAATGTTTAGAGCGAAATTTTGTATCATTTATTTCCAAAGAAAAACAGATTGTGTTTCTCTTTTACGTTACGTTTAAATTTCATTTATCTGTAAGATGTGACGTTTTCTTATTCAGATACTAGAACAGGTCTCCATTGCGATTGGCAGCCTTTGTTGATTTTCTTCTGGTCAACAAAACAATGTACAATCATAACTCTTATGTTTATCCAATAAGTGTTTAACTCTTTCCAATACCATTATCTAAGAACAATACTTAAAAGATTGTTTACAATACAATGAGCAGTGACACTTGAGCTACTGACACGGACCCATTTCTCCACAAGCCGCTAACAGTGCTAATTGCCCTCAAACTGAAGAGTTTTGAAGAAAGCAACTGACAATTTGTCCGTTAGTCGCACTGTGGACTTTACGAAGAAACACTAACTTTGACAACGTTATTAAAAAAATGACGAGTTTAAATGTGTTTGTGAAACTGGTGATCGTTGCGGTAAGTGAAATCATTCTATTACATATTTTAGGTACCTTTAATGAATAAGAATAATATTTTGAAATAAAAGCGGATCACTCACGTTTATAAGTCGAGTTCAGCCCGACATGTTTCGGACTAATTCGTAGTCCTTCCTCTGAGAGCGTACGACCCAGCAGGCGCCTACTAGGCGCAGCTGACAGCGGCACACAACCAGAGTAATCCATTTTTATTTCATTATAATTGAGTCTCACGGTAGTTTCTTGTTAAAAATAATATTTTGCATGCCATATACCCATTTGCTCCACTTTTACTTTTAGCACTCAGCAGTATGTACATACTTGTAGTTCGCAAACGAAAATACCTACATGACTACGTACAGTACTACGTATGAGTAATTTGCATTATGCGATCCTTATATCAACTAAGTCTTGCCCTAGTTTCTCGAGAACGGAAATACCAGTTACAAACTACTCAAACTAGGCTGCTATTGAGCTGTTGACATAACACTCGTCCTTATTGCGTTTGTTGCAATCCAGTTCAAGGTCGTTTTGTTTCAGATATTCAGCAGCGTGTCGGCTAACCCGTACTCGTATCACAACAACAGAAATTTCGAGTGCGGTCCGTACGGCTTCGTCTGTGAAGGACATACTAAGCTCAGACTCTGTGAAGGAAATAACTTATTCGGGCCGTCATTCCTCTGCCCTCCTGAAACCATATGCAACGAGGACTCCAGTGACGTCTGTGAGAACACTATCAATTACATCGAACCATCGCTCAGTAGGACGATACGCTGCCGCCGGAATGAAAGAGTCGCTGATCCCAACGTACCAGACTGCAAAGGCTACATCCTGTGCATACCTAACAAAAACCGCTTCCAAGGCATCAAATTCAAATGCTCGGGGACTACAATATTCAATGGTTACACTCGCACATGTTCCGCGCCTGACAAATACAAGTGCCCGTTGGTAAATACAACGCATAGTAATGAATTCTTCATTGAAAGTAACAGGAGAATAGATAATCATCGCGATGATTATTCTTACGTTAATTCGGGGCCAATGTTGCATCGCGAGAGACCGATTGACTGCAAGGCTTACAAGTTCACTGTGACCCAAGACAAGAGTCCGGTGACGGCGGCATACTTCTGCCCGCCTCGCCCGGTCAGAGGAGAAAGGACCGTCCGTTGCACAGTATTCTCTAACCAATTTTGTATTACCCTAGAACGGTATGAAGAAGATCAGTTCATTGAAAGCTCGAGGGCAGCTTACCGAAGACCGAGAAAGGACAACTTACTAACGTAAACATAATTTAGGTATATATACGGAATTCCGTAAGTTTACGTTTAAGGCCCAAAAACAAGAAAACCATAAACTATTGCAAACATTTTTGCAATTTTATATTAAGTGTGATCAAGATGTCGTCAAATAAACACAGCATCAATGAACTGCAACCATCGGGTCAGCTGTTATATCATTAAACTTTATCAACAGCGTTAAACCGCCAAAACAGTAGCGTATGAGTCGTGTGCCCGCAAGCGCCGCGTACATTTTTCATAAGGATTTTATAAATTATGGGTAACTGTTTTCATAATAAATTATTTAAATTATTGTAGTAGATTTTGAAACAAGCAGATTAGATAAATTTTCATGACATTTCAATTACTATTTTGTAAATTACTGGCAATTTACTGATTGCCGTAATTAGGTACAATAAAAACGAGCCATGACCCTAAAAGCGTATGAATTACGGAATTGGGGAATATAAAGTGTTTTTTATTTTGTATTTTACCAAGGATTAAGATGAGATAACTAACAAACTCTGCTGTTACGAGTACGATATAGTGCATAGTTTCTAGGGATCAAATTACGTAGTATGGTTTTATTTAATCTTTACTGTAAAAAAGATGTCCATATCGAACAATTTTTTCCACTTTTTGAACATTTACCACAAAAAACTTCTGCAGGAAATCACTAATTTACTAGCTGAAGATCGATGGTTTATGGGATAATTTATGGGATCTATCAATAACATAATCATATTACTACAGAATTCAAGTAATTTCAAATAATTCAAAAGAGTCAATAGTTTAAATTTTACCACTTTCTGACTTCCGTGATTACCTGCACTACTTTTTGGCTGTGTCTCTTATTACGGTATAGTAAGGTCGTAATTGTATTCTTAGTTTTCTAGAGATTAATCAGTATTTTTAACATGAAACTACCGTAAGACTCAATCAATCATAATGAAATAAACGAATCACTCATGTACATAAGTCGAATTTAGCCCGACATGTTTCGGACACATGATGATTAGTCCGAAACATGTCGGGCTAAACACAACTTATATACGTGAGTGATCCGTTTATTTCACTTAGATAATGATTAATTTTGGGTATTTTTTTGTTAAAATACTTAAAGCACATGAATTTTTGTGATTAAATTCTGTAATTTATATGCACTTAAGACTAGGGAAACTCAGAATGACCTATAATTCATTCTGAGTTTCCCTAGTCTCCCCTTACAATATAGGTCCTATATTATTCCGGGTGTCCCCCACAGGGTCAAGGGCCTTGAGATAACTGAAATAACCAAAATTTTATACAAAATTCCCTTTCAAACGGATCACACGGTACCACACGTGTCCAATGTTCCCAATCTCCCCTAGTTAGCTAAAAGTTTTTTTTTTGTTTAGAATGCAATATGTTAAAACGTTTTATTTCAGATCATATCACATTCGTTTTAAAATTTTCTATTTCGTTAATCCTGTAGGGATTGGGCATTAATTGCATATAACGGAATTACCGGCACGCATTAACGGGGTTACCAGCACGGCCAAATTTTGTACCGCAATAACGGACATTTAGGAGGTCCACGATAATAAAGATTAATCATAACAAAAGCAATTCAATACATAATTATTATATGTCTTTCTATACTCTGAAAGCCTATCATTATATGTGAATCAATTTATATTAGCTGAGATTTACGGTTTTACTGGAAATCGCTTGGAAAGTCAAAAATGCCTTAATACTCCGTAATTCCGTACACTTCCCTTTGGTGTTAAGTCCAACTTACTTAGAATTTAGGCGAAGCTGTATTATTTAGTTTTAAATCTGCTTTATACTTATATAACGTTTTAATAAAAAGTCATGAACTGTGTCGCATTTTTTTATTATTTACAAAATACTCTACAGGTATTTTTAACTTTAACAAATGTAAAACAACAATATTAATAACATAAACAAATTAGGTACATAAGATGCCTAATAAATTATATCGAGACGGTATGACTACAAAATGATTATATTGTAATATCTATATTAGTCTTACCGTTACTTTTAATAACAAGTGCATCTTATCAGGTTAGATCTATAAAGATGCATTAACATTCGTAACTTTCAGCGTCCACGCACTTTTTTTTACTCTTGTGGAATACTTCGTCTGAATCGCATTTCTTTACCTTTCTACGATACTCCGACTTTCTATTTCTCTTACACAAGTAATATTGTCTGCAGTCACCAGGAATTGGGAACTTGCCTTCTCTTTCACATTTGAATACTTCTTGTTTATAATTTTTCTTGTTTTCGGGTTCTTCTGTTTTCTCTTTCCGTTGTCTTCTATAGGAATGATGTCTGTCACTATCGTTTTCGCTGTCGTTACTTTCGTTGCTGTTCTCACTGCTGTTGAAACAAATAAAATTCGTAATAAATTACCACACGTTATGATTAATATAATATCTACATTAGTCGGATAATTAGGTACGTTATTTCAAGGGAAATTGGTTAGCATTCGTAACTATCGGCGTCCACGCACTTTTTCTTGTCCTTGTGGAATACATCTCCAGACTCGCACTTCTTGATCTTCCGGCGATACTCGGATTTTCCATTTTTCTTGCACAAGTAATAACGCCTGCAATCGTTGCGGACTGGAAATTTTCCTTCTTCTTCACATTCGAATACTTCGTCTTCTTCATCTCCGTCCTTGCCTTCGGGTTTTTCTTCGCTCTCTTTCTTCTCCTTAGTTTCTTTCTTATTTTTTATTTTTAAAGTGCTACTGTAGCTGTTGTTTGAGCTATCGCTACTACTACTATCACTGCTGCTGCTGCTGCCACTACTGTCACTGCCGATACTCATACTGCTGCTACCACTACTATTGGAGCCGCTGGTGTTACTACTACTGCTGCTACTGCTTTGGCTACTAATACTTCTATCACTACTATTTTCACTTAATGAAATAGAAGCAGATTCATTCGACTCTATTTCTTTATTCTCTATGCATCGTATCGCGGCCTTGTTGAGCGTGAAACCTTTCTGACATTGGAATTTAAATCTGTACAAATAGTTTTTGTGACTAACGCAAATGTAGTAGACGTTATCTTTTATCGCGTCACTAAACCTGCCTGCTGATGGGCATTTGAATTCATTCTCTCGTATGCAATGTGATAGATTCTTTGTACACAACTTGGAAATGTCACTGAACACTGTATTAGACGGGCAGTTTCCAACGATTGGTTGACTATTGCCGATGCAAATATAAAATTTCCTGCAATCGCCTTTGTCAGAATACCGGCCTCTGATCCCATTGATGCAGCTGTAGTCAATAGAAGCAGTCTTTGGATTTTGTTTGCTTGTAGTCTCAGTTGTAGTGGTAGTTGTAGGGACAACTGGTCGTGGTGTAATTTTTGCGGTAACAGCTTGTGTAGTAATTGTTACTGGTACTATTATCTCATGTTTAGGTGATATTGGCTTAACTGGTTCTGCAACCTGACTTATTGAATTCGTTGATAGTTTTTGTTGTGGTTTCAAATCGCCTTGTGTATTTGATTTTACAGTGTTTGTGGAACTTGGGGTAGATGTTGACCCGTATTTATTAATACCTTGTGACACATTCGTCGATACTGTATCTATCACTGCAATATTTTTTTCTGTGTATGTTTTCCAAGATCCAATTGAAATATTGTTTTTAAGAATATTTTTAATAATCTCATTGTTTTTAGCTTCGGTAGTATTTGTTACTAAACCGACTTTTTCTGCGATTTTGCTTAAATTAATCGCAGAATCTGTTAGTATTATGGAATAGTTCTGTGCGTTTGCAGCATTTCTAACAACACTAGATGATTCGGAAACCGTAGATTGCGATACATTTTTATATTCAGTATCTACTGTAGTTTTATTTCCGGCAGGTGATGGTTCTTGGGAAACATCTCTGAGAGTATTAACAGTGGTGCCAATGCTTTTGTAAAAAGTAGTGCCATCACTTTCCGCTGTACCATATTGATAAGTATTTATTGCACTGATCACAACTTCATAAGGATTAGACGTAGAGCTATAAGGCTCTTTTGATATTTTGGTTTTGCTTGTTACAATTCCGTTTGGTTTATTTGTTGTTTGTTGATTCACATTGGCTGTATTAATATCTGTATTGTAGTTCGGTTCTGGAAAAGTTCCCAAAATTTCAGATTTCTTCAAAATGGTATCACTTGCAACATTGTTTGTACTAGTTTCAGTTGACATTTCTATTTGGGTTGTTTTTGGGTTATCACCGTTATAGATTACTGAAGATGGAAGATTGCTAATAGTTGTAATTGATCCAAGTTTACTAATAGTGAAATTGTCGTCTTTTCCAATTACGGAAGATTCAGTATTATAAATGTTGGTACTCGTTTTAGAACTATCTTGAAAGTCATGTGTTGAATGAATAGAAGAAATATCACCATTTGTATCTATATTAATATTTCTTGAAGTGGAGGTTTCTGGTGGAGTGTTAAAGTAATTTCCTATGGTGTTATACAAATTTTGGACGCCCTGTAGTATTGAAAATTCAGTTGTACTCTTTTTCAAAGTTATTAATGGTGTCGCATCATCTCTATCATTTGTAAATATTTCTTCTTTGGGTACTGAAGTTTCTTTCGGAGTTGTTGACCTAGGTTGAATGACAGAGGGGTTCTCAGTTACCATCAGACTTGCAACTTGACTTGTTTTCTGCAGATCGTCTTTTGCTGAAGGATTATCAAGTCGGCTCAATGGTAAATTATTGTTCGTTTGAACTGACGAAATCGAACTCTGATATGTCACGTCATTAGTATTTTGAACTCGAGGAAGCTGCGTAGAGCTGTCATCCATAAATGAGACTGTAGCAGTTGATAAAATATCCATACTGTTGATCTTTCTGTCATTGGTCAAAAAGGACGCACTATTTTGAGTAGCAATATTTACTGCTTGATTTATTTTATCAAGTAAAATATTTGACAGTGGGTTGGAAATAAAATTGTTAGCGTTTCCATTTTGAATAGGTGCAATAGTCGGTGTCGGTTGTACATCATCTTCAACTTGTGTTGTTGTTTCGACTTCTTGCACTGTCTCATTTTTATTCAATATATGTAACTCAAAATCTACGTCACCACTTGTTGTGGATTTTTCTGCAATAAGTTTCCTTATTGTTACATCATTATTTACGTTTTGTACAGGACTAGATGTGAAATCATCCGTTTGAGTTGATAGCTGTACAGTTTTTTGAGTTGCATTATCTTTGATTTTAGATAACGCATCTAAATTTTTTGCTACATTATCATGAGAACTCATTGATTTATCTGTTTTCATTTCGACATATGAGTTATCTTGTGTATCTGGTGTATTATAAATTGTCAGTGTGCGATTAATTTTTCCGTTCTCTGTTAGCAATACGCTTAAATCAACATTTTTGTCCTTTAAAGTTGTGCTTGCTCCTTCAGCTGCATTGTCTATCACGATGTTAGTATTTTCTGTAGTTAATTGATTACGAGATGTAAGTATGTTCTGTTGAGAGTTCTTATAAGTTGGATTAAATGATGAAGTAAATTTGTCTGTTGCTGTTGTTTCAGATGTAGTGTCTGCTCCAAAAGTTTGTTCTGAATACGCTAAATTAGAGTTTTTAGAATAATTATTAATATCCTCCTGTAAATTTGTGTCTAATGAGTAATTTACTCCATTTAAATTCGTATTAGGATCTTTCCCCAAATATTCTGTTACAGGCGCAGGTAATTGTTTGGCAATATGTTCACCCACTTCTTCAGCTGCAATCAAATTTACACGTTCTGTATTATTGACTACGCTGCTGACTGTATCAGCATTAGATATGCCGACGTCAAAACCATCGACATTATGAATAGTACTACTTTTTGTAATAGACTCTATCCCCGTATCCTTTAAGTTACTTTCAGTCGTTTGTTGGTTGTTAGCTATATTCTCGACTATTCGTCGAATGTTGACCTCAGTTATTCCAAAAGTTGAAGTCGTGCCATATTTAGCGTTACTATTAATTAGACTTGCACTGTCAGTTACAGGTATATTGATTTCATTTTCAATATTAAGTGATGTATCTGTAGTTACTCCATTTGTCAAATCAGTTTTATATTTGTGCGTAGATAAGGTTATTTCTTGCTGTCCATTACTAAAGTTATACATAGATTCTGCGGTTAATGTTCCTTCATCTTTTTTGACATCTATCTTTGCTATTATTGGTATTAAACTGTCAACTGTACCAGAAGTCACATCAAATGTGTTTTGATGCAACTGTTGTGTAGTGATTTGAATTGTTTGAACGTTATTTACCGGTACTTTGATTACTGTATCAGTATCACTGGTTTTCGTATTATTGACAATCCCAACTGTTTCCTCTTCTACCGTCGTAATATCTAAGTTTATGTCACTATCTTCAATTTTTCGTGTTGTTGGTTCAGACGTAGTAATACTAACTAATTCTACTACTTGAGTCACGGTTACTTCATTATTTGACGTAGTTTTATTGCGAAGTTTGGTAACATTAAGGGTTTTCGTACCTTCCTCAACATTATCTTCCGATGCAGCAGCAATAGCAATTGATTGTTCTGTTACACCAGTACTCTGTACAATCATCGCATCAGTGGTTATTTTAGCAGAATGATTGGTATTTGTTGCTGATGGTGACCTAACGATGGCAGCCCCTGTCAAACTTCCTTGTTGTTGACCTGTTTCAACATATTTATCACTTAAAGCGGACGCTACTTCATCTTCAATTAGTATTGTTGGCCTGATGGTTGCCGCAGGAGAAACAATTGCTGTTTCAGTAGTTAGTCCAATATCAGTGGCGAAGTCAGTCTTAATCGTAGTTGGTTGTTCAGTGCTCGTGGATATTGAGTTTTGTGGTTTTGTAATAACATCACTTGCACTTACAATTGCTTTCTCTGTGGTCACATCGATATCATTTGCTGAGCGGTTTATATATGTAGTTGGCTGTTGACTGCTCATGTATATTGTATTTTGTGTCTCTATTTTAAAAGCACTATAATCCTCAGTTATCACGTCCTTGTCAGTCGCTAAGCTTTTTGTACTTATAATTGATTGATCAAGAGACGTATAAATAGGCTTTTGAGATTCCGTTTGTGAAACTCTTGCATCAGTTGCCGCATCAGTGCTAGTAACTGAGCTATTTTCATTTACTGTCAGTTGTTCACTCACTAGGTTGTTTGGTATTTTCTTAGTAAATTCACTGGGATTCTCCGCTATTTCAACACTGGCTTTTTCAGCTGTCGCATCATTATCAGTTGCTAGATTTTTATTTGTCGCTGGTTGTTCAGTTACCGTAAGGGTTAGATTTTTTTCTTCTATAATTGGTTTTGTTACTTCGTGTGTCCCCGTAACAGAAACACTCGCTTTTTCAGTTGTAACATCGGTATCAGTTACTAACTCGTTTTTAATTGTAGTTGGTCGCTCAGTATTCATATTGAATGCCTTTTGTGTAGTAGAAGGACTGGGGTTCTCAGTTGGATAACTTTTTGTGCCTAGTTTTTCTTGTCCAACACCGTTTTGGACTGGTTTTAAATGTTCCGTAGACAGGATACTTGTTTCAGTTGACATGTCGCTTCCAGTTGCTGGACTATTATTATTTATTGTTGGTTGCTCAGTTACTGGTTGCCTATGTGTTTTCGTATTAAATTCACTGGGATTCTCTGTTATAGAGTTGTTGTCAATCGCTAAGCTTTTCGTAATTGTAATTGATTGCTCAGAGGACGTATAAATAGGCTTTTGAGAGTCCGTAGGTAAAACACTTGCATCAGTTGCCGCATCAATTCTAGTATCTGTGCTGTTTTCATTTACCATTAGTGGTTCAGTCCTTAGATAGTTTGATGTTTTCGCAGTAAATCTACTGGGATTCTCCACTATGGTAACACTGGCTATTTCAGCTATCGCATCATTATCAGTTGCTAGGTTTTTATTCGTCGTTGGTTGTTCAGTAACCACAGAGATTAGATTTTTTTCTTCTATAATTGGTTTTGTTAGTTCGTGTGTTCCCGTAGCCGGAACACTCGCTTTCTCAGTTGCAACATCGATATCAGTTACTAGCTCGTTTTTAGTTGCATTCAGTCGCTCAGTGTTCATGTTGATTGACTTTTGTGTAGTAGAAGCACTATGGTTCTCAGTTGAGTAACTTTTCGTACTCATTTTTGGTTCTTCAACAGCATTTTGAACTGTTTTTAGATCTTCTGTAGCCAGGATACTTGCTTCAGTTGACACGTCGCTTCCAGTTGCTGGACTATTATCATTTATTTTTGCTTGCTCAGTTACTGGTGGCTTATGTGTTTTCGTATTAAATCCGCTGGGATTCTCTGTTATAGAGTTGTTGCTAGTCGCTAAGCTTTGAGTACTTGTAATTGATTGCTCAGTAGACGTATAAATAGGCTTTTGAGATTCCGTATCAATTCTGGTATCTGTGCTGTTATCATTTACCGTTAGTTGTTCAGTCACTGGATGGTTTGGTGTATTCGTAGTCAATTCATTATGATTCTCCACTATGGCAACGCTGGCTTTTTCAGCTGTCGCATCATTATCAGTTGCTAGATTTTTATTCGTCATTGGTTGTTCAGTGACCACAAACATTAGATTTTCTTCTTCTTTAATTGGTTTTGTTAGTCCATGTGTTCCCGTACCAGAAACACTCGCTTTCTCAGTTGCAACGTCGGTAACAGTTACTAACTCGTTTTTAATTGTAGTTGGTCGCTCAGTATTCATATTGATTGGCTTTTGTGTAGTAGAAGCACTGGGGTTCTCATTTGGGTAACTTTTTGTGCTTATAATTGATTTGTCAGTGGACGTATAAATAGACTTTTGAAATTCCGTAGATAAAACTCTTCCATCAGCTGTCGCATCAATGCTAGTAACTGAGCTGTTTTCATTTACCGTCAGTGGTTCAGTCACTAGGTGATTTGGTGTTTTCGTAGTAAATCCACTGGGATTCTCCACTATGGTAACACTGGCTATTTCAGCTATCGCATCATTATCAGTTGCTAGATTTTTATTCGTCGTTGGTTGTTCAGTAACCACTAAGATTACGTTTTTTTCTTCTATAATTGGTTTTGTTAGTTCGTGTTTTCCCGTAGCCGGAACACTCGCTTTCTCAGTTGCAACATCGATATCAGTTACTAGCTCGTTTTTAGTTGCATTCAGTCGCTCAGTGTTCATGTTGATTGACTTTTGTGTAGTAGAAGCACTATGGTTCTCAGTTGAGTAACTTTTCGTACTCATTTTTGGTTCTTCAACAGCATTTTGAACTGTTTTTAGATCTTCTGTAGCCAGGATACTTGCTTCAGTTGACACGTCGCTTCCAGTTGCTGGACTATTATCATTTATTTTTGCTTGCTCAGTTACTGGTGGCTTATGTGTTTTCGTATTAAATCCGCTGGGATTCTCTGTTATAGAGTTGTTGCTAGTCGCTAAGCTTTGAGTACTTGTAATTGGTTGCTCAGTAGACGTATAAATAGGCTTTTGAGATTCCGTATCAATTCTGGTATCTGTGCTGTTATCATTTACCGTTAGTGGTTCAGTCACTGGATGGTTTGGTGTATTCGTAGTCAATTCATTGGGATTCTCCACTATGGCAACGCTGGCTTTTTCAGCTGTCGCATCATTATCAGTTGCTAGATTTTTATTCGTCATTGGTTGTTCAGTGACCACAAACATTAGATTTTCTTCTTCTTTAATTGGTTTTGTTAGTCCACGTGTTCCCGTACCAGAAACACTCGCTTTCTCAGTTGCAACGTCGGTAACAGTTACTAACTCGTTTTTAATTGTAGTTGGTCGCTCAGTATTCATATTGATTGGCTTTTGTGTAGTAGAAGCACTGGGGTTCTCATTTGGGTAACTTTTTGTGCTTATTTTTGGTTCTCCAACATCGTTTTGGACTGTTTTTAAATCTTCTATAGCCAGACTACTTGCTTCAGTTGACACATCGCTTCCAGATGCTGGATTATTATTATTTATTGTTTTTTGCTCATTTACTGGTTGCCTATGTGTTTCCGTATTAAATTCACTGGGATTCTCTGTTATAGAGTTGTTGTCAATCGCTAAGCTTTTTGTGCTTATAATTGATTTGTCAGTGGACGTATAAATAGACTTTTGAAATTCCGTAGATAAAACTCTTCCATCAGCTGTCGCATCAATGCTAGTAACTGAGCTGTTTTCAATTACCGTTAGTGGTTCAGTCACTAGGTGGTTTGGTGTTTTCGTAGTAAATCCACTGGGATTCTCCACTATGGTAACACTGGCTATTTCAGCTATCGCATCATTATCAGTTGCTAGATTTTTATTCGTCGTTGGTTGTTCAGTAACCACTAAGATTACGTTTTTTTCTTCTATAATTGGTTTTGTTAGTTCGTGTGTTCCCGTAGCCGGAACACTCGCTTTCTCAGTTGCAACATCGATATCAGTTACTAGCTCGTTTTTAGTTGCATTCAGTCGCTCAGTGTTCATGTTGATTGACTTTTGTGTAGTAGAAGCACTATGGTTCTCAGTTGAGTAACTTTTCGTACTCATTTTTGGTTCTTCAACAGCATTTTGAACTGTTTTTAGATCTTCTGTAGCCAGGATACTTGCTTCAGTTGACACGTCGCTTCCAGTTGCTGGACTATTATCATTTATTTTTGCTTGCTCAGTTACTGGTGGCTTATGTGTTTTCGTAGTAACTTCACTGGGATTCTCTGTTATAGATTTGTTGTCAATCGCTAAGCTTTTTTTAGTTGTAATTGATTGCTCAGTGGACGTATAAATAGATTTTTGAGATTCCGTAGGTAAAACTCTTGCATCAGTGGCCGCATCAATGCTAGTATCTGTGCTGTTTTCATTTACCATTAGTGGTTCAGTCTTTAGATGGTTGGGTGTTTTCGTAGTAAATCCACTGGGATTCTCCACTATGGTAACACTGGCTATTTCAACTATCGCATCATTATCAGTTGCTAGGTTTTTATTCGTCGTTGGTTGTTCAGTAACCACGGAGATTTGATTTTCTTCTTCTATAATTGGTTTTGTTAGTTCGTGTGTTCCCGTAGCAGAAACACTCGCTTTCTCAGTCACATCATCTGTAACAATTACTAACTCATTTTTAGTTGTAGTTGGTCGCTCAGTGTTCATATTGATTGGCTTTTGTGTAGTAAAAGCACTGGGGTTCTCAGTTGGGTGAATTGTTGTGCTTATTCTTGGTTTTTCAACGCCATCTTGGACTGTTTTTAGATCTTCTATAGCCAGGATACTTGCTTCAGTTGACACGTCGTTCCCTGTTACTGGACTATTATTGTTTATTGTTGGTTGCTCAGTTACTGGTTGACTATGTGTTTTCGTATTAAATTGCCTAGGATTCTCTGTTATAGAGTTGTTGTCAGCGGCTACGCTATTTGCACTTGTATTCAGATGGATTGGCTTTTGTGGTTCCGTGAGTAAAACACTTGCTTCAGTTGCCATGTCGTCACCATTTGCTGAAGTAGGTTTATTTATTATTAATGATTCAGTACCTAGCCGCTTTTCTGTTTCCGTAGTAATGTCAATGGGATTCTCTGTTATATTGACGACGTCAGTTGCTAAGCTACTTGTACTACTGTTTAATTGTTTGTCACTTTTTTCGATTTTCTTTTGTGTTTTCTTAGGTAAAACACTCGGTTCAAGTGTCGCGTCGTTACCAGTAGTTGACCTATTTGTACTTGGTATTAATAGTTCTATACCCGCATCAGTAGATTTTTCTACTGCTTCAGTTGCTAAGCTATCTATATTTGTATTGGGTGGTTTAGTGCGTGATAAATTTTGTATTTCCATGGTAAAAGCAATTGGTTGCTCAGTGTTCACGTCAGCAATAGTCGGTAAGTTATTTATATTTATTGTTGGTTGTTGAGCACCCATGTAACCATTTGTACCATCTGTCACCTTCATCGGTACTTTGTATGACTCATTAATATTTTGTTTGTCTTGCTTTCCGTTTGTAGTAATAATAAGCAGTGCTTCTGTTGTATAAACACTATATCCTGCTGTCGAAAATTTCTCTTCGTAGATTGTTGTTGGTGATTGCTCTGAACCAACTGTTGTATCGCCAATTACTTCATTTTTTAAATTTACGCTGGTGGTAATATATTCAGTCACAGTTGACTGAGTAGTTGTTATAGGTTGTTGTGTCGGTACATTTTCTACGTTTGGAATAAAAACAGTTGGTTGCTCTGTTGTAAAATTTTGATCAGAGTCGGTCACACCAACAGTATTCTTAACTGTTGCAGGTTCAAGTGTCGTAGTCTGAATATTTAAGTTTACAAAATTTTGCAAACCGTCTGCAGATACCAGTGTTTGCGCTGTTTTCGCCTCTAGATTGACACCTGTCACAAAGCTTTCATCAGTGATTGTTGTCAATGGTTGTTCAGTACTATTATCAGAATCTACAAGTAACATATCAGGCGTTGCGGAATTATCAAGTATATTTTTACTTGTAACATTATCTGTTTGGCTTGCAGCTGTAATATTTTTTACTTGTCCCACGGAATCATTTGATGCAAGTCCGTTATGATTCAACATAATTGTCGATTCCGTAACAGAAAAGCTTAACGTCGCGTTATCTGTACTTGTTTCGTTGGTGTAATTTTTTAAATGGTGGACTGGTATCACTTGTGGCAAGTCGGTTATGATCTGCGCAGCAATAGTAACAATATTGTCAGGTATTGTTTCCGAAATTCCATCTAGTCTAGTAATCGCGTCATTTACCGCAGACGTGGGTACAATCTCAGTTGTATTTAAATAACCGTTCACGTCGTTCGAGGAAGATGCCTCAGTTACTGAGCCAATAACCGTTGTATCAGTCGTCAAATTGTCCTGAATCACAGTCGTTATGCTCACTGTATCCATATACTTCTCCGAATATTCCTTTGTAGCACTTGTATTCCTCTGTGGCGTGTTAGTAGTCACCACGATATCTTCCCAAGGCTTCGTCGTTTCACTTATCACATTGCTAAGTGTCGTGGATGGAGTAGTCACAGTGGGAAACTCGCATTCAAAATGGTTGTTACCCTGGCACACTGTGGGGGGTGGACATGGTATCAAGAAGTCATCAATGGATTGGGACACTCCCCCTCCCAAGTCGACGCATATCATGAAATGCGTGGAGTTGACGCAATGGAAAGATTTCCCGAAGCAGTCGACAGCTGACGCCGTAGATAACAGTGCGGACAGTACCTGCGTAACAAGATTGGGAATGAGAATCAATATTTGTTTTTCTTTGCTATTTACATTAGGGTGCTCCAATATAAGTGGTGCGTTTAAGTATCGCTTAGAATTCTATCTGAAATTAAAAATCCTTTCAAAGGACAAGTAACAAAATCTGACCCAAACTATGTAAAAATAGACCCGCAGTTCATCACATCACTATACACGAGTAATTTATACGGGCCTTTATTCAGGTTTCTAACTCTTACCTACGTATCTAACACTAGATTTATTAGCAACGAAATAGCACGATATTTCAAAATCTAAATTTGTTGTCTAAATCTTCCTTGTGGATACCACAAACAAATAAAAGACCTATCAAAAGAATTCATATTTCATTTTATTTTCTAACCTACACCCAAAATTACTTAAGGGGTACTTACCAGTACTGGTCCGACAATTTCGTTTATATATTTTTCCCTGAAAGCCATTACCGTGCCTCATCACCGTCCTGTATCTCAGGCTATGGTTAGCATTCAGTCGTTTAGCACTAGTCGTTTTGGTCGTTTCTAGTCGAATGAGGGTGCTCTGCTCCGCTTAGATAATTTGAAAGGCGTAATATTGACATAGCCCGAATCATTTACATTAAGATTACGGTGATGCTGGGTAAATAAAGACGTGACACCGTATTTCCTGCGGTGAAACTGTTTTCCACAGCGCGCTAATTAGTTGAAATGATGACTAATAACTAATAACAGGAAAAAATGTTGAAATTGTTTTTTCGCGTGAAATGTATTATAGATGTTGTAATTACTCGGGGATCAATAAGTCACCTTGCTGACCACAGGTGGCTCACAGAATTGAAAGCTTCGCAAACACTGTTTAATTCCTTCGCAAATGTTTGCAACTGCCTTGCGGTGGTCTGTCTTATTTAACCCCGAAAATTTGAAGTAAAATCTACAAGTTGGCTACATAGAAAAGTTAATAATTGGGTAATATGTATCTTATCGCCCATCGCTTGATGAATTTACTAGCAGTGCAGAGGCAGATTTTTTGAGAAATTCATTCACATTAATGCCATTTCAAACTGCATGGGGCAAATAAAAATATATAGGAACCTACTTGCATTCAATTCAATAAAAGATACGAAACGACGTAACTGTCAGCACGGACAGAAATAAATACTTTATTTATAGTGTAATGTCACGTTATCTTGTTAATGCTGATTACTTTATCCTCATTTCCTCCGGGAAATTTTGTAGGTCTTAACAAATATAAAACTAGATTTAGATCACATCTGTTATTGTGAGATTTTTCCACATCATTAAGCCATCTTTAATGATGCCATTAATGTGGATTACGAGCATGTAGATAGTATTTGCTTAAAGAAATGTTTATTTTTAGTTGTGTTACTGCCTTGCTTGTGCTTAGAAAATGCAGACTTACTGTTTTGTTCTTGTTTTGTTGGACGAATGCGACGTGAAAATACCTACCTGACTCAGGTAACCTGAGACAAGTTTAAAAAGATGGAACTTGGTAGCCAGCCAGTGTGAATTAATGAATTAAAGATTTAGTTTAATAAACATAATTTATTTACGACGTATTCCTAAAATATATCACAATCATCGCTTGGTGTATTGCTTTTTATCATATCATGAGTTTAGCCTGCGTTACGTTAAAAATGTTCTTATAAATAAACATTCATAAACTATAATAATCATCAATCAAATTATACGTCTGCTGAGCATTAAAGATCTAATTTTAGTATTGAAAATCGACACAGCAGCTATCATCGTCCATATTCCAGTAACAACGGAAAGTGTGACGCCTAAGATAAACATGCACATCTGTAAGTCATTTTCTAAATTGGTAAGCAAGCTTATACATAAGTAAAACGTGACGAGAAGAACACCGGACAGTGACTCCAAAGTACTTTGCAATTTAGGCCACTGCCTGACGCCGATAAAATCTTGAACGGCACACTCCCAGCAGGAACTGATGGCGCCGAAACCGAGTCCGGCCACGACGCAGCCGATGGAGAATAAGTCGTGATTATCCGACGCTGCCAACACTGAAAACAGGAAAACCCGTGTTCAATTCAGTGAGGCGACTCCACCGGGAGGCTGATGATTTCAAAACATTTACTACAGATAAGCTATGCTTACCAAAGCATGCTACGGTGGATATCATCAGACCGAGAACTGCGACGTATTTGAAATTCCTTTTCGGAGTTTGTGCGAGCCATGGCGTGCTCAACAAAAAACACAGCCATGTAAAACCGTGGAGTGACATCAGGAAATTGGACTCTGTCATGGATATCTTTGGGCGTACGTGAGATGCTATCATCGGCAATAACACCAAAGATATCGAAGTTAAACACAATTTGGAGTAGCAGAGCAGTAACGCTGGATAAAATCTCCACGAGGATAGTGACCTCGTTAAAGGCTTGATAAACGTGTCATTGATACTATACATTGCGAATAGCAACCTCCTCCGTAGCCTGTATACTCTGTACGATGGCATCCAGAATCTCCTCCTCATGCTAGCGTAAGCAGACTGACACCGGAAATGAAAAGATTTCATTATCTTTTCTCTCTGAATATCTGTAATTGGTGAAATATCGTCGTACGTCACTTCTATTTCGGAAAACTCTCTGTTCTCACTGCCTTCACGGTCGCTTTCAGAGTCCCTCCGAACTTGTTTCGCTATATATTCATCAAAGTTATCGCCTAAGGTGCTCAGTCTCTTGATAGCTGCACTGAACCTTTTCTTACTCTTACTTGTATCTGTATCCTTAACATTATAATTATCTTCATCGTCTTCATCACTTTCTTCCGTTTCTTCTGGTATATCGGGAAGTATATCAATCCCGAATACATATCTTCTCCTTTCTTCAGGACTAGGAGGCGGTGTTATAGTCGTAGTAAAATACTCTTCACCAGAGTCAATTCTCATGACTTCTTCTCTGTGTAAGTTATCGTCTGATGGACTTTTCCAGCATTTCTTACTCATGTCGTGTAAAGGCAATTCGTTTTTGTAATATTCACTATCAACTGCATTACTATAAACAGCATAAGTTTTAGATAAATCGCTGTACCTTGAATATGAAATTGGCCTTTTGATATTTTCGTCTACTTTGAGAAGCATAATAGCTGGCAAGGTTTGAAGCATTATTCCGCTCAGAACTATGTACGCATAAGAGTAACCATATTGATCAATCAAGGCTGCAATAATGTGGGGGAAAAGGGATTGTCCAACAGCTTGCCCCGTAAGACAGATACCTCGAATTATGCCGAGCCGCGAATCGTACGTGTCGAAAATAATAGCTTCAACTTGAGCTGATATTAACGACGATCCCAGACCTGAAACATGATGAACCAATTTTAAAATAAGTGCGATTGATCTGCTGTTTATTTTGATACTTGACGCTGTTTTATGTACCTCCGATGATGCCGTAAACAAATGGTTGTATTTGCAACGGCACGAATGCGCAGATCAATAAGCTGGAAACTTGAAGGAGAAGACCAAAGGCCGCCATCACCCGGTACCCGACCGGACCGCCCCACGAGTCTGCGGCCTCGCGACACCAGCATTCTGGAACAGATTAGCAAACCTTGTTCACATCAGTTCACATTCATGCAGATTATACGCACAAAGTCTAATTAAAACATGCAAGGGAAATCTTGAAATTTTTGCAAGTTATAAAGTGATAGATCGAACCCCACTTTTTTCAATAAGTACTTTTCAATGGGCTTAGCGATTAAATATTAGGTATGTTGATAGAGTGACACCTTACGTGTTAGGCCGTAGGTGAGTATGCAGAGGACGGGGGCAGACAATCCGAGCCATGTCGGGACTCCCAACTGGACCGAGTGGAACAGTAGCACGCCGTACGATAACACCAGATTAGGCAAGAAGACCTAAAAATGTAATAAAACATTATTGAGTGTTTTGAAGATGAGAAACGTTGTGTGAAAAGTGAAAAGAAAGAAGTGACCAAAATGATGGGAATTTGGTAAATCTTAGGGTCGCAAGACTACGCCTGTAGAAAAGTTGGTACCTAGAGAATTTTCTAAGAAACGCATTCGTTTCGTAACACTTCGCAATTAAACTAATAGATTTTTAAAGTAAAGTGTGTGTGTACCTGTATAGATTTTTTAACATTGTCAATGGGACTGTTTCGCACATGAAAATAAATCACAATCGACGAGAGACTTGATAAGAACGGATCTGAAGATTTTATATACTTACTCAAAAAATCAGTAGCGATCACGAAAATTATTAATATTATTATCCATTCGGTCATTATTTGAAGTGTAGGATAAAGCAAAGCACATGATTTAGTGACGTTAACATTCTGATATTTTTGATACGCATCATACACTCCTAGCTATTGTCAACTTAATTTATTTGTAACATTTGTTATGTTCTCTTTGACTTACTTACCAAGATATTAATTTTAACTGAAAGTTATTTATTTTTTGTACCTATTTAATTTGAATTAAGTATCCATCAGATTTTAGAAACATTGACTACCGTATACTTATACATTGTTACCGTATACATTGGTACTTACGAAATGCGAATCTATTAGGTAGATTTGTATGGTGTACCGAACTATTTGATCACTTGTCACCATATATATGACGCTGACTGTACCTACTTATTAACGTACGAATTTTTTTCAGTATAATTACCTACCTGTTTATGGTGAGTGTAGGTTCTGAAAAAAATCCAGCCCACAGCACTTGAATAAATTCGGTAACTATCTGCGCCAAAAGTTTATGACCCTGTGACTCATAAAAAATAGTTTGATGCACAGACCTCATTGATCTTTGGTTTGATGCTACACCCTACGCCCGCCCTAGGAACAGGAATCGACAATATCGACATATGTGCAGGAGCATTGTCATCGAAAGTCCTTGACAGTTGAAGAAATAAGTACTTAAGTACATCGAAGTCTGAGGTCAAAATTGTTATTGTATACCTATATATATGCAAACGTGCTTAGTCTTGTAGAGATAAAAACGCCTAAGTAAATTGTTAGTTAACATCGCGAAGTTGTCAATTTATAAGAATGACGTCACTTACCTACCTACACTGATAAAACGACAGCTTGATTGCAAACAAATGCACTATATCCGCCTTACTAAGAGATTACAATTAACTCTACACGATACTTTGAGTGGATCTATTTTAAAATCCTCAGTAATGAAGTATATTAATATGCCTCTGCGTATGTTGGTCAATATTTTAAACTACCTGCTAAGATAAGTAGGTAAGTTCCTGCTTCTATTCTTAATGCGCAACATTATGCACATACTAAAATCTAGATAATAAGGTAATCACATTCTTTCTACAAAGTACTTAAACATTTCTTAATAACGCCTGTCTAAAATGTTATTTTCAACTCATTCTGATGAGCCAGGGGTCGCGACCTGCACCAGCGTCGATTGCTGAAAATGTTGTGGGTCGGTTTGGACTATATTTAGCGAACATGTTACGGAGATTTGATTTTTATAGAACTTTTTATACTAAAGTTTATATCCTAGGGTTAATTATACGTACGTTTAAAACCACTACAGAGAATAGAAGAGACCAGCGCCACGCTCCGCCCCGTGTTGTTGCTTCACTGTCCATCTATTATGTTGTTTTCTTGCATCTTCATAAAACCCTAAGCCTGTCTAGCGATGTCGACTTTGCTCATCACTTCACTATGACGTCATGGTGGAACACTTAGACACTATTTACAGGGTATTTAATTATTGAAAATGGTTACAGAGAGCATGTTGACGTATTGACAGCACTGCTGCCCATGTTATCGAAATGCCGTACACGTATGGAGGTACTTAGACTTTATCTTATCTTAGAGCAAGAACCAGACGTTACTGTAAGTAAATTGCGTTTTCGTTTGTTTTCGTTAATAAACTTGTTTGTGGTTAAAAACTTACGGCCTGTTTACATAAAGTAAATATAGTACCTAACTGTGCAGTGGCATGGCAGTAACTTCGGAATGCAAACCTATTAACTACAGCTATTGGGCATTTATTGCAGGCTTTCATTATCAGCGTTTATGATAGTTAATTCTTTAAAGCTCAGCCCTATCAAGAAAGATATAGGTAAGGATTTGGTTGGGGGACAAGGACTAAGCTTAAGTCACATTTTTACCAGAAAATAGGTAGTAAGTATCTACCTATCTAAGGTTCTTGAACTTTTTATCTAATAACTAAGTAGGTATATAGGTATTATTTTATTTACCTTATGTATCACTGGAAGCCGCGATAGCCCAGTGGATTGACCTGTAGTCTCTCAAGCAGAGGGTCGTGGGTTCGAGCCCCAGCCCAGCTCGCACCTCCTGAGTTTTTCGTAATTTATAGGTAGGTATGCGAAATTGGATACATTTGTAATTTATAACGAGCTTTTCGGTGGAGGAAAACGTCGTGAGAAAACCTGCGAAGCAATTCAATGGTGTATGTGAAGTTCCCAATCCGCGCTGCCCGCGTAGGAACTATATAGCCGAAGCCCTCTCATTGTGAGAGGAGGCCTGTGCCCAGCTGTGGGGTGTACAAAAGGCTGGTGATGATGATGATGGTGATGTATCACTGGAATAAGATGCAATCCCAATCCTTGACGTTATGTTTAGTAGTAAGAAAAGACAACAGATTCGCTACTATTAGCAAATTAACATAAAAAATGTGTAAAAATATTACAATTACCTAAGTAAAATCTAGTGAGTTTACGTCTCGCCACCGGCGTAGCGTATGCTCCCAGAGGAAGGGCTACGGATTAGTCCGAAACATGTCGCGCTATAAACAAGTACTCGACTGAGATACGTGAGTGATCCGTTTATTTCACTATGATTGAATTTCACGGTAGTTCATGTTAAAAGTGAAATCTAAATAAAATACCAAATGTTTCGCGTGCAAATATAACTATTATTAGCGATAATCATATTCACAGGTTAGCTTGTCGAGTTCTCTAAGCTAGCCGTTCAAAAAATGCACCAATAGGTGACGTAGGCACCAAAATAAATTTCCTAGCGATGATTTCCATGGGTACTAAGGTACTAAAAACTTAGCGGAAGAAAAGTACCTATTTCCTAATAAAATATTTTAAATAACTCTTGAAAAGATAAAGCTCCAATTCGGATAACCATGATTTTTTCAAGGAAACCACAAATCTGATCTGTCAATGTCAATGTCACCGTCTTTGATGACAGTATTGACAGTTGGTGTTGGCTTGAGGTTGGCTTGGCTCTTATGTTGATATCTCGCGTTTGCTTACACTGTTTGATAATAAATACAAAAAACTTGGCGCCTGCATTTAATATAAACGCCAATGCATTATGGTTAATGAAGACTTGTTGCAAGAGTACTCTAGCTCTGTTGTAAGACTAAAAAAACAATGTATGGACGCAGGCATGAGTGAAGACGAATTTCGGCGATTATATTTCGAATCTCTTGACTCTTTAGAAACCCGTAGTCCTAGGATAACATCTATTCGTAGGAAATATATCACAAAATATCGTATTGTTCTGGTTGGACTATTTTTAACACTTTGCATCGGATACAACTTTCAATTTATATATAGTACCTTAGTTTGTAATCTACAGGAATATATTTATCCTGGTTTGAGGTTATTGAGGCATATATCCATTCCGTTTATATCATTATTCCCTGGATTAACAGGTGAGCTAAAAATAACAAAAATGCTTTTCACAATATTATTGCAAAATATTGAAATAATACCTAGCAAAGAAATACTAAGTACCTATTATTAAAATGTATTTATTTTTCAGATCTATACCATGAAACATGTTTGATTCAAAACCCGTTTTTCACAGTAGTTGACATGGATTGCTGGCCATGCAGTTCTGTCACCAATGTTAGGGAAATATATGATCCCAAATTAATTTCTAACCAACAACATTCCACCCCATTTATCTATGAGGCAAGTGACATAATCATTAATTTGAATAACTAAAATAATTTATGTTATGTTCCTGTAGAATTTATACCTCCATTTTGCAGCTTTTTACCCGACTGCCCAAGGAGGGTTATTTGATACTTGTAAACTGACAAAACCGTTTCCCACACAGACTGAGCAGCAAATGATAAACATGGAGGCACTAAAATTGTTCTACAGCAGAAATGAACAACTGTTGAACAAAGAATCACCAAAAGTTTTGGTTAATAGCAAATATTATTTAAAACCTAATGAAGTATTTAATAGCCCAGAAGTATTAGGAGACAAAAATCTTTTTGTTTGGTAAGTTTTTTGCAACCATACTGCTTGCATACTTAGTGTGAATTTTTGGTGATTTTAATTGTTTTGCTTGAATGTCTATTTTTTTAAAGTATTTTAATTCATTTGAGCTATGTGATATGAGATATTTTTTAACTTTCAGGAAATTCAACACAATGAACATTGCCAGGGTGCTACGTCAAGTAATTCCTAGACCCAAAGTGGTTTCCAAATTTGGGCAGAGCACAGAAAGATTTTTAATAATGGATTCAAGGCAAGAATTCTTTCATGTTCCTGACACAGAATGCAGTTTCTCGTTTCTTTTAGTTTTAAGTGGAAGTCGGACTGTGGATTTAAAACCAGCTGAAGAATGCAAACATCAGTGCCGATCATTGAGGGTAGAATTAAAGGCGACATATCTATGTAAGTATCAAAATACATTATGGTAAAGATGTTTTGGTAAGAATGTTTTAGTGTTTTTTTAACTGAATCCATTTTTTTTTCAGTGTGGTACAATTGGTGGTATTGGAGGCCCATGGTGCAGCCTTCATTAGGAAACAACACATTTATTGCCCATGTAGGGTCCTACTGTTAAAAATAAAAGACATAATACCAGTAAAGTCCATTTATTAACACAAATCATAAAATTAAATAATAACTCTTAAATAAATTTGCTAAAAATCAAGAAAGTCGGATGACTTCGAGAGAGTGCCCATGCAATATTGTGCTATTACAGTAATTATTAATACTAATGGTTTGCCACATCACCAGGATTTCCACATTTCATAGCATACTAAGACGTAAGTGAGCTGTGGAGTCGACATTAACATTTGAATTATATTCTTACTCATACTCATTTATTTAATTTATTCTAATTTATTATATTATAAATAAAAATTACAAAATTACCTATCACCAACAATTTTTTTTTTCTTTACTCAGTAGCTTCACCCAGGATAATTAAGCTGATTAAGCATTTCAGGATTAATTAACTAAATGAGTATGAATATGAGTCAAATTTGAATTTTAATGTCAATGTAGCCTTCCACATCTCACTTTTGTCTTAGTCCGAACCCTGCACATCACTACTTAATAGAGGTTGGGGCATGGCTGATCACAAGTTTCTGATTTGATCACAACTGTTTAATCTGGTTTTTAATCAAATTTCTCTCTAAGTTGTTTCTTGAGCAATACTGGTATAAGAGAGACTGATGCGAAGACAGTGAGAACCACAATAGATGTCCATGACCAGGCATCACTGGTAGAGGTGAGAGTATGCAGCGTTTGCCCTGCTTGGATTGCCACAAATGATGGTGGGGCCACACCTGAAAAATAATTATTTTTTTACAAACCTTTTGGCTGACATTGCAGGCTTACTATAGTTTCACTTTATTAGACTTTTATGTATTTAACTATTAATGACTTGTTTTTTAACTGATAAACTAAGTTTTGAACTGACATTGCACTTCATTTATTTTACTATTAAAAAGAAGAAATCAATTTTGACATGTATTTTTTATGAAAAAACTTCTTTTAAAAATAAGTAACAGCAAGTAACAATGAAATAACAATGAGATATTATTTATATTGTAATGATTTTATAAATAATGGTTACTTACTTTAAAAAAGCTGTTTTCAATCAAACTACATGTCAAGATTGTTTCCTTCTTTTTAATGATAAAATAAATTAAGTTTTTTTTTGTAGTTTTATGTATAAGAATCTATATTTATGTTTAAATATGTGATGCAAAAACTTTTGATCCCTTTTTGAGAATACTGCGCGCAGGAAGGAGTATGAAATTAGTTAAAATTGCAAGAAAGTTAAAAGTAGTATTTCATTAGAAACTAATCAATCATCTCTAGTTCAGATAGTCGGAATGATACTTTCTAAAAGAAACTCACCAATAAAAGTTCCTAAAGCAAATGGCACCAGAGGCACACCTATCACAGGTGCCGACATGTTGATAAACCAGTTAGGTAAAAAGGGGGTCACCCTCAAAAATATTATGTAGTTCAGCAAATTGTTCTGGTGTTTTGTGACGGAATTTTCCCATTGAGCAGCTCGTGCAGGGAAGTACCTCTTCACTAACTTCTTCCCAAGGAGGTTGGACAGGAAGAAGCAGAGACTGGCTCCAATGGCTGAACAACAGCAGACTAGAAGCAGAGCTAGGTAAAATGGGAATAGAAATCCTGAAAGTATACTCAGGAATATTGACCCAGGTATTGCAAATGTTTGCAAACTGTAAAATTATTGTTAAGGATTCATTATTTACCAGGATGGCACTTACTAAATATGCTACACAGTACACATTTTCAGTAATTCAATAGTCCCACTAGACACATTTTGTTTCAAAAGGCATATGGAAAACAATATAATTCTCTCTGCTAATCGATTTATGTGATGCAAAGATGCAATGATTTGGTTAATTAGTGCAGCCAAAAAATAATTAACACATGTATGCAGCCTTTAAGTAGCTACTCTAAGTAAAAGCAAGATGTCACAAAAAGGTGAAGAAAACTTTGCAAATTATAATTTGTAGAAATATAAAAGGATACAATATATAAATGAGAAAAACTCCGCACATTACTTCATAGAAGTACTTTTCCTTATATTGGTCCAGCACTAGACCCAACTGCTTGGCATCATCAAGATCCCACGGTAGCTTTATATGCTTTTTTTCATGCCTAAAAACAAATTATGTTCAAATTAGTATATGGATATATGAGAACTAACGTTATCTCCAACTGAAAGGCACACAAAATATTGAAATTTTTAATAACAAAGAATGAAGGTCTGATTGCAAGGTTGGAATGTGCTATATAACATAATAACTTACTCTTCTAAATCTGGAAATTGTCTATATAGAAGTCCCAAAGCCAACAGTGAAGAGATGAAAATAATAACCACTAGTATTAAAGCATTGGATGTGGATAAATCACTTGTACCATTAACTGTATTCGAGGCAGCATCTGTAAACAAGATATTTGGATTTAACGTTTAGTATTACGCTGAAACAAGAGCAGCACTACAATGAATACAAGGAACAGGTACTTGGGAAATATATGCGAGTGCGGGGATGAGGTGCAATTATCTCGGATGTTATTTCCTCTGGGCCTAGCTGGGAGATCTCAAAGGATGTGGATGATATGGACGAGTCTTGCACATTTTCACCTTTACTCCTAGACGAGCGTCTACTTTGAACTGTGTTCATGTTTTCTGGGCCAGCCAAAAACTAGCGCACCTGAAACTTGTTCGTAATTGCAAGACGATAAGAATGAAAAATTAACACTTTTTTTATTATAAAATACTACTAGTTAAGTGCATTATCACACTAACTCTGTAAAATAATAACGAAGCGAGAAAACGAGGAGGAAACACAAAATTCAGAAAATGACAGCCTCGAACTAAATTGACACTGACAGTCCTGTCAACTTTTTAAAATAGTTTTTCTTATTTAATTCTTCCCACAAGGGATTAGCAAAGCAAAAGCAAAGGAAACTAAGTCCATACAGCCATGTCAAGTCTGTCTCTTGTTTGTCTGTAATTAAAATCACGGAAAAGAGGGGAAGTTGGTTTGATAGTTTATGCGATAAGTTTAATTCCGATTGCGTTAGATAGTGATTATATTCTCTTTGGCAGAACCAAAAGTTGGGTAAGACCCGGTACGCACGAGAGCTTAAAAAGCGTCGCGTTTTAAAAGCGCAGACTTGTTTGCTTGTTTTACGCGCGTTAAAAAATCGATCATGCGAATGGGGTCTTATGACTTTACCACTTTTTCATCGACGATGTGTGTGAGTACTTACCTATGTAGATAGACACAGGCACACGCACACACAGCGCCACGCACAAATGGGTTGAGGTTTCTATACAAGATTGCCTGGTAGACCGATTTAAGGCGATAAGTCCGTCTATTGTCTCCCATCCTTTTATCCTGTAATATCATTGTATAGAATGTAAGTAGGTAAATATGCCAGTAGCTAAAGTAGGGTATATGACTATTGATTCTCACAGACTGATGAGGCAATCTGATTTAAGTACCTATGATTATGGCGTACTTACCTAAAGAATGCTCAACCACTTTGAGCAGATGGTGCTAGATTTCCGACGCTGCTTAATACACACCTAGGTACCTACTTTTTTCAATAAAATTCAATTTCTTGTGGTCATAAGTCATAAATTACGGCCGTAAACGGTTCGGCTCGCGTCTGCGATCGGGACTGCGCGCCAGCGGGGGCGTCGCGCGGAGACTCCGACGGGAGAAGGGATACGTAAAACAGTTATGAATGAGTGTCGCGTCGTTCCCCGCGGCTGCCAGACCGTACCCGACTGCCGCCAAAACCATGCGCGCGTCTCACATTTAAAAAACTTTCAAAACATACCGACCAAGTGAGAAATTAATGGATGCAAAGACCTTTCCAAGTTATAGCGAAGTGCAGGACAAATGTGAAGTTGAAAGTGAACTTTCTAATTTCTAATAGCAATCAATTGAGATGTGGTCCTTCGTGTACACTTAGACGGTATACATGAATTTAAGCAATAAGGTAAATGATCGTTTTTATTTAATTTTGAAAATTATGGCACCTTTTAAATACCTAGCCAAGGAACAATGAACTTCAAGTTTGTTATTCAAATCTAATCGAACATTATAATAAACGGACATGAAAAACTCAAATGACCTGAAACGGAGAATCCGTTTTTACTCTCTTTCATGTTCGTAGAACGTCGCCTTCACAGATAAAACTGGCGAACTCGTCTACACTAACTGTAAACATACATATACCTATTTCCTAATAATAAAACAAGTAGTTCAAATCGTATATACTTACGCTTAAATTGTAGATATGTTTACATAACATTTCGTATTTATTTATTATTTAAATAGAAAATGCAGCAGTTACCGTTAAAAGGTAGACTGCCCTAATCAAAATAATAATCATAGATAAAGTTAGGCCTAGAGCAGCGGTCGGCAACCCCCGGTCCTAGGTATAGGCCCGTCACTGTTTTAGCCACTCGATCAAATACAGCCAGCAAATGTTTTCGAATTTTTAATATCACAAATACCTATTATCGAAATTTACTTAGCTAATTACATCTATTTGTGGCCCGCCTTTTATTTCACTTTGCCACTACGTTTGGCCCTTACTGGCAAATAGGTTGCCGACCGCTAGCCTAGAGCAATGAGTTATTTCTTGATATTAGTATTAAGTAAAGGTAGGTTTCGCGGTGTCATTTTTAATCTGGAATATTTGCCAAAGCCCGTCTACATTATATACTTAACCTACCGGAGGTGCCCTCAGTTCTGATTCTACCAATGCCTGGAATTCTTAATTAACGATACTTAGTTAGGTATGCAACTGACCATTCGCCATCAACGCTCGTCAACGCACTTTTTTTTATTTAATTTAAGAAGATTCACTTGAAAGCTATAGGTAGGTAGGTATACCCCTACACTAATAGTCTAACGAGGATTTTAACACTAAAGTAACATTCTTTGCAAGCATGCAAGTCGTATGTGCAAGTTTTGATGTAGGTAGGTACAGTCAAGAACTTTAATTCCTGAACCACCCATCACAGTAGTTTAAGTACTATATGAATAGGTTCTCTGTGGGTTGGGAAATTTCTGGACAGCGAAAAAGTCATTTGGCTGCCTGTACAATTCTATGATCTCTTAGGAAAATAGTTCTCCCAGCTGAAAATTTTCCTTTAATCCCGCAGGTAATGCAAGGAGACATACATAAAGTGTTGCTAGTTGCGACGCTAGCACTCGGCTCGGCGTTGGGCGAGGCGGTGTGTAAACACCGAGTGAGCTGGTGGGACCGGCAGCGCGGTGCCTGCGTCCCTTGCACGCCCTGCGAACCGTCGGCGAACCTCGTCGTCAGGTACCCTTGCGAGGTCTACCGGGACACCGTCTGCCAGGCCTTAGCGGTAGCGCAGAACAATGATAACAAGGACAGTGAAAGTGATGGTGATTACGAGTATTACGAGTCGGACTACGAGGGTGAAGTGAGTGAGAGTGAGCGGTGGGACCTGCAGACGACGATGCTCGTGCTGGCGGCGAGCGGGTGTGTCCTGTTCTTTGTGGTGGTGCTCGCGCTGTGGCTGTACAACGCTAAGCAGTGGAGGATCCTCAAGCAGGCGCTCGAGTCAGGTGAGTGTTGCTTCCAAATACTTTTACAACCTGTCACTTGCAACAGGCAACAGTCGTCCTGATAGCCTGCATGTTAGATATTCTATCAGATGCCTTTTTTTGTTTCACAAGTGCCTATAATAATTGCTCTATCTGGCAGATCACCGGTGAAACAGGAAAAATATCAGGAACTTTATCAGCAAGTGGTTTTATCAACAAGCCCTTTATCTAGTTGCGTGATCGAATCTTGTCAAGGGTCTTATGGTTAGGTAGACAATTTTTGACACAAAAATTGCAACAAAAATTTTAGAGCGCCGCACCACAAGTGCCGTCTCTACCGAAATAGGTATGTATAGAATAGGTAAGTATGTACTAAGATTGCAGTAATAAATAGGTCCCTATATATATTAAAGTAATTTAGGTAGTTATTACCTATTAATAAACGATTATTTACAATTGTTTAATTGTTTGTTTAGGTAACTACCTAATAAAGTCTGTCGTAAAAATACGCCACAACTCCTCAGCCCAAAAAGGAATAAAAACAAACGTCAAAAAAATAATAAAATGTTGCTGGGCTTCACCTAGTCAAATGGCTAAATGAAACCGTTTTGCTGCTTTGAAGTAAACGAAAATAATAAATGGGAGCTTTAACTATTATGTAGGCGTAGGTCTACAGACCTATCGCGAGCTCGATGTGAAATTTTTTGGAAAAAAAAATATCCTACACTGAATCGACAATAAATTTCGCCTTAGTTATAGTAGTATCACAAAATTTTACGAGAATCGGTTGAGAAATGCGATTTGTAGAGGAGAACAGCCAGCTGGACATAAGAAAGTATCATTGCCCAAGCTAAAACGGGGGCGCTTCGCTCGCACTTCGTGTTCGTTCGGTCAAAAGGCTTTATTTATTTGACCCCCAAATGAAAGCAAAAAATGTGGGAATGCTGAGCTTACCGATGTTATGTTTAGTCTAGCTAGCTCAAGCGCTCAGACCGAGGAACAGTAAATTAACTGTTAATCAAATAATGAATGATAAAAAACGCTCACGTTAGCATTGGAATTAAAACTATCGTTTAAAATTTTGCGAGAAAAAGTGTAGTATTGTGTATGTAGGTAGTACTTATGAATATGAAATAAGTAAACCCATTTCTTAAATACCTAACTTAATTTAATAAAACACTAAGAGTCTTAGGTATTGCGAGTTTTAAAATATATAAGTACCTACTTAGGTACCTAGTTTTCCGTTTCTTTAGAAAATTTTAATTGGCCCCCCTCCCAAAATCCCAAAATTTGTAAAGCGTAGTTCGTTATTTTTAAAAGTTAGCCGAGGTCTGCTGTCAGACCGATTTCACGTGTCGTCGACGACGCCGCCCCTAACAAATTTCCACACTGTATAAACCCATAGTCTCACCAATTTTGTCACTTGTTTTTTAACAAAATATCAAACCAAGATGGCACGAAGCGAAGCTTCTTACTTAAGTTTTATTTATTCAGGGCGGTGATCACGCGACCTCCGAGTATTGCCTTATTATTATCCAAACTGGCGACGTCTATGGAATATCAACAGATCGTGCTTACAAACACGATGTTATCTTTTGTAAAGGACACGCATGCCTACCTTGAATCTGATAGTAGACGCCTGAGAACGCAAATGCCCGGTAAGAGAAGCAAACCATCACCTAGGCAAAGAATACCTAGGTAGGTATTTACTATAAATTTCTCTCGTCTACCTAGCTATTTAGGGTGCGATTTCATATCGCTACCTAAAACAGTGTTTATAGCAAAATTAATAAGCTCTGGGTAGGTAACTAGGTAACACCTCAGGCGTTTTAGAGGTAACCGCAGTGTTGAAAGATATAAGCCACGCCACGCAGCTCGAGTTTGATGTGAAAGATTATTAATTTCATCGCGTTCCAAAAGTAAAGCAATAAATCTAGTACACAGACGCCATAGTATGGCGGGCAGCGTATGCGCGGCGAAAGCCACGTAAACAATACGGGTTTGTTTGAACATGTGTGCTACTAATTTTGACCTGGGTAGCCCGCGACCGCCTGCGTAACAATAGCTAACGGTTTTTTCGTTGCATTCTCTTAAGCGCGCTAAACCCAAAATTAGAACTATCGAATTAGTATCGGCATTACTGAGCTGCCTTTCAATTAGACGCCGACTTACTCTGGACAGTTTGACTTGAAGAATTTCTCTGTACTTTTGCGTGCCACTCCTACTGCAATTTCTAACGACAGCAAAAAGTACAGCTCAAAGCCAGTTAATTGACACGTTCATGTCCAAGAAATGATTAATTAGTTAATACTTAATCGTATTTTTATTTTACAGATGTGCAAGACTTGTCCGCAAAATTGAAGCTCATGGAGGCAGGCGGGGACACACCAGTCGAACCCGTCGTGCCCACCGACCACCACATCTACTGCAACATTCACGTCGCCAAAGATGCTTTACTTGGTGAGTTTTACCTTCATATTTCCGTATTTACGATGCATTCCCAAAAGAGAAATATTTACATTTTACACGGTCATAACTTTCATTACCGGGCAGGTCGAGTCCCGGAGGATCCTCACTGGCGTCATGCCAGTTAAGTTTAAAATACTGTCTCGCGTGGGTTGCTGGCTGCGCTCGTCTGGCGCCCGCCTCAATTTTTATTTATTTTGGGCCGTTTCAGCACGGAGGTCAAACGCGTTTCACATATAGGTAGGGTACGTACGTATAGCGCGGAGCTAAAATTGATAATGACGTAGGATTGTATTAGCACTTGCTTAAAGCAGAGACATAAAGTTTGACAAAGGCCTTCAATTAAGTACCTAATAGCTTCCTACTGAGCTAGTCTCATTATGATTCTGATCTCAAGTGATTATCTGAAGCCAGCTGCAGCAGGCTGGATGCATCGTCGGCTGCGCCGTAACCGGAGTGCCAGCGGAATACCAACACGCTCTATGACGACGATTAAAATTTTAATGGTGCTGTCGAAACATTGGCAGCTAGGAATTGTGTCGCAATGGCCGCTTTCAAAGTTACACCAAATACACATAAACAATGGTACAATGTACCTATTGACTTCAAATTGAGGAGCATACTTTACCTCTATGTAAGTAGGCGGGTCATAAAAAAAATTGCGACGAATTTTTCATGGCTATTCTAGATTAATTTCTGTATTGGTGTTTATTGTCAGTGCATTATTTCGTAAGACACAGTTTCACAGAAAATAACATCTATACACTACTGCGCTACTGTTCGAATTGAAAAATGATTTCTCAAAACTAAAACCAAAGAAAGTAGAAAGTTAGTAGAGTGCACCGACAGGTAATCGACCCTACCGAGCCCTAACTAGCCACACGTGCCTCCATAAGAGGGTCATTTGTAATGCAAGTCCGTCCCCGACCGCCTCTGCTTCCGCCCCGAGGGCTTCAGAGCCGCCGCCGGGAAGCTTCCCACTTCCTGGTCGCACCGATTTTTGATAACGACAACAATAACCACAATCGAAGCGCATTAGGCCACTAAACTTTTGCGCGTCCGCTCACACGAAAATATTTACGAAGACATCCGGAATGTTGTGAATCGAATATAATGACTACAGTTTTCTTGGTCTCTTAGAAGCATTAAAGAACGTCCTTACTGCAAGATTTTTGCAGTTTTAAAACTTTTTACGCTAGGTGTACCCATTACAGAACTATAGTTATCTAGGTATATCGAGGTAGAAAGGAATTCACGATTTATTTTACGACTAAGAGTAGGTACCGATGAAAGGAACAGCTCGATTAACAGCTCCTATAGTTTTTGGTGATGTTGTGGGGGTTGGGGGTGGGTATAAATAGTTAATTATTGAACAACATAAGGCATTTGTTTTCAAAATGTCTGTTGTCAAAACGGTCTCACGCGGAAAACAGTCGGGAGCGGGCTGAAGTTCGCGGCGAGCAATAAGGTTCTCAGTCCTTCTTTTTGGCACGGGAAACACAGAATACATAATATTAGTACATAAGCGCGAAGTAACTATTTTCTTCTCGATATAGGTAGGTGTTAGTTCTATTGGTATACTATACCTACCTGCTCAAACACTTACATAAGAACGCGAAAGTTATCCACTTCATAATTTAATGTGTGATATACTTGAGTTAAGAAATGTTTTACATGTCAAAGTGTTTATGACATTGACATAAGATTGATTTTTCCTATACCTACTACGAGTACCTATACCTAATTTATAAAAACGTGAAAACATTATGTAGTTTTGAACCAAAATACCTTAGAAGCCGGGTTTTGCATTTAAAAACGTGCTAAGTTTATTTTTTTCTTCTTTTGGGCCTACATGCATGTAAAGCGTTGAACTTGAAAATACATTATTCAATACCTACAACGGCTCGTGGGATGTGTGCGCGGTGGTCGGCACATAACTAGGATAGAAGTTTTATAGGTGCTTTCGCCGTATTGTCCGTTCCCATTTATCGAACGAAACGAGACTGTGTTGTATTTGTAATAACCAACTTAGAAAAGCTGAAATACCCCCAACATTGTCGAGCACTTGGCCGGTTTTTTGCTAAAAGAGAGGCATATTCTCTAGGCCGAGCACGAGTTTTCAAATCCTGCGTAACGTTACGTTATCGTATCGAAATCGAGATAGTTCATACCTCATACTAAATTTTAGTTCTAAATAGCAGGATTCGAAAACTCGTGCTCGACCCTCAGCAGTGTTAGCCGGGCGGGTAACTGACGGGACTTTATAATTTATACTTATGTACAATTTATTCTGAAAGGAGGTAGATATAAGTAGGTAAAACAGTAGGTAAACATTTGGAGATAAAGCTACGACGCTGACTGTACCTACACTGATTCAAAGGGGATCTCTACTATGACGTAGACTTTATAGGTATTTTAGAGTTAAAACCTAGCTAGCTAGTTAGATAGCTAGACTTCACGTGGCCGTACTTTTTTGCTTTTTAACCCCCGACGAAAAAGAGGGGTGTTATAAGTTTGACCTGTGTATCTGTGTAGGAATCTGTGTATCTGTCTGTGGCATCGTGGCTCGCAAGCGGATCTACCGATTTCGATGCGGTTTTTTTTGTTCGAAAGGTGGTTTAATTATTACACCTCCATCGTTCCGGTGAAAAAAGAAAAGTGGCTACTGGCCGACTGTAATATTTGTCAAATATGGCGAAGTGAAGTACCTACCAGCTAAACCAGCAGCGAAGGTTTTGCCACTGAATAAAGGTGATAGGTATATTTTTTATTAGAAAAATATGACCATTTGGACACCTTCATATAACCTTCATAAGTAGGTATAGATACCTACATGGCATATCTTCATTACCAGACAAGCTCAAGTTGGTTCGTAGTACTTGTCCCTATTTTATCACGTATTCCATGGCCTTACAATGGAGACGCACTCCTTAGTTGGTCGTAGTTCTGGCAACTTAACCCAGTCACGTTTAGTCGTGATAATGATTACGGACGGAGCTCTATCTACCCATTGTTCTCCACGCGGCACAGAACTTTCACATTTTGTTTCTTTAAATATAATTTTATTACTTGTTTACTTTGAAAAGAAAACAAAAAACTATTTGCGGCGATGTCTTAGCTTGCTCTATTATTATGAATGAATGTGCATAATATTTTTAAATCTGTCCAGAAAATATTACATAAGTACTTACTTCTCCACTACACTAAGAGCGATTATTTTGACTCGTCAAAAGAAGAATCTAGCTCTCTCCTAATTAATAGGATTCAGTCAAAAGTTGATGTAGGTAAGTATCGAAATAAGGTAGGTACGCCAATAGTAAACGAATGGTAATTAAAACAGAAAGCATTTTAAAAATCAGCACCTTTCTTTAAATCAACCCATTTATATACACACAGCAGTCAATCAGTTTATTTTGTAAACACAGCGGGTATTATTCGGACAGCTAATTAGTTAACAGCTAAACAAAACTTGTATGTTCGTTGGACCTAAATTTAGAAAGGGCACGTTTCAGGAACGCGCGGCGGACATTTGCAACACTGTTGCTAATTTACCACAATGTAGCCGTTTTAGACGTAGTATTAAAACGTTAATATTTACGAGTCAGTTGGGTTTGTTAAAAATACGTATTAAATAAAGTGTACCTAGCTACTCTATCTGGTTACAAAGAGTTGAATACGTATATCAGCTAACCCTGCTAAACAAGATAAAACAAACGCAACGTCTCCGCTTAGAAATCGTACTAATTCGAACCACATTTAATTGAAAGGATGCATAAAAAAATTCTTCACGCTATTGGTATAGCGGGCGGATGTAGAGGTAAAAACGTGCGTCACGCCGGCCCCAATTTCACTCTCAGCCAGGAAATGGTCCAAAAGCTTCCTCTCAGCGATGTTAGCGCAGTCAATAATAGATCCCATCAATTCGGCTGAAATGCGATTCGATTTATCGATCGTGTAAACTGGCGCGGGGAATCGATGACGCGCGAAGCGATTAAAGAATCAGCAATTGAAGTATTTGCGGATTTCGGATAACAAGGTCAATTAGGCAGACGTACTTAAGGTTATCCAAACAGTATTGAGTAGATGCAAAAATTCATACTTTAAATTTACCTACATGAGAGTCAAAAGTTATGGTTAGGTCGCACCACATTAGAAATTCACTTCGTATCCACAGCCTTTATTAACACTTTATTTGCATTTCATAATAAACAATGAAATATCATGAGAACATGGGATGGACTTTTTCGCGGACGTGTGTTGAATGTAAAGCGAATTTCCTTTCGGAGCTGCGGAAGTAGTCTCAGGCTCGTAACTCCTAAAGGAGTTGTTCTTTAGCATGCGGAGCGCTCTGCCAGTGGAGTCAATAACACCTCGGTAAGACGTTCAAATAACTATCAATCATAGCAACAGGCATTATCAATAATTCAATCACGGTTTGAGAACAAAATTAAGAGTTTTTATAAAGATTATTAAATAATTATGCGCTACGTAAAAAAAAATACGGTTAGTTTTACCGAAGAGATATTTATTCTGAAGAAGGTATTGCTGCGCTCAAGGCCTCATTAAAATCTAAAGCAAAACAAGCCAAAAATATAGGTACTTTACTGAATAAATAAATCGCACCTATTTCACTGAAACCGCAACGCAAGATGAATAGTAAAGTTAACCTGGTAAAATCAGTCAGGTGTAGGTATTTCCTCTGAACATTAGGTGGAATGGTCCTATAGTAGGTACATTATCTGCGTATTGGTTCGCTGGGCACGTCTGTAACGAGCAAATCAGTATCACAAGAGTAGAAGGAAGCCATGATAGGGTCAATAAAATACCACGGTCATTGCGCATCGAAAGACAACATTAGGTACGAACGTTTTGAATGGAAAGAAACGTTAAGACCAGATCGGCACAAAATGATAGATAGCGAAGCTGATTAGAATCATAGCATAAATTAACTTAACTAGACAAGTAATAAACACAAGAGTAGGTACGGGATGTCCCTCATTCTCATGGTGCAGCGGCAGACATGTCTCATTGCATCGCCGACTGGATGATTTATTATGTTTATGCACCACATCTTCTTAAGTCGCGGCCGCCGCTCGTTCTTAAATAAGACTTAAATTGTTGTCTCGCGAGCCAGACGGTTCATAAGAATTGGCGATCGTTTGAAGGTTAAATCAAGACGTACTTAATAAGATTTACCGCGGGACATTTGATTCTAGGAAGCGCAATTTCCTAGACGCAATAAGATTGCTAGCACGGTCCCACACGTATCGTGCCAACTGTTTACGCTTTATATAAACTGGTAGTTTGAGGAAATGTAATAAAACAGTTTTGCTACAACACCGTAATGGCTTCTTCCATGATTTATATACCTAGCTTGATAGGTTGCGGAAGCAGAAGCCGCGGATTTATTCCAAGAATAAGTCTAAGCTAACAGGCTTATCTGTCTAAGATAGACAGTGTGTCTACAGAGTGCTGTTCAATACAATGTTGACAACCAAATTTGTTATATTAACCGGAATGAATCTTGCCATTTGGAACTGAAAGGATTCTGGGAATGCCTACAACTTTACTGGAAAAGCAAAATGGCACCCGAGTAAAAATAGCTTTTCTATTTTCAAAGAGAATAAATAGCTGAAGGGGCAGTTTTAATTTCCGCATGTTGTTACGGACGGACGTTCGTTGCAGCGAATAGTTCGCAGCTGGGGACCGTTTAGAATTCCACGGCACGCGCAGAAGCCGTAAATTCAAATATGGTCGGTTACAAAACACAATTAGCAACCCGGCGGCGAACTTTTTACACCGTGTATATAGCTAGGAATAATGCAATTCTAATAACTTTTTACATTGTTCCAGATCGCACGTCGACGCAAAAAAGCAACGTGTACACCCAAGAAAAGCATTGATAAAGGGCAACCTAATAAATACCACCGAGAACAGGAACACTTCAGTACAGTACAAATAATTTCAAAGTAATCTAGAACCTCGCAGTGATTAGAGGATAAGAAAACCAGCATAGGACTAAAAACGAATAAAGTTATATGTAAAGCTAAACTTTTGTAATTATTGTTGCCCAATTAAGATTTTGAACACTTATTATTTACTAAATTAAAATGTATGTACAGCGAGCAATTTTAATTTTATAGTGAGCTTTACATTCTGGGACGAGCTACCCCGCGCGGCGTCGCGCGTTCTCCAAATAGATTTGACCGTACCTAGTCTAGCTCATAATTAAGCGCGGGCGTACTGTATAAACAACTCTATTGCGCGTCTAATAAAGTTTACACTTTATGAATTGAAGAACAGCCGCTAAATAGCTGCGGAAGGAAATGATTCCTCAACTTCACCGCCCGCACCTGGCATGATAGCTTATTATTAACGTAAACAATGATAAATAAATGAATTCTTAAAACCAACAAAACCGATTAATTTGCTAAGCCTAAAAATAAAACACAATTTATTTGAAAATATCAATATATATTATCAATATAGATACTCGTAGGTACTTACCTCCATTGTGTAAAATCGAAGCAAAATTGCGATTATATTATATTAAATTACATCATAAACTAATTACCAATATTAAAACATACCTTAAGTCTCAAAAATAATAATTTACTAACAAACATTTATGTACTTTAGGGTTGTTATGCGTGTATTCTCATGGTAGTTTGAATTAAGTTGGTCAATAGGTACTTGATCGTAAACTTAATTAAACATTATTCGAATAATAACAGACATTTAGATTTTGTTACAAAGTAGGTACGGAGTATCAAACTTATTTAATTATTGGAGGTAGAAGATTTTCCTGGTATACATTTCAAGTGCGGAAAAAAATACCGAATACAATGATACAATACTCAGCTGTTCCAATAACATTTTTCGTTAAAGCAACGAACTTCTGACCGCAGATTTAATTTGGTATTAACATACTTATCGCAATACACACTGTAGAATTAAATCGAAAAAAAAGCGCGGAAGTCGGGGAAATTAAATTCCCATCGATCAAATGAACACAAAAGGATTACAAAATAAAAATTATAACACTTACAATTAAACTGTACAAAGTGATCTCGGGAGTTTCATGCGCTTGAAGGCGGCCAGCAAGTGGGCAGCGGGGCCGCGCGCCTCGCGTTCATTCACGGTCATACATATATTTTAGCACAAAACAAAGTTGTCTTAATTTGCGTTTCTATCGGAAACTGTAAATACTAAAACTATCATAACAACTCACACAATACTCAAAATTTATAAAACTAAGTTCTTAAGTCTTTCTTAGAGCTTAAATGCACATTAAAAATGCATATTTCAACTGTGTTACTTTAAAATCAGTCAAATATTTTAATCTATTGAGGAGCAAGTTAGTAAGTCTTAGCTATTTTACTTGCCAGGTAGTGAAAGATATGAAATACTGTAGTCGATCCTTTATTGCGTAGTAACAATAAGTCCCCAGATGCAGTCTGCCTATTATTATGTTCGTCAAGCAATTTATCTTGCTAAAATTTTTGGTTACCTTGGACAGACAAAATTCACTACTAAATCCTAAATAGCCAGTTGTCAAACAAGTTCGTCCATACAAAACCATGTCACAATTTAAGGAAATCTAAGATTCGTATGTAGGAAAATTCGCGTGCTCAATTACTACTTACATAATTAATTACATAACAAATAAAAAAATACGAAGTTAGCCGATTATTGACTACAGCTACATTAAAAATTACAGTTGCAATTTAACTAAACTAAAAAGTGACTACTGCTGTACTGCAGGCACATCCTTCTCTACTAAGTTAGTTTAAGTCAGATATGACCATTGAAAGAAAAGTTAAAATTTATTGTATCTTGAACTAAGAACTCGATTCAGTATTTTCTCGCTTCATCTTGCAACCACATTCCTATCAACAGTAAAATCTGTGACTCATTTTTTAACTGCTCCTTATTATTAGATAGTTATAACAATTGTACACAGGGTGTTGCTTTCACTAAAATTAGGAGACATTTTATCTGACGGAAAATTATAATTGTAGAATTGTACTTTGTTTTGTAATGAGTCAATGGTCATGTTTCCAAATTAATGCAATGCTCTAGAAAACTGCAGTTCTATCTAGAGGACTATTATAATATTTCCCGCGTAGTACTGTATTGGACTTTTGGTTAAGCTACAAAGTTTCACGCCAGTCGTTCAAAAGACAGCAGCGACGCGACGTAATATGAAACAAATTCCGATAGAAATAGATACATACCTATTGTTACCTATTTGTTGCGGGATTGCCATATCGGTTTGGAAAACTATAGGCCTTTACCCCGCATCGTAGCGAACGGCTGTGTACAAAGAAATTACACGTTGGCGTCCGGCAACATGGTCGTAAATAACATTCTTAACTTGCAAAAACTGACTTGGCAACTAAGTGCATCCTTTATGCTCAGTGATACGCGTAAACTAGGAAGATCGGTCGGCCGAAGCGAGCTCGTATCTTACCGGTTCACCGTTCCGATTGTAAGTGTAGTACTAGGTGTCCTTTTGATTATAAGATGCACTTGGCAATTAAGTAAGTTATAGTAAAACTGATTTTCCACGAGAGTCGTGCGAGGAAGCAAAGTGCGTGAAAAGAAATACTAACGAGGTTGCATCTCTCTTCGCATAGCGCGAATTATTGGTCCATTTTGTCCTCTCACAGGTCTCTCCTTTTCACCCAACTCTACTGGAATACTAACTCTACTCTTACCAGCTGTAACATGTCACAAAAGCCAGGTACTGATTAAGCGAGCTGCCTCACTGAGCAATTCCTTTCGCTGCGGTTTTGAGTTGGGTTAGAGTCATACCGCAAGGTGTGATTCTACTGAGGCAGAGCGGAGTAGAACAGTGGAAAGTGGCAAATTTTTCTACTGACCTGGAGAAGTTTTTCCATTTCGAACTCTGATTGGTCACAACATGATCCGCTTCTCTCAGTTTCACCCTGCTCCGCGTCAGTGGAAACGCACCTCTATGCGGTTGCCTCGCTCAGTTAGTACCCGGCGGGTGACAGTTGGCGCGTGGCGGGTTAATGAGAGCGCAGCGAGAGCAGCCCGGGGACTAACTGGAGCGCGAGGAGTCGCGCACGCGCGCGTCGGCGGCGGCGGGCGGCGTGTAGGCGGCCACGGGCAGCAGCGGGCGCGCCGCGATCGATGACACGCCTTCGTATCTGGCCGGAAAAAAGTTCATTATTGATCTTGTGATAGAAAACTAAGGACGCACGTAGGATTTTATTTAGGTGGACTTTTTCTACCCAACTTCCACTACAAAGCATTATTGACAGAATATATCAGATACGGTATTTTGGTGATCCTTGGTTACCATTAGCTGCACCAATATTCTAAAATGTTGGCTTGTACTACGAATGCAAACCAAGTCCGTTAACATTTTTAGAATCACGCCAGTCAAGTACTATCAATAACTGTCGATTATGCTCAAAACGGCTATCACCGAGTGGACTACAGACATAAAATATTGCGTGCAATCATAGCTCTCGTCGAATAGCCGAAACAAAATTGGGCAAAATATAAATAAGTAAGAACATACAGAAATAAAGACAAGTTACAAACAATGAGATACAAGTACAAAGACGGATTTATCCCTATAGATCAGTGAACCTTGGAGCGGTAGAGAGTAGTTAATTAAGGGACCGACAAAGAGTGCATATAATTACAAATAGTAAAAGCGAATAATTAATACAATACATAAACTCATACACTACCATATTAATATACTATACCAAATTATAATAGTCAAGAATATGGTAGGTACTGACTTATTGTTGCGGTATTTGTCGACGATCGCTTGATACGGCTGCTTAGTGGCGTGCGCGTGCGTACGCGCCAGCTCGCGCAGGCACGGCGTCAGCTCGACCACGCTGTAGCCCGCGCTCGCCGCCAGCGCCGCCGGCCACGCCGTCGCCGCGCACTCCTGACCAACCATACAATCGGTGTGTTAAGTATGTATAGCAGTGAGACAGTCATCGAGTAGTGGTGATCCTACCTTGTTTGGAGTAAGGCTATTGCAAAAGTTTTCTAATTACACCAGATATAGAGAGCAGATGGGACTCCTAGTTATAAATATGCTAATCTTCGATCAATAGTCACCAGTAGATGTCGGAGTCAGAGCGTCGAAAACGTGACGTCAAATTATTTATTGCCCGCAAAATTGCTCGTTATTGTAACAGCAGGATTACATTAGATCAAAAAATAATCCATAGCAAACTGACACAAAACGGCGCCAAATTTTAACTTCGTTTTTGTTTGTGACCTGTTATCTAGGTATGTAAATTAGTTAATACAGCATGCTCGTATACGAATTTAATAATAATAATAATAATTTTATCATATTTATATTACACACAAAACGAAAATTGCTAACCTATGTCTTCTTTCTTAAAATCGCTGGATGTCTGTTATGTGGGTGGAAGAGATTGGTCATGGTAGTCTGGGTTCAAGTGATGATGACGCTGATGATGTTGCTAATTATAGCATTAATAGTAAATAGTATTTCCCTTACATCCTCAATAGTAGTATTGGTGCTGTCAGTTCTCTCGGCAACGGTGCATCCGCGACACAGCAGGCAGTGGCGGGCAGTGGCGAGCGCGGCGGCCGCGATGACCGACGGCTTGTACTGTAGGTACGGGTCGGCCTCCAGTAGGGACAGCTCCGCGATGTACTGGATTGACAAGGGACAGCAACAACTTCAATATCGCTTACAGTAGAATTATTTTAAAGTAACATGAAATAAAAGGTTTTGACAAGAGCAAGGGTAAAAGCCATAATTAAAAAAAAAAGTTTTGATTTCATTAGCAACCCTGTAGGACTTTCTTATGAATGTGTTTCAGTAAGTCAAATTAGGCCTTTTAGAATATTATACATAGTTAATTGAAGCCTATAAGAATAGCTAACATTATTGTTTTTGACGAACACATCCATCGCTGCCGAAGCGTTACGCTAATAACAGTTGCAGTCTTATTTATTATTATCCATCTACACATCAAAAGAATAATTAAAAGCACTCACAGCAGCCAAATGGAATGTTTTCTTGGGCAGTCCGTTGGAGATACAGTAGTGAGACAGAAATGCTAGCGACGTAGGCGTGGAGAGATCGAAAGACAGCACTTTAAGGATTAGGTGCTCCATACGCAGGACTTCACGTTTTGTGTAGGTGTCATCCGTGATGTAAACAAACTCTGACACTTCTGGTGGGTAAACTTCTTCATATTTTCTGTGGAAATAAAAGTGTTTCATTTATTTTAACCTCTATTGCACAATACACATATAACGACGTACTAAAGCAGATGTAATGAAATAGGCCATTAGTATCTATTTTTTCCAGCTAAATGATGATCAGGATGATTAATTTTGTATTATTAATACAAAATGCAATCATCGGGTTGTTGTCTGCATTCTATAGATTACCAATGGCATTTTAATAGCATTATAATTACCATTGCTAAATAAGGTCAATAAAGTAGGTAAATATGTCAACCATATTTAACTGTTTATACATGTTTGAAAATAAACTAATACAAATTATGAATAATAGAGATAAGATAACCTTTGATACCTTTGTCCTAAATCATATTATAGAAGTGATTCAATCATTCCTAAAATCACAACTGACCTATAATATAATACTTACGCTGCAATATATGTGGCAGCAGTACCAACAAGCTGAAGCTTCGTGCGGACAACACTCATGTATGACAGAAAGCGGTCCACATAGGAAACTGCCAGGTGCAGTGTTTCACTCTGTTGCCCATACTCATCGCAAACTTCTACCAGCCAATCTATGAGCACTGAGCGCATGACGTAAGTGATGTCTGGCTGCTTTCGCATGTATCCTGGTTTGGCCCTGTGTTTTACCTAGTTCAAATTTAAAAAAAAAACACAAGTTTTGAAAATTTTAAGGAATTGGTAAAAAGTATAACTACTGAAGAAATTTCAATTTAAAATTTTGTTCATGACCTCAGTAGGAGTATCTTTTTGTATTTTTTTAATTTTTTCTCCCAATTTTTTATTTTTACGGTTTTCCCGTGAATATCAATTATATTTTTTATAAACTCACTGAAACATGAATACACAGAAAAAAAAACCAGAAAAATGCCAACCCCGGGAATCGTACCCGGATCCTCGACACACCGGGTCGCGAGCTCTTCCCCTACACCACGACGGACACAATATTGTCGAGGATCCGGGTTCGATTCCTGGGCTTGTCATTTTTTTGGTTTTTTTTTTTCTATGTATTCATGTTTCAGTGAGTTTATAAAAAACATAATTAAAATTTTGTTGTTCCTACAAGACCAAAAAACAAACAAAAAGTTAAAGAAAAGCATGACTTACTTTATTAAACTGAGATGAACATTGATTGAAAGTGACATAATACACCTTCAGAATGAAACAGACCAAATTCTAAATAGGTATGTCACATTTCTATATAAAATTTTGCAGTAGTAAGATTTTAGGTATAATTTTGAAATATATTCAGAATTGAGTCTCTTTCATTCTGAAGGTGTTATTGGTCTTTGATGTGATGAATTGATAAAACAATAACAATGATACAATTGCACATACTTAGATGTGGGTAGTTTGAAAAGACTAGCATTACGAATTTTCAATTTAATGTAGCAACAATGAAGTACAATAATACCAAAGGTTAAAAGATTTTGAAAAAAAAATGTTATAAAACTTCTTACATTTTTACTCTTATTTTTACAAACACAGTCCAGTATCAACAACCATACTCACCTCAATTTCCCTCATGTACTCGTAAATATCCTGCCGATACTCTGCAACATGGAAGAACATCTCTCTGTCAGTCTGAGCAGTGGTGGTGTCTTCCTCGTCATCTTCCTCGACTGTGAATTCGAGGATGTCACTCTCATTCTTTGTGATGGACATGGACAGCACACTGGAGTCAGCAATTGACATAGGCGACTCAACCACATCTTTCTTCTCTTGCAATGGCAGTCTGACAATATGAAGGGCAAGATTCATTACTTTTATAAATAATGGAGGCAGCAAATATTACTTGCAAAAATAATTAGTAATTTAAGTTATACTCAGTTGGAATAAAAATATGTTACGAAAAAGAACAAGATTTGTTTATTTTTATGATCAATCTACTAATTGCTGTCCAAGCTCATTTTTATGCACACAAGCATAATTAATTATGTTCAGAGTTTGATCTAGATTAAATATTTTTTTGTATGCAGTTAATTGACCCTTATATGATGCATTGGCAATTTGTCCTATTATATGATGCAAGAGTATGTAGCAATGTGCACCAGGGCTGGCAGAGCTCTTATGTCTATACTGATATGGACATAAGAGCTCTGCCAGCCCTGCAAATTTGGTTCATATGTTCTGAAGTAGCATCTGGTTTAGCTACTACTATTCTATTCTACCTCATAGAACCCACAGCATATTACTACAAATATGAATTAAGGTCAAGGAAGAACTATGATCTATGGACTTATCAGATCACTCTCGAGTGAACATAGCTTTAATTTAAAGTATGAATAACTTATGGATGTAAAAAAGGCTGGTGATGATGATGAACTTATAAACAATATTCATTAAGTCCAAGCTACATCAATCAAGTAGACTTTATTTAAGATACTGGGATGTTTCTAAAGAGTTTTAAATAAAAAACAGTCAAACAAGAGATGAGGTTATGTTTTGCAATGCCCACCTTTTGGGAGGTCCTTCAGTTTGGCGATCTGATTGCTTCTCTGTCTGAGCGCACAATACTCGCACGTTTTCGGCGGCGCTGATGAAAAAGCTCTCTTTCTTCGTATCCTTGGCAACGAAAGGCTTGAAGGTTGGCTCGCGTTTCTTTACCTCGACCTCAGAAGGTTTGTCTTCGTATACGCTAAAGGCGCGAAATTGCGCCACGGGAGGTACGATGTTCTTTTCATTCTTGATTTGACGCACCGTCCGTGTCTCATCTTGAACTTTGCAGGGTCCATTTGTCAATCCGGGCTGAAATAGTTAGTTGTTAGCAAAAAAACACCAACGGCCAATGTCAACGACTGAGCAAGTGTACTCACCAGTTTGATATTCCGGTTCTGGTTACAAGCGAAGTGACTGAGGTCGCCGAGTGCACGCCGCTGTGCCGCAGCAAACACGTCAGCATTTTCTTTTCTAATTGCAAGAGAAGTATTTTCTTGATCTTCGTGTATTCTAAATGATGCCATTGTCCCCGCTTCTTCCGTAAACAACTTTTAACGAATAATCAGATCAGCCAACGCGAAACCGTTAAAAGAGATTATAGTATTTCAAACGGAAACACGTATTTCTTCTCTTTACGAATACATTTTTATCAAAATATTGCGTGTAGACTGGAAAATATACCGAATAAATTCGAAATCACCCCCGAAGTAACTAACAAGCGTCAACGGACAACAGACATTTTGGAAGATTCAGCTGTTGCATTCTGTTGTCTATGCGATTTCAAATGTGAACCAATGGGAGGACTTGAATTGTTTATGGTCTTTCTTCTACATTTTAATCGATTTCTTATATCGATCAAAATAGCAACAAACCTAAAAATTTAAAGTTTGTCCTTTCGACAAAACAAGAACGCATAGGTCCTTTCCGTAGACGTCCTTTCTACAAACATAAGACCATGACAGAGTACAGAAACAAGATAAAAAATGTTCAACTAGTGAACGCAGCATACGATAACATCGGGGTAACCTATCACAATAATTCCGAAAATAACGTTTTACCTTTTTTTGTTTGTCCAAATGCCTTTGTGGCATCGTCTCCTTTGCCTATCCCTGGAGGGAAAAAAATAAGAAAAAAAAACACTAAATGTCACTGTCAAGTGTCAAAACGTCTACGTACGTTACATATGTGTCAATGTCTCGCTCGGCACCGCAGAAGCACAGACCTAATCGCAGAAGTGTTTACAAATGTCATAATTAAAAAATGTTCACTGGATAAAACAATAGCGTTAACCTAGGCACAATTTTATTCAACATGAGAGAAAAAGTATTACTTATATTAGCATTATGTCTCAACGGGACTAAACAATGTTCCGCTTTAAGAGAATACACTAAAGATGATATTCTGAGGCTAAGGTAAGTGTTCTTGATTTATGCTTAATAAACATTTAAAAGCACAGTCGTAAAATGTGTTTGTATTCACAGGGAAGAGACAAGGGAAATGTTTCAGCATGCCTATGACAGTTATCTAAGATATGCCTATCCCTACGATGAACTTCGTCCTCTATCGTGTGATGGAGTGGACACATGGGGAAGCTATTCGCTGACCCTTATTGACGCATTGGATACTCTCGCTATCATGGGAAATTACACGGAGTTCAATAGAGTTGTGGAGATATTGCTGCAGAAACAAAATTTTGACACAGATATTAATGTGTCAGTGTTTGAAACTAATATAAGAATTATTGGAGGCCTGCTTAGCGCTCATCTGTTGTCTTATAAGTAAGTTTATAATCAATATTAATAGAATCTAAGGTATGAACTAAAAACAATTACTTTGCTCACCCGCGACCACTAATGACAAATAGTTATATCTGTGCGGCAAATGTATGTTTCCATGCAACACCTCCACCTCCACTGCTACACGAATCAACACATGCCACACAGACCCAACTATCACCACCACCACTATACTAAACGCTGACGCGTTTCGGCACTCTCCACGAGGCCATTTACGAAGCACAACAACAACCGCTCAACATGCCACCACTTCCACTACTGACATATGTAAACCATGTACTCAACTTAGTTAATGACAAAACCAACGTACCCACTAATATTTTATAAATTCCAAACTACCCTTTTATGCAAGTCCTAAACTACCCTTTTTTAAGAAATGAATTCCAAACTACCATTTTTATTTTTAATCTACGCCAGGTACCCTGTTATTTTTAACCGAGTACGGTAAAAAGAGAAGTCATGTTCTCATTATTACTATGACACATTATTAAAATTAGAACCAAGTCGTAACAAAGGCGAAGAAACCAAATTAACTTGTTCATTAATAATAGACCCCATGTTGTTGTACCTAATTATTTCCAATTGTTCTAAAACCGATAGCCGCAAACCCTTATCACAATAATGTAAAATTTCGTACGTATCTGAGTCTAACAACGAATGATTCGTTTCTAATAAATGCTTGGCAAAGTTTGATTTCTCTGGATGATCATGCCTATATGACGAGACATGCTCTTTAAATCTAGTATCAAAGCTTCGACCGGTTTGTCCAATGTATACTTGACTACAGTCGCCACAAGTGAGTTTATATACGCCCGACCTGTTCCCTTTATCCACCTTTTCTTTGTTATTACAAAGTCTAGAACGTAAAGAATTAGTATTCTTAAAGGCAACATTGATGTTATTTGATTTTAAAATATTATAAATCTTGTCAGACAACCGGCCAACATAAGTAATACTAGATCTAAATTTGTTAGTAGGCTGAGATGGCAACGCAGAGTAAAGCATGCTATTCACTATCCGTCCCTGCTTCTTTTGAACCAGACTATTAACCATTGCTGTACTATAACCATTTGTTGTTGCTATCTGATATATAGTATGTAACTCAGAATCATAATGCTCTTTCGAAAGAGGTACAGTTAGTAGTCTATGTACATAACAATGGAAAGCAGCCAGTTTATGCTGCCATGGGTGAGTAGAATTTGCAGGTATGACAGTATCTGTGTACGTAGGCTTACGGTAAATTTGAAACTGGTGCCTATTATTTACTCTTGTAATAGTTAAATCCAGAAAATTTAATGAACGATTTTCCTCTAATTCTCGTTTGAACTTTATTTTTGGATGTTTGTTATTGAGAGCACTAATAAACAAATCTAGCTGCCTCATACTCCCCTTCCAACATAAAATTAAATCATCAACATACCTATAATAATATACTAAATTGCTGTTCCCCACTATATATTGTTTTTAAAAGTTATCCATAAAAACGTCAGCCATTAAAGGACTTCTTAGTCCTTTAATGGCTGACGTTTAATGAATTAAAAAAAAAAAATACAACTTCTACTGGGGGTATTTCGGATGTTGGTGACTTGCATTCATTACGTTCTATTCAGCAAAAGGTCCATGACAATGATTTGGTAATTTCTAAGGCTGTTAAGGGCAATTGTATTGTTGTTTTAGAAAGGGGTCAATATAATGATAAAGTAAATGACATCATTCAAGGAGAGGGTTTTTTGAATTTACGTAGGGATCCCACCGCCGCGTTTCATAAAGACCTAAAAAACCTTCTGAAAAATTCTGCATTTACCTTTGACACCGAACAAAAAAGGAGCAATGTGATTCCTATGAATCCGCAGGCACCAATTTTATATGGTTTACCTAAAATTCACAAGGATGGTGTTCCTGTTCGCCCTGTTGTTTCATACGTGAGTGCTCCAGCGTATAAAGTAGCAAGGAAGTTAAATAGCATTGTTCGGGAAAAATCTTCTTTTAAGCCAATGTATAGTTTAAAGAATAGTTCAGATTTAGTAAATAAAATTAAAGACATTAATATACCGCCAAACTCAACATTACTTTCTTTAGATGTGGATAGTTTGTTTACCAACGTACCATATAGTGAAACCTTAAATATTCTTAGATGTCACTTAGAAAGGAAGCGTTTACATCCGGGGGAGGTTTG
>OY829506.1:12807286-13057179 GCA_963691665.1 Clepsis dumicolana
TAAAACGGATCACTAAGGTATATAAGTCTAATTTTGCCCGACATGTTTCGGACTAAATCGTAGTCCTCTAGAAGTGCACGACTCAGTAGCAGCGAGTCGCACACTGAGTGATCCATTTTATTTCACTATGATTGAGTCTCACGGTAGTTTCATGTTAAAAGGACTGCCGATGTGTATAAAATTTCGTGTTCCTTTAAAATAATAAGCCTGGTGTACCTAGTTTCACTATAGAGAGGTCTCTGTACCATTCATTTCGTATGAGACTCAGACCTCTGCTTAATACTATGACGCCATCTATGAACTAAAAAAAAACCTTAATTAGGAATGATTTCCCGTCGCGGACTGAAAGGAACTAAATCCGTTCGCCAGATTTGAATCGGTTTTCGCTCCTTTAGTTGAGTATGTAGAGGAGTGGAGTGATTGAATCGCTTGAGCAGAACGGAGCGAGTGAGAGTGACCGAGCAAGGCAACGCAGAGCGGCCGCGGTGCGAGCGAGATAAATAGCGCTCGTTCAAAGTGTCTCTAGAGCAAGTGCAAGTGACATGAACAACTATCATTCCAACTCGTTCACTGAACTACTGAACTAAAGGAACTAAAAATCCGAACTAGTTCCTTTCATCGATTGAATGAGATCGGAGCGCTCCCTTTATAGACTGAGCAGGCACAACTCTATTTATTATGAGCAATCGTATAAGTGAATTGGTATACACGTCCTTACTCCTCGATGACCGCCGATGGAAAGCGAGCGTTCTCCCCTCCACTACTGCTTACATAACCTCTTCGAGGGTTGCCATTACCACATCCTCAAACACCCGACACTTCTTATTCTTCTTATTCGTATTCAATGTCTATATGCGGGTGGTGGGACCTTGTGCGGGGTCCGTCCGGATAGCTACCACTATCTTACTCGCCAATCCTGCCGCTAAGCAGCAGTGCTTGCACTGTTGTGTTCCGGTGTAGAGAGTTAGACACTCTCATATTGTGTTGTGCTACCTACGTAGTTATAATTCTCATTTGTGTATATCTATCTTAGTACTTATTAAATTATAATTATTGTCGATTAAAAATGCTTCCTTTTAATAAAACCCTGTACTGGTCCCTAATAGAAATTTATTTAATTTCTCCACCACCAGTACAATGTAGAATTTGAGATACAATAAGTTGTAATTAACAGCCTTGTATGGGGGAGACTGGTACCCGAACTAGGGGTACCCTGTGTGTCAGGTCACCAGGTCTCCGACCCTCAAGACTACTAAACTACTTCAATTTAGTATTTAATACACGAGAAAGAGAAAAGAATTTCATAATTTTAAGTGTGTGTGTGTGTGTGTGTGTGTGTGTGAGTGAGTGAGTGTGAGAGTGTATGTGTTTGTGCGTGTGTGTGTGTTTGTGCGTGTGTGTGTGTGTGTGAGGGTGAGCTTGTGTAGGAGTGTGCGAGCGAAGGTGCCATTTACAGTCCTCTTGTTGTATCCTCCTTGGTAAACCATTAAATTGGGGGCTGGTCGGCAACATACGCCTAAAAGCTTTCCGCTACCCACGTGTCTTAAGTTCATTAAATAATTTGAAGCTTTTGTTTATGCATGAACTTTGAGATTTTCACGCCAATCCACATTAGAGTTCACAACTTGTGACACCGGATCTGAATGGTAGGTAAGTTGTCTTTGCTATATATTTAATCACTTAGGTATAAACAAGGTCTGTTTAAGCGCGCGATGTTTCGTAAACATTCGGAGCTCGTTAGAGTTAGGAATATTAAATTTGTTAGCTCGTTTACTAAAGTGCGTTTATTATTTTTGTGTTAGATATTTAATATTTGAACTGTTATTACGCATGGCTTCTTGTGGAATAGAAATATTCCATGTTTCATAGGTATCCATGCCAGAAAAACTTGACCAAAAGACTTGTTAAATCTTCCATTTTATTATAGCAATTAGCAAACAACAATTGCCTACAGTTTTTTTGCACACCACTAATGGCAATGGAGTTATACGGAGAGGTCGCTCGGAAGTACGGTGGCCTACTTCTAAGATTTCTTTATAGGTGAAAGTTAAGAAACCAATATACCAAATAGGTTATTGTTGTTTTCGAGGCTTTCAAATATATTCAGATACATATTTACTGCTGTGCCCCGGAGCATGGCGTTGAGGGCAGATTCTGTTTTTTTAGGGTTCCGTACCCAAAGGGTTAAAAACGGGGCCCTATTACTAAGACTCCGCTGTCCGTCCGTCTGTCTGTCCGTCTGCCACCAGGTTGTATCTCATGAACCGAGATAGTCAAACAGTTGATATTTTCACAGATGATGACTGTATTTCTGTTGCCGCTATAACAACACATACTACAACAGAATAAAATAAATATTTAAGTGGGGCTCCCAGACATGATTTTTTTTTCCGTTTTTATAGATAATGATACGGAACCCTTAGTGGGCCAATCTGACTCGCACTTGGCCGGTTTTTTTTTTCAGACCCCTTTTAATAGGCCTTTTATGGAGGACGTATCACTGCTTAATTTGTATTTCCTGTATCAGGAAAACAGTCTAGTTCGGTGACCGCGGTTTCCGTCCTTGCTGTTTTGGTATTTTAATTTTCAAACCATCTGATTGCGGAAATTGGTTTATTTATTTGTTAGCTTTTGCTTCGGTTTAATTTTCTAATTGAGTTACCTACTTTAGTACGAATATATCATTATTATTTACTCGATAATCATGTTAAAATTGCTACCGATTCAAGAATCAACGTAACGAGTAAGTAGGTTCACTAAACTTGATTTGATATTTGGGTATGTAAACATAATTAGGCACACCCGCTTGAAATTTATGAGTACTTGTGAACACGAAGAAAATTAATTTCTTTAAGTAGGTACTTTCACACCACACATAGGCACACTTATATAGGTCAACATACATTAAACGCCTTTGTAACAATATAATTTTTCAAATGTACTTCAATCAGACAATGAAAACCGGATATTAACCGCGATTACCTTTTTAGGTTTGATGAGCTCCCGATATTTCGACGTAGTTACATGCATCATGATAAACTGATGATGCAAACTGACAAAACACGGGTAGATACTAATGTTGTGCAGACCGGGCTCTGTCTACCCGCATTTTTGCGAGGCGACTGCGCGCACTACCACTACTATCGGTCGCTCATCAAACCTATAAGGTAATCGCGGTTAATATCCCGTTTTCATTATGTCTAATTATGCAATTAACCGCGAATCATTTAAAACTGTTATGTATTTCCATCTTTTGAGGTTTTTGCCTAGCAGTGTGACAAATATGAGGCTACTAAAAACGTACCTTGTTTACAAAACAATCACACAGGAAGCTTCAGCTGTACGTTCAAACTCAAAGTGGAAAATAAACCCTTACTACAAGTAGAGATGAAAACACTTCTACTTTACAGTTTTCTTTTCAATATTTCCTTTTGTTTTGGCCTTGTCAAGGGACAGATTTCGGCAAATTTATTATTAAACAAGCAAGGAAACTTCCGTGTCATCGAAAATACAGGGGTAAAGAGTAGCGATGCCCGACACGTCTAATTATTTTTAACCGACTTCAAAAAAAGGAGGCGGTTTTACGTTCCACTGTATGTATTTTTTTTTTTTATGTATGTACATCGATTACTCCGCCAATTGTAGACCGATTTTCAAAATTATTTTTTTATTCGAAAGGGTATACTCCTGAGGTGGTCCCATTGTCACCAAATCATGATCTGATGATGGGATCCCAGGGAAATCGAGGGCAACCCTCAAATTTTATAGGCACGTATTATGTGTTTCATATATTTTCTAAAGCTATTCAAGTATTTGCGTCTGGTAGTCATCATCTCATGTTGATGAGCTGATGTTGGAAGGTACAACTCCTTAACGGTTAGGAGTTGGAGGATAATTCTTAAAATGTTAAATCATTATTCGAAAGGGTATACTTTTGGGGTGGTCCCATTGTCATCAAGTCGTGATCTAATGATGGGATCCCAGGGAAATGAGGGCAACCCTCAAATTTTATAGGCACTTATTATGTGTTTCATATATTTTCTAAGGCTATTCAAGTATTTGAGTCTGGTAGTTATCATCTCATGTTGATGAGCTGATGATGGAAGGTACAACTCTTTAACGGTTAGGAGTTGGAGGATAATTCTGAAAATGTTAAATCAACGTAAAATTGTGAAATAAAAATCTTTTAACAAAATAGTAAAACCGCCTTAAAAAAAACCTTAGAAAAAAAACGTAAAATAAAATGCATTTATTTCGGACAACAGAAACTAAAGCCTAAAGTTTTATGGCCTAGCACTAAGTAGCAGTAATATGAAGTCGGTGCTTCATTCAAAGAATATTCCGCTCGCACCGCACCGACTTCATATTTCTGTTGCTTAGTGCTAGGCTATGAAACTTTAGGCTTTAGTTTCTGTTGTCCGAAATAAATGCATTTTATTTTAGGTTTTCTTCTAAGGGTTTTTTGTAATGTATCGATACAAAGGAATGCGACTTTACGATATTTTCACGATAAGTTTCGTATAAGTACATTAAGGACTTTAAGATGTACAACTTTTTATCAATAAAGTTATTATATTATTATTTGGGACCAGTAGCGGGTTTTATTAAAAGGAGCACTTTTAAACGACAATTATAATTTAATAAGTACTAAGATAGAAATATACAAATGAGAATTATAACTACGTAGGTAGCACAACACAATAAGAGCAATCGTTTAAGTGATTGGTATAATACGTCCTTACTCCTCGATGACCGCCGATGGAAAGCGAGGGATCTCCCCTCCACTACTGCTTACATAGCCTCTTCGAGGGTTGCCATTACTACAACCTCAAACACCCGAAATTATTATATCTCTTTGCCGGAATTATATTAATATCATGTTTGGGTTAATTGTTATTATTATTGTTTGCTAATTCGTCTGATCTGAATGTTTTTTTTTTATATGAGAGGGGGCAAACGAGCAGGCGGGTCACCTGATGTAAAGCAATCACTGCCGCCCATGGACACCTGCAACACGAGGGGAATCACGGGTGCGTTGCCAGCCCCTTAAAGAATAGGTAGGCTCGTTTTTTAAAGATTCCTAAGTTGTATTGCTCCGGGAATGTTGCCGCAGGAAGCTGATTCCATATCTTCGTCGTGCGAGGGAAAAAGTTCCGTTTAAATCGGACAGTGCTAGACTGCCAACCGATATTTTGATATGTTCAAAGAGTAACTGACATTCTTGTTACTAGATGGCGCCACCAGTCCCAAAAGATGTTTGGCTTTAAACTTACTTGAAATCAATCGTTTTACACAGCATATCGAAAAGAGCGGTTGTTGAATATTTCTCCCAAACCTTAAAGCCCGGTATAATCATATAACATAATCTCCTCTTTTCTTCTTTGTCCAACCATTTCCCAGTTTACCTGGGGTCGGATCTCCTTGTACATCTTGGCGCCAGAGAACCCTAGTCTAGCTTGTCAGTGCACTCAGATTCTCCCTCTGGCATTAATATACAAAAATAGTGATTATAGCATTAAAATACAATTATAGGTGATCAGGTGATTCGGTGACTCCCTTGATGTTTGACATTATGTCAGTCTAATGACAGCTGATAAGTGAGGGCCGCATTTTGTCAGCGCTGAAAAGGTGCGCGGCCTATCTTTAAAATGTGTATCTACACACATATCGTAAGTCCTCTATTATGCGTTCAGAAACCGTAGGTAATGACCATCATTGCGACAGTCAATTTTTGTCTTCAAAAACCAAAACAATTTAAAAATGGCCCTCAATTTAAAAAAAATATCGCTACGAAACATCAGCTCGATATTATTATGTTTGTCCAAATTATTATTGCTAGGTATTGGTTTTTCATACATTGGATTTTGTAAGAAAATATCAATAATCCTCCAGATTCCAGTATTTAGGTACCGCATTTCATAATGTTTTTACTCTGTCATTGAAAAAAAACAAACATTATATTAGAAATAATTGAGAGTTTTTTATTATGCAATGCGATATTTTCGATGCAATATTTTCAATATCGATACAAAGGCTTACTGCTAACGTGTATCGATACAATCAGATAAGAAGCAGTATATCGATTCAGAGCAACGTATCGGGCATCCCTAGTAAAGAGTCTTAATGCGCGGAAAATAAATAATGAAACCCTAGTAGGTACCTACCCAATTTCAAGACATACATGGTTCATTCATGAACTCGCTAAGCATTGTTATTATTTGTGTTTATATTCTGTGACTTTGATATTTGGCTTTAAAAGGCACAGGCATAATTTAGATATAATAATTATGAAAGAGGTCTGTAAGTTTTTTTATAAGGCGGCCTTAGAGAAAAAAATTGCCTTCACGTTAAACAAAACCAAATCAAGTGTGACGTAACTTTTTTTCTTTCGATGCCACCATAACTCTTCTAATCAGGAAAACAAAAAAATAATTTATCGGTGCGAATATAATTTATTTTAGCGACTGAAAAGCGTAAAGGCGTACCGGGAATGTATTTTTACATTTCGTTCGGAGCGATAAGAGTGAGCGATTTATAACTGTTCCTGATAAGAATCTACCGCACTCGGGGGACCAAGCTAGCCGTGAGGCAATCTGTAACGCGGTTTTAACAGCTTCACAAAGGTTTAGCATAAGTAGTTTGGCTTTCCTGTCCCACACATTCTCAATAAAAACCTAATTTTTTATCCTTTCAAAGTAAAATAAACCACGAATGGAAAATAAAACAAAACAGCATCACTTGTGACCTTCAGTATTTTTATAACCATACTGACCAAAACAGATTCCACATATTGGACACTTCGTGCATTCATTCGGGAATCGACATCGGCTTGACGGACGAAAAGGAACTCGATTCCGAGAGATTCGAAAGATTGTTTTTGTGTAACAAAAGGATTCCGATGCCGTTAAGTAAGTATTATGGCAAAATCATTCGTTCAGTTAGGTTCAGAAATGCCTCGGCATCGCTTTCAATTGTCATGACCTTACGCGATACAACTTTGTTTCATTTCAAAGCGAACTCAGCTTGGACCTGTCAAAATGAACGCGATTGTGATTCCGAGCGAGTAAGGCAATAAGCCTGAATACAGTCATGCAATCTAACTGTTGCTGTGGCAAATCTTTTGCCTGTTCGTGATCTCCATTTCAGCATTTTAAACGCAAAAATATGCTATTTGAATGTCCACCATACGGGTATTTGCTTTAAACCAAACCTTTATACCTCAAAGTCATTGTCAAAAACTCAAACATTTCTCGCTTCTTCGTTACAGCTCTTTCAGTTTTAAATCTTTCAAAGTAACACCTGAATAATGGAAATAGGAAATTAAAGTGTCTCAGGTTTAAATTAGGAAATTCAATCCAAACTCCATTTAAGAGCGACGTTGTCGGCGCCAATACTAAAGCGGGCATTTCGTGAGCTGCTGTGTGAAGAAAGACTTTGTTTAAAGTTCAAATAAGAGTTCAGTGTTTTTTTTTTCTTTTGCGGTCGTGATTTTATATTATACTACCTACAGTAATATTAGCTCATCTTACAACATAGCATTTTTTGAAAGATCAAAAAATTTGTTTGCGAGGTCTACAGCCACAGAGCCGCTATAAATATGTACTCACCACTCGTATACACTTATGGTTTAGAATTTCTGCTTATCTTCTATACCTATAAAACAGTACCATGACTGACTGACTGACTGACAGACAACGCACAGCTTAAACCACTGGACCTAGAGACTTTTAATTTGACAAACATATACCTTGAGTATCCTAGAGGTGCACTAAGAAGGGATTTTTCGTAATTCCCACGAGTTAGGGAAACAAGTAGCCCATTTTGAAATATTTAAGGGCATAAGCTAGTTAAACCATAAGAGTCCAAAACGGTCACTGACTAGGCGTATTTGACAAGTGGGCACTCCAAACCCTGGCTACAGCGCTTTATACTGCGACAGGGACGGTGAAGGAAAATATCGTGAGGAAACTAAACTTGCAAGTGCACACTCCTGCGAAACAATGCAGTGATGTGTGTGAAGTTCACTGAGAAGAGGCCTGTGCCCAGCAGTGGGACGTGAAAACAGGGACGCCCAGACAAATTAACCGGTGACAGTGAAAATACAATCGCTTGTCTCTGACAACCATCTTCCGGGATTCAATTAAAGTAAATGGATTTGCTGAAATCCGATTAAAGTTTGCAATCCGGATAAACTGCGCTGGCGGTCGGGCCCAAATTTAAACTTTACTCATAAATCATTCGTTTTGTTCAATAGTATGGAATTAGTTAATAGGTATCGCTACTAGGAACTTTGCCATAGAAACTATCCTGCTTAATGTTATTTTGGTAATAGTGCTATAAATTTGATTTGCTGATTCGACACGCGGTGCCTTGGTAATAGGGGTTGTCTAAAAGAAATACAAATGCTTTTTATATTTTATTTTTAAATCTAGATGAAATTTGGTAAGAAGATAGTTTGAGTATTGAGGAATAACGTAGTCTACTTTTTATTCGGCAAAATTATACGGTACCCGCGGGATAGCGAAAACCAAAATCTACGCGGACTAAGTTGCGGGCAACAGCTATACTAACAGCTATCATATCGTGCCTCTAGTGTAATTTTTGAAAAGAAGTACAGTAACTTACGAATAAATCTGATAAGTGCTTAAACGGAAAATAATTCGCCCAGTTTCTTAAATATTTCCAAGTAGTCTTGTAAAACAAAAACAGAACGTAAAAGTCAACGGACCAATTTTAACAAAGTTAATTTTGTTTTTTCAAGCATAATGTTGTCTAAAGCCTTCGTCAAAAATCTGTTCCCTCAAAAAAAACTTCAAGATAAAAATGTGGTCTAGGTTACTTAACTTGAGGGAACTAAATAACAATAAAGAAGGATGCCTACGAACGATCCAGATAAGTTTGGTTAATTATCGTAAAAGGCGGTCGTGGGCCTCATTATGTTGTTTTAATTGCTATCGCTATCGCTTTCACTTAACACTGAATGGATTGCATACTCGCATATAGTTATAAGCGTATTTACCTGTAACCTAACAGATATCGTAGTTTTAAGCAACCGTATTCAAAGTAGATGGTTATGGATTCTTTCGAGTACAATATAATGCAATACAATACAAAAACTATTTACTGAACAGTACAATACAATACAATACAATAACTGTTTATTGAACACCACATAACAGTCAAGACAAGAAATAAGGCACAAAGAAAGTACAAGGTAGCAATGGGCGGCCTTATCGCTACAGAGCGATCTCTACCAGGCAACCATAATGGAATAAAGGTAAGAATAAGGTAAGTAATAAAGGTAAGAACATATTAAAGCAGGTGGTGCTAATTAAAAAGGTTTACCCACACCACACCACACATAACACCACATAAACAAAACAGAAAAAGGTACAAAGAAAATGCAAGGTACAGAGCGATCTCTACCAGGCATCCATAACGGAATAAAGGTAAGATCAGATTAAAGCAGGTGGTGCCATTTAGAATTTAGAGTACGTAAGTACAGGAAGTACAGGATTAAGTGAACTTATACTGACTGGCACAATTAATCGCCTGCTCTATTTTTCCTGATTATTGTAAAAACTGTTTAATCAATTTAAGCTTTTACATAAATATGTAGTAGAAATAGGGTGGTCGATTAATAGAGCCGGTGAGTATAGTTACTTTCATTGCGAATCCTAGACGAAGAGTCCAAGGCCCTTCAAACTACATAGATGGTACTTTCAACTATCTGACTTCATTAAAACTCTATCACCGAAGACAATCCGATAGCAATAAGAAACACTCAATCTGTCCCAGAAGGTTGGCTTGGAGACGGACACCCGTCATCAGTAGAATTTATTCTACCATAAAATTAGAACCACGGCGGCCTCCTATTAGAATTTATGTCATCCGATCCTATAACTGATGGGACGAGTCACCTCCTGTCTCATTAACGTTTAGTACTGTAATAAACTTCCTGAATAGTAATTTTCTCATTCGGTTGGATCCGTATAGATTTAGCGTGGCGGAAAATGTTTGTGTATTAATACTTATTGTTGTTTGAGGAATTAACTAATTTAATTAAGTTAAGTGTGTAGATAAGGTAAATATGTGTTTTCTTTTGTATAGAGATATCTATTGTTTGTCGAGTACTAGCACAAAATTGTTTCTTGTAAAACTTGTATCGTGTGATTTTGGGTTAGGTAAATTTAGCACAATTTTTGACTTTTTAGGTGTGTAGGTACTTTATTTGCTTTAAAAGAAGTGTCTTGAGACTGCTCTCAGTACCTTGCCACAAAGTAGGAAATCAAGGATTATGTTCGTGGTAGATGCTAGAAATTGTAGTCTATAGGTATATGCTTCATCGCTTGAAATTTTGTCCTCAATGCTTTAAGATACCAATATGGTAAGGTGTAGGCATTGCAAGTTAATTCAGATGTTTAATTTGTTGATTGAATCAATAACGTAAGGTGTAGGCACTGCAAGTTAACTCAGATTTTGTTGATTGAATTGAATGAATTAACAAATACGCGCGTTGATTTATAAATTGTTACGTTCAGTAACACCAGCCTTGTTATAATACTTCGTCAATTTTAGCATGAAACTACCGTGAGACTCAATCATAGTGAAATGAAACGGACCATTCACGTGTATAAGTAGAGTTTAGCCCGACATGTTTCGAACTAATGTTTCCTTCCTCCTGGAGCGCATGATACGACTTATTTCCCGTTTTACTAGAGAACCAGTCTACTTAAAAATAGCGTCAATTGTTAAATGCACGCGCAAAAACTTACCGAACGAAACCAAACAATGATCCCACCTTCTATATAACACCCATAACGCTACAGTCCACCGATCACGTTACAAATGGGGCCTACGCTCTCCACAATCCCATTAACGGTTACAAATAACTTTCAATGTAAAATTCATGACGCGTACATTTTTATAGTAACTACCTTTCAACAAAATAACAGACGTTTGAAGACAAAGCGGCTTCCCTATTTCCCCCTCTCAATACAACGAACGTATCCCGACCCTGCAAATGGGCGGGTGTAAAAAACCTTTCCAATCTCAACCTCTAAGAGAATGAATAGAATAAACAATAGTACCTTGGAGCCGAAACTTTTCTTATTATTTAAGAGTTCTAACATGTTTAATGCATGAGAGACGATTTATTCGTGAGAGTGAGTAATGCGTAATGCATTAACATAAACATCGTGGCGCGAAACATACATTGTTCTGGACTCAACTAGGATCCCCGGGGCTCGACGGGCAACTGTGAGCTACCAACTTTGTTGCGCAACAACTTTGACTGTACAATCTTTGCTGTTAGGCTTTGGATCGAATTGCAACTACGTCAAGATTTCCATTAAGGTATCATAAAACAAATTGAACTAGAATTATTGCCAAACATAGATAAGCTTCGACTTACAATAAAATTATGAAATATCAAAATTGTATACATCGCCATTGATGCGTTTATTCACGAAAGTCTGCTTGGTAATCAAGCAGCAACATAATAAAAAAAAAAGTCAAAATCGAAGCTACCTCATTTAATATTGGACAATGGCTCGCTCGCGATGTCAATAACAACAAATTAATTTCAAATAAAAGATGTTCAGTGTCTACATAATTAAGTAAGTAAGTAAACACTTTATTGTACAAAAAACAGGGTAAAACACAAGTTACAACAATAACATTAATTAACATTATGTACATAATATATCAACAATAATATTCTTATGTCGTGAGGATATTATTTCACTATGAATGAATCTCATAGTAGTTTCAATGTTAGAAGTATAAGTTGGGCACTTTTTCAAGCACACTGACATCTTTGCGGATAACGCAAGTGTGCTTAGATTGTGTCGCTATACTCGGAATGAGATGTCTCTGTGTATGGAAAGTCATTTTTATTAGTATACTAAGGTAAATGTCCCTGTGCCCGACACTGCCCCAATAGTTGGCACCTTCAATCTTAATACGTAGCAATAAAGGTGACAAACACGGTTTCAAATCTTGGAATTAACGTGTCAATAATTGGAACGTCTATCATTTAGACTTCTGATTCTCTTGCAAAATATTATTTTAAAACTTTTGCTTAATCTTGCACAGCCCATCTAGCCTAAGCCGTCCTGCCCTGAGAGGAGGCCTGTGCCTGGAGATAATGATTCACCGTGACGGATTAAAATCATAAAATAACACATACTTTCAACGCTTTTAAGCGATAAGACTGCCTATTGTCTACCATGCCTGTTTTTCTGTAATCTCCTTGTACTGTTTTGTGGTTTTCAATAAAGAATATTTGTATCCTATTGTTTTGTATCTGTTTTAAAATGAGAAATACTTTATTTACATAATAAAAGCAATTTACGATGACATTAAATCTAAGCTTAAACTAAATAAACTACAACTTAAAACTAAATTAAATCTAAATAAGGCCCCCGTGGCATAGTGCCCAAAAGGCTGGCAGCGTTGCCTCGCTGAATAGCGATGCTGATTCTTTGAGAGAGAAAACTGCCAGCCCTTTGGTCACAAGTTGCTTCAACTAAGCGCTTTTGTAACTCGGAAATAAGCTTGTAAGCGCTGGGACCCCATGGACCCAAAGTTTATAACCCGACAGGAACAAAATTATAATTCGAACCGAGAGATTGATACTTAGATTTTTTTCTATGTTCGGCCGTTTCTGCCGCCGCACCAGCTTTTTGTGTGGTTCTCTGGAGATGTGAGGGTGCTACTGTATCGACACAGGTCGCATCTCAAACCAGAACCCTACCCATTCTCCAGGGAATCAGAGACATACCGTCCGGCCTTTTGCCATCGTCGCTGGCAATGCCGCTTGGCTCCAAAATGGCCGGCACGTTTGCAGAGGCAAGAGCCCGGCGGATTATGTCATTGAGCGCGGCATGACGGGAGAAACGGCTGGCGCTCTTTTGACAGGAAAGACCATGGTGTCCCGTTTCGTCCACATTGGTGCCACAGAGGCAACGGTCTGGTGAACACAGCGCAACACCCAGTCTTAGCCCGACTGCAATTCTCAGTGTTTCAGGCTCAAGAAAATTTTAAAGTTTTAAAATTGTATTTCAGATTTGAATTAGGTACGTTATCGGAAATGATACGACAAATATTTGTTTATGTTCCTCACATGAAAGCGGGTTTTACTCAAAGAGCTTTCGTCTTATAACATAGTATAATAATACTATATGAGAAAGATCAGAGAATAAACAGCGTAAAACTTAGTAGCATCCCTTATAATATAAGGATATAATAATATTATTAGGTACCTAAGGGAAAATAAAGAGTTCCTAAGAGTCACAAAATATTGCGAAAAGAAACTTGCATTTAAAATTACGTAAATTTCTTAACACGTTTATCAATTACACAAGTTGCCTCAATGGTATGTTGCACTGACACCAGAGGTAGAGCATCTTAAGATAAATCGAACCATTCCAATATGACCACCACCAACATACTCTACTTACCATCAGGTGACCCACTTGCTCGTTAGTCTTGCTTATCGTATAAAAAAGACTTCAGTAAAAGTTGCCTGGACTTTGAGATATTTCACTTAACATATCCTTAAGCTTAAACATTTGGTGCCATGGTCACAATTGTTAGACTTGCAGAATCGTAACAATTAAATTACCTTACAGCAATTTCAACAAGTCCTGGAGAAATAAAATAGGGAGATCCTCAGTGCAACTACCCCTAAGGTTGACTTATAACGTAGATTTAAAATTAGTATAATAATCACGGGTAGCTAACATTAAAATGAAATTATCGTAACAATCTCTCAAGAGAACGAATTTTGTCTAAGTAAAATTTTGAGGAACGTTTTGTGATTCAGTACACCAATTAATGTTTAAACCTATAACAAGCAACTTAAGCTTCTACTTATGCCACGGCTTTGAAGGGTTCTATGCCAATACACAATTGAATAAAAAACGCCGAGAAAACACTTCTTATATGGGAACGCCATTTAACTATATATTTTTTTTTTTTTATTATTTGTTGTTATAGCCTCCTAAACATCATGGTCATAGTCTTCTATACATATAAAAAGAAACGTGACTGACTGACTGGTCTATCAACGCACAGCCTAAACCACTAAAGCTATAATAGAGACTTGAAATTTGGTGCACATATACCTTGAATGTCATAGAGGTCCACTAAGAAGGGAAGGGGGCAAAGCCGCGGGGCATAAGCTAGTGAAAGTTTCAAGTATCAGACATAGCCAAAGAAATAGCCCCGTGACAGAGAGACGGGCGGGCAGCGGTAATGATAGACAGCCTAGTCAACCTCGGTAGCACTGCGACATTCCATAAATAAAATTAAAAAATAAAATTTTGTTGCGTACGAAACCCTCCAAACGAAACCTTTCAGTATGAAAAAAAAAACACGCACGTTTTTCTATTTCTTCTTAATCCTTTTTTGTCGAAGGTACTTTCTTGAGCTATTATTCAGAAGTTTCGAGAAGCCGGAGAAGGAAGTTTACTGAAAGTTTTTCAGAGTCTATTGTAGCATAATGTTTAGTAATATTTCTCTTACCTGCCCTAAAAGTTTTGCTCTATAGCTGCCTTTCTTTTAAAGCGCCGCGTTGAATACGATATTAGATTCCATTTGCTCATTTAGCTTTAGAGTATTCAATGTACCTAAAGCGAGAAGTAATAAAGAGGCGATAGTTAGGCTTTAATTTTAATAAGGGTTGCGGTAATGATAACAATCCTTCAAGTTTCCGAAAGGTAGAAAAATGTAATTAGAGTATAATTACCATCTCAGCATTACCAACAAAATCTATGGATGGATTAACCTACTCTTTCCTTTGATAAAGTGTGTTTTAAATCAATATATTTTAAGTGTTTTCTTTTATCTGATTCATACGTAGGTATTGTTTCTTCATTCTTCAGACTTCATTGTTTCATGATACAATTAGATTAATATTATTATATATTATATATTAAAATCTTAACGCGCTTAGGTCCTGTAAGTATGGACGAAAATGGGGGAGCAGTAGGAATAATTAAGAAATTAGTATGACATGTTGTTAGTTTAGTTGCGTAGTCCGAAACGATGGTCTGACCAAATCGCCGAAAACCTGGAGATGAGCATTGGCACAGCAATCTACCGCGTAGAAGACCGGAGCGAGTGGAGCGGAGCGAGTGGAAAGCTTTTGATGACGTTTGTCGGCGTCACGATCCTCAACATTGGGGAACCGCCTGAGGAGGAGTATGAAATGAAGCAAATTGTTAGGAATTTAAAAAGTAAGAAAACCAAGGTCATTATTTCGTATGGAAGATTATAAAATTACTTATTTCATGGATAATAAATGTGGTTACAAGCGGAAAAATAGAGGCGTCTTAATATTTTTTTCTCTACTTTCCTTTCGTTAAAATGGATTTCGAGAAAAACCAAATTACTTCTTATGTCTACCAAATTATGATTTTTTCTTGATAGGGAAATTGTAACCTTGTAATGTATAACATGGTTACAAAACTAATCATTTCACAACAATTTACAAAAACGGATCCTCGAAACTCAAGACGGTACTACAGCTCTGTGCCCTAAGCACGACTTGTCGAATCCTGCGTCACGTAAAATCGAGTAGTAAACTATAACGAGTTTGAATGACGTTTGGAACAGCGCCCGCCTGTGAGCGTATTTGGAACTAAAATGTATAATGAGATTTCTCGATCTCGATACGATAACCGTAACGTAACGCAGGATTCGACAAGTCGTGCTTAAGGCACTGAATAAAGGCAGCGTGAATTTAGACAAGTTCCTTTAGTATCTTTTCTTGACGATGCAATTGGGATGCATCGGTAAAACTAGTATTCTACGTATGTACATAGTAATTATTACGTGTAGGTATATAAATATCGCGCGCGGTTTTCTTTTGTTTTCCCCGTTGACAGTTCACTTGCGATTCGCGTCGCGTATTCACAAAATCCGTTGGGCAGAATCTGTCAAGCTGTGTTGTTGATAGTAATTCCGCGAGTGCCCTTAAACCCTCACCTGGTTGCGGAATGCAAATCGAACCCACGGGACCCTCGCCCTAACTGAATAGATAATAGCGCCTTTTATTCTACGAAGGGGACGATTTGTGACTGACAAGAGAGCCGCAAAAGAATTAAAAAGTCAGCGCTTTCAAAAAGATAGCTTTGGATTCCAATTATCGCTGAATTTTGGGTTGGTTTAAAAATAAAGTGACGGGAATAAGATTTATGACCTTCGATGCTGAGGTTTACGTCCACCATTTTTTGCCATGTATTTTTAATTTAGTTTCATAAGGTAAACGTCGCAATTATTGACACATTAATTTCAATAATTGACAAGACAGGACTGCGGATTAGTCCGAAACATGTCAGGCTATAAATACTCGGTCACACGTGGGTGATCCGTTTATTTCACTATAGTTCAGTCTGATTAAAAATAGACCGTGTGAATTAATTTCATTAGGTAGGTACTTTCCATAAGATTTAGACTGTACAATTATAATTTTGATACGGCATCAGAGAACACAGTCATTATTAACCCTATTATTCATAAACCTATATTAACTAAAAAGTTGTTACAGTTCCTTTGACCTTTTTTGTCACTTTGACATTTGCGTTAGTAAGAAAAGAAGAAAAAAACCTGTTTTAGCTAATGGAGGCTTGAGCGGCGTTTATGAATAAGGGCATACCTAAGTCTTTTAAAATGCGTAATTGTCTATGATGTGACGTCACAAACCTTGGCCACATGCTCGTTAGCAAAGTACGTCACGCGACGAACGTCCGCGCAACGCATTTAATTATGTTTTATCGTAGTTTTAATCACCCTGATACAGGAGTGGATGGATGGACGTAACTTATTACTTCTTTGCTTATTACGTATTTGAGCTCGTAAGGTGTTAAAGAACAGTAAACAAATATATCAATTTGTCAGCAGGACACGCCATGTTTTCCTTCGTTTGTAACTCTGTGTTTCTTTTTATAATAGAATAGAAAATATTTATTTATGTACAACTAAAACTAGAATTACATAACAAGACCTTAATATAACCATAAAGTGCAGTTGTCACAAAAAAGGACTGCACTCAGCCAGCATGTGCCATGGCATGGTGTGTCATCATCACCATGTCAGCCGAAAGACGTCCACTGCTGGACATAGACCTCCCCCAAGGCTCTCCACTCAGACCGGTCTTGTGCTTTCCGCATCCACCGCGGTCCCGTAATCTTCACTAGGTGGAGATGGTGTCTGGTGCTTAGAAATAGACTAAAAGAAGAAAAAAACCAAAGTGTTACAGTTTCACTGTTCTGTTCTGACCCTGGATCTTTTTAAAGGAATGAAATATTATAAATCCTGTTCATTTAAAATTTGATTTCATTAATTGGATCAGGCGTTATTTTGCGTAGTCCATATTCATTAACTAAAAACAATTCATTTGCTCACCCGCCACCACACGTGAAAAATAGCTACGTCTGTGCGACAAATGTATAGTGTGCATATAGCGTAGTGGTGGTGGTGATAGTTGGGTCTGTGTGACATGTGTTGATTCGTGAAGAAGTGGCAGTGGACACACAAACGTAGCTATTTTTCACGTGTGGTCTCGGGTGAGCCAGTTAATTGTTTTTAGTTACACTAAATACATCGTAAGTATTTTATCTTTGTAGGAACGTTCTTATGTTCTCAATGCAACGAAGCAACATTTACTCTCACTAAACAACAACATTCTCTCTCTTAGCACTCGGGAGGTTAAGTAAGTACCTTTACATTACATTTATTAAATGAAAAAAAAACTTATGTATTGAGGAGAATCATTACATTAAGAAGCATAAATGATTTTTATTTTTATTACCATCCCTCTAAGCCATTTATTTGTATTCGGTTTAAAAAGAAGACCAGTGCGTCGACTAAATCAGACAATCATTAAACAACTATGATATTTCTCTACATATTAAACCCTAAAAGTAGAAGCTCGAAGCTCAGAACAAACATACATACGTTGACGCCCGTATAAATTGGTATAATAATACTTACCTCAGAGCAATCTGTGTCTTTGGCAAATATTTTGCAAATAACAGATTAAATGTCCTTGGACGGGGTATGATCGCCCGACTTCGAGGAATTCAGAAAGCCTTAATTAAAATGCTTCTTCACATAAATTTACCTTATTTTTTCGTCAAAATAAAGGCACCATTAAAGCGTAATTTAATAATAAATAGGAGTTATTTTCCCTGTTATTATTAACAGGCAAACGTACGATAATTTTTTGAGTGGAGATTTTGTTTCAGTTCAAGAACAAGTTCCAATAGCATTTACAATACAATACATAGCCTCAAATTAATTAGGTATATAAAGAAAAGTCACTAAACCATTAGAAAATAAAAATATTTCAATTTTCAATTTTCAAGAACACGGTTAATCACCGTCTCTGAGCATGGCGGTAAGCAAACAGCCTCCCAGTTCAGCGACCCCTAAACTTCCCGATTTTGTTTTCGCAAACGCGCCATTGTTATTTTGTCAAATGTTCTCAAACGTTAGCCGAGATCCGCCGAAGGGCGTATTGATAAACGGGCGCTTAGCCCGCACGACACGCATACAAATATATTGCCGGGAATATTTCATGTTTAGCGTCTGGTTTGTAGCGAGTGCGGCTTTCGCTATCCGCGCCATGTTTTGCTAATGCAACTCGGGTTTAGCTGTCATAGGGCTTATGAACTTTTTAGTTTACCCTTTAGTTTAGTGGGTGTAACGTTGCGTCTAAGCCAGCTAAAATAATTTAATACTACTATAAAAACATTAAAGAAAATGTATCATAATTAATTCGCTTATAAATCTGTAAATTTAATTAAAATTATTGTACGGAACCGCTAATAAAATTGTTCTGCGCGCGGGTAAATTAGCCTCCGCAAATCTGTATGCGTTCCGTTCGCCGAACCCTAAACACATAATAACAATAACTATAGATCGATATACGCTGCTATACATATATAAGGAGTCGCCGTCAGTCTGGCTGTCACAGCCGTTGTGAGCACACGTCTAAATACTTCACGTCAAACTTTTAAGCTCCTAATTAAGCTCCGAAAAATATATAATTAATTACTAGTGCGTGTGTCATCAAGTTCCCGTTGGGGTGAGTTTCCATCGCTTCAGACCCGCTTTAGTGTGCCGTGTTTTGTTGTAAATGTAACAGCTGTTCCGAGCTACCTAACTCTTTCCGTTAACCGCCGCTAGTTTTCAAATTTAAATTATCTTGGATGGCCGTTGGCTTTGAACAGTAACCGACCCCTACGAGTGGCTAGGCGCAGCCGCGGTCAAGCAGTGCCCTAATGCCTGCTGTTCTTCCAGGAACCACCCTACCGCTATCAACCTGGGCACCGTCTAACCACCACTTCAACCCCTTAGACGGCTCTGAGGGAACTGGGCCCGAAGACTACGACGAAGACAGGCCATCTTCGTCGCTATTCCTACAGCTGACTCCGCGCGCTGCCGCCTACTCCTGAAGAACGGTCTCCTTCCGTCGGTCGCGTTGTTCAGGCCAGTGTCATCCTACAGTAGCTCATAGGAGAGTCGTAGGCGTAGTCTGTGCTATTGTTGGCTCGAAATAAAGTGTCTTGCTGAAGTGCTTGTTTTCTTTCCACTCCCTGCTCTACCTGCTGATTGTGGTCCTCCTCAAGGACCTACGTCACATAGGTTTGTCGAGGGTAACGTGGTAAACACAGTAGGTAGGTGTACGTTTACTGGTTAGGTAGATTACTGGTAAAATAGTGTCAAATGTCCGTGTGTTAAATGAAAATATCAAGGACAGATATTTTGGTACATCACTTGCTCAACACATTAACATTTGCAGTTGACCTCAGACGGCAACCCGGCTTACCGGAGAGAGAGACAATAGGTAACGTTGGATGAAAGTATTGGGTTCATAATCAATTATTACTGTAGAATAATTTACATGCTCGTCTAAAATACACATAGTTAAAACCACGTTAAGACTCTTTATTTGGTCTTTGTATTTCTTTAGTTTTTTTTTAAGTGGCGTAACGACAGACACATTATGCCAACCCAGATAATTTATCTATATTTTACAGAATTTATGTTAAGATTTTTTCAGCGTATCCTGCACACATCAGTCTGCGTAGGTATAGAGCTTTAGCAATTTATGTGAAGTCTCCATTCGCAGAAGGCCTGCGTGGGAATGAAGTTGACGTTTGACCAGTATGGTGGATTCGCGAAGCTTATACTTAAGCTAAGGTACCGCCTTGAAATCGTGTTTCTTAGACACGGCACGGTCTTTAGGAGTTAATACAGTTAAAGCTATAGACTCGGCCCCTTAAATGTTGTAGCAAAATAAACAGAACGCAAGCTCTGTGTAAATTGACAACGACGTGCTTCAAGTACCTGACTTAGGACTGAGGGCATTATATAGCATAAAGCGAAACCATACCTTTTTAAGAAAATAGTCAGCATTGTTCTCACATATGACAGAAAAGTCATGACTAAATTGTTCCGTAATACGATAAAGTCAAGTGCCGCCCTATTAAACTGTGAAACCAAGAAAAAATGCTGCAACATCAAAGCAACCGCAAACACTGCATAACAGCTATTGCAGAAATACTAAGCGGGGCCATTTTAATTAGTGCAAAATTAAGGTTAAAACTCAAAGTTAAAATTTCTGGAATAACGCACAACCCTTCAAGAAAAAACCTTGTTAAATCCCCGATGTGACCCAGATTTTATGGTATTCTTAAAATAAGGTAGATGAAAAAACCGCCTCAGGCGAAGGTAACCCCTCGAGAGTTTCAGTTATGAGATAATACTCGATTTTAGAAAGCTGTAAAATATTTTATGATGGCAACGACTGGCGCGATCCCGCTTTCTTGGCGAGACTTGCCAACTATAGCGCTGAAAGACTGAAAATTATGAACTTTCGATCGTTAAAATTATTCTCCGAGATCTCGATGGCAATAAAAGTGAGTTTTCTGTTTTTTCTTCATTATTTTATACAGCGTCTTTGAACGTAGGTACAGTCGAAGAAACGGAACAGCGTAGTTGTGTTAACCGGACAGGACTGGAACCTTGACACAACAAATTTCACAATTATATCTTTGGCAGATGTATGGTATGTCAATATGACATTTGCAGCGAAAATGTTCCGGTGGTAGGTACATGAATTCGTTGTTTGGACTGTGCGTCAGTTGTTTTTAGTGCTTTATTTTGAAATGTTGCACGTGGAAGTTAACAATTCAAGAAATAATTGCGTGAAACACACCAACTGCAATGTAAGACTTCACGTTTTGTTTCATTAAAAAAATTATTCACTCTAATTTTGAAATTAGAGCTAAAACTTACAAGCGACGAGTTTTTGCTAGTTCAGAATTTTATTAGCTAATTTATTTTTAAATAAAAAAAAAAATGCTTTGTTCAAATTACTATGTATGCACAAATTTTAACCACTCTTGCACAACCCGTCTTATCCTCTCAACAAATAAGGTATCCCTCCACAATCGTTATTATTTTACGGCACAATACCACCACAGAATAATTATGTATGGTGACTAGAAAATACGGCGATGTTCTAAAAAGCGGGGTTCCAAATTAAATGGTCGCAATTAATTCGTTCAAGCTTCCGTTTTCAGAGAGTGATAGTCGTTACATTTATCTAGGAGACTAATTTGTGTAAGTTCTGCATTAATTAAATTTTACCACAAGCAAATTTAATGATACAGGAGTATTTTTGTTTCATTATTTTATCTTTGTAACACATTTATCATCTCATCTACGAGATCTTACGCGGATCTCACGTTAATGAATTATATTTTATATGCTTTGTTTTATTAAGACCTCCGCAAAGCAGCGCTCAATTTTAATAAATTAGTAAAAAAATACCCCATTAATACACGTCCGCTGTCCGCCAGTTTCTCCGCCGTTAAAAGGGCTATAATTCTAGAAGCGTACTAGCCTATTAGAATCATTAAAATTTCGCAAAATACTATTGGCCATATAAAACAAAAAAAAACGTAAATTAAATAAATGGTTTATGGCATAAAATAAACTTTAAAAAAATGGTAAATACTTAAAGTCGGCACGGAAACGGAATCATTCGTGAGCGGGTCGGAGTCGCAATCGTCCAGTTTTTTTTAAGCTAGCGACAAAATAAAAAAAAAATCTTGCATTGCACACCGGTACATAATGAGAAAAGTGGTATTAAATACGTAAAAAACATCGGTTCCGATTGCCGTTAAATCCATTTAGGAAACTAACTTTTCTTTGCAATCCCAGAACTTTGTGTGCTGAATTGCACTCCAAGTTTTACTGCCAGGGAAAAGAAGGAATGCTACACTTCACGGCTCTTAATAAGTATTGTCAGGTACAACAGTTAACGTTTCAGCAGCTGGAATTCTTCTAAAGTCTAACAATTTATTTATGAGATGCGGCCATGTTGTGGACTTTATATGGAACTAATTTATTAGACTGGTATAATTTTTTTGCGCGGCTGACAATGTCAAATGTCATCACACGATTTGTTTAGGTATATTGTCAGACAAATTCCCTAATCAAGAAAGGAACATTACTTAATAATAATGGTCTAGAGGTATTTCGCCAAAGGAAAATTTGTGTTTGGCTTCGAAAGTTTTGCTAAAACTGACAAGACGTCGATTCTCGTAGTAATCGTTGTCAATATTTAAATGTGACATTGTCTGGTAAATCGAATGTAGTCCTATGGAATGGTAAAATTAAGATACTCGTAGATCTCGATGAACACCAGAATGGGGGCCTACGTCAAAGTTCATATAATTTGCAGGGGTTCAGGGTAAATTTTAATACATTAGGCATTATGAACTTAGGTGAACTGTTCATTACGTATTTTAAAAATTTGATGTATCGTCCTTAGGTCTATCGGTATTAGGTAAATCAATTTTAGGGATTCTAATATGAAAGTCATCTACGTATGTCGTCTTCATAGGCTAAGTGATGAGTTTTCATCGAGCATCAATCTATTCGTATTCCATATTGATTTACGCCATTCTTATACTGCGGAGCCCCGCAATTTCAAATGATGAGATAAAAGAAGCGTCTCTTGAAAGAAAAGCCCTCTTTAAGGCCACTTGAATAAACATGAATATCGAATGCTCCTTAAAATTCAACGATAACTATCGGCGAAGGAGCTCTTTTGAGATTTTTTATGGTATTATCTTTCCAATGCATTTTTAGTTAGCTGCGTAGCTGTATTATAATGTTTGAAACTTAGAAACACTTTTTATTATTACGTTTTTGTTTTAATAAGTCAATTTAAACTGCCCTTAGATAAAAAAAATTAGTAACGTTCGTTCAAATTGCCAAAAGCGCAACAGGATAGTTATCATGGACAACGTATAAGACGTAAAAAAAATCATTTTAAAACCTTGGTTAACTACACCATTACCTCCTAATTGGCTATGATTTATTAAAAATAAGTACCGAGTTCGATCACATTGAACTTTTTGATCACCAAAGCTATCATCAGGTGTGCATACTACAGCACTAGCGGCAAGCTTTAATTATTATCATGCATGAACTGTAAACGCAGCGGCCCGGCGCCTACACACATGTTAATCAAGCTCCGAGCTGCCAATTGTTCAGACATCAGAGCAAACAAGTACTGTTAAATCATATCACCGTGTTTACCGTAGATAATATAGGCAATCACGAGTTTCGGTGTCTCTTTGAATCGTGCTGTGGTTTTAAAGAGAGCGGAGCCAGCGCGCGTGCTCGGCATCCCGAACAGCCAGATAACGCCTGCGCCTGTCGAATCAGATTTGAATATGAATGGAATATTAATGAAAAACTTGCTCTCGACTATCAAGGCGACGCCTTAGCTCCCTGGCTAATAGATAAGACGAAACTACAGATCTCGGGCGAAATGAGAAACTGTAATATTGTTTTCAGAATGTCAGCTCGTTTATTTGCTGAGCGGACGTTTGCAAAATAGCCTTTGCTATCCGTCGTCTCTGTCGAGCTGTATCTACTTGCTAGATTATTTATTTGGTTCGTGCATCTTTGTAGGTAAAGCCTTTTATAATTTGAGGATTGGATTGAGATCAATATACGAGTATGATTGCTAAATGAACTTATTTATGTATCTACTCATTACGTTATGAATTATGAATGACAACATAAATATTGATGGGCGATTTGTTACTTATGTTGTTACCGTAATTATGTGCTGATTGTCATTCATAACTCGCAGACAGAGTAGTTAAGTACACATTAGTCCATTTCGAGCACCACATTACGACAAAGTAATCATTCTTTCATAAATAACACATTATCTCACTATCACAAAACTTGTAAGTAACCATCAATTCTATTTCCAGAGACAAGTAGACAAAGAATTAACATTTTTCACTTAAAAAAGTAAACATCAGTTTGGTCTTTGCTGCTACTTCAAGTACTTTGTTATTATAAGAAAAATTCTAAAGTAATTGTAATTAAAATTTAAGAGAAGAAACAAAGGTGCGAAATGCTCAAGGTCATTCACTCAGGGAAGCAACTTAAACAGCCACCTAGTTTTTGAATATACCTTCTGTGTCTCTTTGCCAGATCATAGTGTCCCGCGGTTTCATAACATGGCTCCTGCCAAACCAGTGATAACTGAACAGAAGACCATTTCCCTATAGAAATACGTTAATTATTGCAGGGACACTTGAATCCCTGAGCACTGTTAAGTGAGCAGCAGGCCTTACCTCAGGGAGTTGCATTGTATTTCTGGCTTTAATCAGACCGTTTGCAATACAGTAGGTAAACTAAGCTGGAACGGGGGTTCGAGCACGACTTTACGAATGCTGCGTAACGTTACTGTTATCGTATCGAGATCGAGAAACCTACTAAATTTTAGTTCCAAATACGCTCACGGGCGGGCGCTGTTAAAACGTCATACAAACTCGACAACGTTTACTGTTCGATTTTACGTGATGACGCAGGTTTCGAAAAGTCTTGCTCGACCCACAGTATTGGTATAACACTGTCTGTTTACGTCGTAAATCTCCGTTCATTATTTTCTCTTGTATACGTTATCATACATTTTCTTTTATAGTTTTCCTGCAACGCCAATATTACTTTATGTTGAACACCCGCTAGAAAAAAGAATAATTTTCCGTGTGTGTGACTTATGATACTAAAGTGGGTATTTGTTACGACATTTTTCTTCTTGTACCTTCTCCTGTCAGAGGTTAGCTATCATTAGGGCTATCATGATTTTAGAGACTGCCGCCCGAAAGAGGGATCTAGTACTCATCCCGAACCAGTATCTAATGTTTTTTTTTCTCACACACTGGCAAATGTTGTCACTTTACTACAGTAAGCATGACAGTTTTAGCTCGCCGTGTTATACGGTTAATTAATATCTAGTTAAAAATTCCACATTTGAATTCTATGTTTGACAAAAATGTTACCTGCCACGGCTGAAATTGCAATTGCTGGTTTTACCAAAAAACTCTCGCCTGCAGTCTGTGTTTTTAAACTACCTAAGTTACTCGATCCAGCAGTGCTTACTTCCTAAGCACGGGCATTAATCTACTACCTAACCTTCGTAACTAGGAGGTACGTCTACGGGTCTGAGAGGAGGCCTGTGACCAGCAGTGGGAAGTACAAAAAGGCGGGTGATGATGATGACGTCTACGGCTAGGTATTTACCTACTACCATACTTCCACCATACCATATATACTTAGACCATAGGTACATACAAGAACGAAAATATATAAGTATACCGCTGTTGGCGACATCTTGTGGGCAGTTTGAGATTCCGGTTTAGAACATCGAGTTTCTTGATTAATAATTGTGAAAAAAAGCATTCCTATGTAATCTACAACATCCAGTTATAATCAGCATTATAATAACTTGCTGAAAGTGACCTGCACTGCACCATTCTTCATTAGTTTAAAGAAAATTGCGAAAACATTATTGACCTAAGTGTTGGCACTTCAATCACTTTCGTCGTTAACTCGATAAACTTCGCACATTTTGTTTTCACTTAGCTGAAAAGGGAAAGACACACTTTCGCTGAAAAATAGCAACGCTGACTGCATAGTAATTTCAGACTCCTCTCGCGGTTGCCAGCTCCTTGAATTATCTGCGGACACTTGTTTATTCATGAAGGACCGATGTAGCGCCGTCACATTCCGTGGGAAAGACTTTAGCGCTCATACCAATTTGTCAAGAAAGTTACATAATATTACGATGTCTCATGCGAATGACATTTCCGGCTGTAGATGCACCATCAGAATATGACTTGAAAATTGTTTTCTTTAATGAATCGTTTTGTGTAAGAGCAGGTACGCAGAACGCAAAGATAAAGAAAACATGAACAGGCATATAGTAACTTGCTGCTGATACGTGTTTATTCACGAATGAGCGATGCCACGCCATCACATTCTACGAATGACATTTCGGGTGTAGAGGCACTATGGTCAAAGGATATAACTTGAAAAGTTTTTGTTTAACTAAGCAGGAATGCTCGCTCTGTTGTTCCGGTGTGGAGAGTAAGACAGCTGGGGAAATTACGGGAATAAGAGTAATTTCATCTGAGCCCGTTAAGTTTGCAACGCATCTGCAATCCTTTTGGAGTAACATGTGTAAATGGGCAGCGGTGATCACTTACCATCAGGTGACCCGTACTCGTTCAAATCGTACTAAATCGAAATTTTGTTCTGTAAAAAGGCAGTTAATAAAATAATAATAAAGTTTTATTGACAATATAGAACAAAATCAAATTGAAGTCCCTGACTCACAAAACGTTAAATGCTTTTTACACGTATAATTTTTACGTTGGTTTATAATGTTGGTTTTTGAAGACGTTTAAAATTTGAAACTCTTAACGACATCGAATTACTGATGGCGACAGCGTCATGTTCTACGGTCTCTGAACGCATTATAGAGGACTTATGGTATGTGTGTAAATAAATAAACACACCTAATTCTAGAGTCACAACGTATATCAGGATCGAAACCAAGGAACATCAAACTAAATACTGCACTCTTATAGCATTGAGATGTAGAATCACTCGCAGAATATTTTGAAGATGAATTAACTTCTGTTTCCTCAGGGACGCGGCAGCGGGATTTGATATTAGGTTAGAAAAAATAATTTATAGGCTTTCTTTCCGCCTTTATTGTTTTGATAAAACATTTTTCTGCGGCTTATTTTGTTGCTTAAATTAAGTCATCGTCAGCTTTTATAAATAAAGAGGACGTGGAGAAGTGTCTACATTCTTTTTGAAGGCTCTTATGTAATAAATATGACACGGAAACTTTGTAACATGAAACTACCGTGAGACATACATACACACATACATAATATCACGCCTCTTTCCCACGAGGGTAGGCAGAAACTATGGCTTGAGACAATCATAGTGAAATGAGGAAGGACTCCGAATTAGTAAGAAACAAGTCGCGCCAAGCTCGATCTGTACTCGCCAGTGATCCGTTTGCTTCACTGTGACACAGAAACTGTTTTAAAAATGGGTCATTCACGTACCAATCCGTTGTTCTTAATCAAGGACGGTACGCGCCGTAATAGATAGTTCTAATATGGCTCATTATGAGTTTCATATTGAGAAACATGTCAAGTTCAGGATCCAATCAACACGCAACCTAATTTCAACTACTGCCTTATAATAAGTCTATAAATTAGTTATTATGTAAGTACATTTTGATCGCTACGTGAAAATTATAGTAGGTAAACAGTAATACAAGTAGGTATAATATTTTTTAAATAACAATAATGCAAGGCTTTTGTTTTTATTTAGGCTAATACTCATTTAATTTAGTAGTCAATTGTTTCACTCATTTCAATGTAGGCACTGTTTAATATAATTTTCACGTAACGATCAAAATACTTAGTGGGCCCCATGGTCTTTCGAGTATACATAAAGAGCATGGATGGGCCCTTCGGTACTCCATTTTCGTTTAGAGTTTTGTGGCACTAATTAGTGCCAGCGATATAAGCCGCACGCACGTAACGCAAAGGCATGCACGGATGACGACGACGAGTTATTGTTGTAACTTGTGTTTTATCCTGTTTTTTGTTGTTTACTTACTTACTTACTTACAACCGCACGCGCAGGTCACCGCCGTCGGCGGGCTTATCCGCCGTTCCTGTGTTCAAATTGTTCCAAAGAGCATATCCTGTGATGTTTATTTTATATCAATGACTACTACCAGATTCTGTAGTACAAAATAACAATCCTGTTTGGAATGGCTTCTACCCGCGCCAGGTAGTATCGGCTTCCGTCGCCCGCAGACGAGGATTGATTGAATTTTGATGACCAGTAGTCGGGTTCATACTTATTGCGGCACATGCATTCGCATACATTAGCGAGTGTACATAATCAGTACCTACACCCATTGATGTACCAAATAGTGTACCAAATGTTTAAAGTCGATGCCTACACCCCATGTCATAGCGGTGATGTGTAATATGGCAATAGCGCGTACTTTAGTACAGACGGCCTGCCTATTCTAAGTATTTCAGTGATGGAAGGTATCTCAAATCATAATATTTCGTCTCGTAATCGTATCCTTTCATAAATTATCTATTTTTTTTGCGCTTTTGACAAAACGTGATAGATCGAGAAATGTACCTATTAATGCGACAAGGTACAGTGACAGTGACAAGCTTCTTTTGATACTGATCGTACACCAAACAAACAGACATACGAAATGACATGTTGTTCAAAACCAGTCGCAAAATACACAAAACAACAACGCGGTATGTTAATTAAAAAGTGGAAAATACCTCATTTAACCCTCCCGTGCGAAGGTATAGGTAAGGGTCGCAGTAAGACAATTGTATGAGATTGGAGGCATTGCTGCGATAATAGAATCAGGAGTACGTGAATGCGGTCCGCCATGCGTGAATGTACGACTCCGAAATAGAGATGGCGTTGTGTGGCCGTGGTGAGGATTCGTCACAGATAAGCGCGCAGGTCAAAATGTGTTATTTATTTTCTAGTAGTTGCGGTAGTTACAGTTACTCTGGTATGACGAATTTGTGTGTAAAATATGTTGACGAAGATTAAGTAAAAAATATGACGGATACTTGATTTTATGGTAATCATTCAAAATAACGAAGAAACGAGGGTTGTTGTGCGCCGCTCTCAGCTTCGAGTATAGTAGTCGCGCGAGCAGACCCGACCTAAAAATTAATAATACTATGCTACACATAGGGAAAATCAACACCGGAGAAAATACTGTGAAACTACGCAACTGAGTCGAGCCGAAAACTATTTACATCCAACTTCTAATCAAAATGAAAAACGCCAGCAGATGCCTCACAGGTCAGTAACTGTATTTACGTTTTCAATTCAAAAACAATTTTCCTCGTCTCAATATAATTTGATCAAGGCGTTAACAGTAGCAACGCTAACAATGTGGCCACAGTGCAAAGTCTCTAAATATTTGGTCAGAGGCGACTCGTTTATTACATTTCCTCGGACCTGCACAATTTAATTTAATTGTGGTCTCCACCTGTGCTCGAATTCCCTTATGTATTAAACGTCCAAACCGGCTTTGTATGAAATATAAAGTTAATTTCGTTTAATTCTTTGTACTTCTGACAGTTTCATGTTTTGTTAAACGACGTAGTTAATAAGTATTTTAATGCATTTGATGTTTAGGGTTCCGTATCCAAAGGGCAAAATACGGGACCCTATTACTAAGACTCCGTCCGTCTGTATGTCTGTCTGTCTGTATCTCATGAACCGTGATACACAGTTGAAATTTTCACAGATGATGTGTTTCTGTTGCCGCTATAACAACAGATACTAAAAACCAATACCAATTCTGGTGTAAGGGTGTGTCGAGGATCCGGGTTCGATTCCCGGGGTTGGTATTTTTCTGGTTTTTTTGTTTATTCATGTTTCAGTGAGTTTATTAAAAAACTTAATTGATATTCACGGGAAAACCGAAAAAATAAAAACATTGGAAAAATTACAAAAAGATGTTCCAATTGAGATCATGGACTAAAAACGGGATAAAATAAATATTTAAGTGGGGCTCCTATAAAACAGACATGATTTGTTGCCGTTTTTATAGATAATGGTACCCTTTGTGCGTGAGACCGACTCGTACTTGGCCGGTTTTTTAACAACATATTGTAGTAGACATGAAATTTATTATTCTCGAATACGCAACGTCAGCTAGTTGCCATCCTATTTGGATCATCAATCCTGTTAATACCTAATACAAATTTCATATCAATATTTTCCCGGCCGCCGTATTTAATTCAATCTACTCAACGGCAACGGAACATGGAACGCGTAAACACCGTTCAAATTTTCTAGAAATTTAGCACATTAAATTGCATCTTGGGAAAGTACCGGGAAATCAATTTTCCCGTCGTACTTGACTTCGAGTATCTAGCCTGCTCCAATTGAGAAGTTTTAGGTGTAAGTCAACTGCATGCTCTGGGGACGACTTAGGGTTCCAATGAGTGACGAACCTTTCATCAATACTTTTCTGCAACTCAATGTGGATAGTTAATGTAAATAAGTAGAAAGAATCATAGTGAATTAAACGGATCACTCACCCATATAAGTCGAATTTAGCCAGATATGTTTCGGACTAATTCGTAGTCCTTCCTCTAGAAGCGCGCGACTCACCTCGCTCTTACTGGGCTCGACTTAGTTTGCGAGCGTCTCGCTGCCGCTGAGTCGTGCGTTCTCAGAGCAAGTCCACGAATTAGTACGAAAGGCTGGTGTAACCGCACGCCTTGTACGGGCGTCACGGAATTTTAAGAAATGATGAAACCAATAATTATATCAGCAAATCTAGTTCAACGAAGTAAACAGAAGTACATAGAAGAAGTGAGTCGCTTCCCCAGCACTAACTATACACATACGATGATCAAGCAGGTCTATTTAACAACCAGGATCCAACACTAACTTAACCATAAAGTATCCAAAGCGTGTGTTGTATCGCGAAAAACAATCCTAAAACGGAACCCACCCACAACGTTTGTACTCGACATACTTTTTAATATTTTCCCGAGGTCGGGACAACTCACTCCCGGTCGCACAACGAAGACGCTCGGTAATCAGGAAAATTATTTACCCACGTCTGCGAGCCTCGTTTGAAATACGCAGGGCTGCCAGCGAAAAAACGGTAGTTACCCTACTTTGACATTTAATAATATTCGTAACTGTGATTCATCTCGACCTAAGAACTTACGAATACCATAGACATATAATAGCGTATGGACGGCCCTTCGATACCTCGTTTTTGTTTCCGACTCAGTGAGACTACAAAGTCAAAATATTCTCACTCATATGAGGAGCGAGCACCCGCACGGGCAGTCGGGCACCGACGGCCGCGCGCACCGCTCCTGCCGGCGGGCTCGGCAACACTCTTCCTATTTCAGAATGTTTCAAAGGACATAATATGCTGATGTTTATATTAATGGCAAATACCTATAACTTTTACATCAAACATGATACTTTTGTATTCTTATACGGTAGCAGCAGAAGAAGCTAATCAACCGACACGTTCACAATGATCTAAGCACGGCTCTATTGTTATAGACATCATATTAAGGGCTTTTGCAGATCATTGTGACCGCTTCTGTTAATCGCTTAGCTACTTCTGCTGCTGACTGTACGCATCGTCTTCTTTACTGGCCAGGCAAAAAGTAGCGCTCCTTGTACTTGTGTTATTCACTCATAATTTTTCCTAACATCACTGGTGTGGACTATCCGTTGAAGAAGTAAGTCAGCATTACGTATTTTAATGATTTTCCAAAATCATACTTTTTGGATGGTTTATTGAAGCTTGAGTATAGGTGGAACAAATGTATAGAGTTAAAAGGTAGAGAACTACGTAGAAAAATAAATGCATATATACAAAAAAAAATGTTTTTTTTTCCATAAACGGGTATTTATCAAACAGCCCTCGTAGTTTGAAGCATAATTATCTGCATCAGATTTTTGTTTGTGCACATGGTCCCATTTTAAGTACTTAAAGGTGCACGAAGTGGCTGCAGTACCTACGCTTTCTAGAAGCACTCTTTAACAGACGCTATTGCTGTATAAATGTCCACAAAAACAATTTCATTTCCTGTTATCATACACAAGTGATCCTGTCACTTACCTTGTGACTGACCTGAGACTTACAAGAGAAGCTCTACTTATTAAGAAATTAGACAGTGTTTACTTTCAGAATCTCATTCTGTGTCTGCATTAAACGTCTTTCATCTCATGAGGCTGAAAGCCAGACAAATGTGTTTGGAATTTCCTCCCTGCGACTGTGTTCCATACAAATTAAATTCTGGCCGTTTTTAACTCTAAAGTGAGTGGCTCTAAAGCGTGCTTATTTTAGACCTTTGTTTACCATCAAACGTAACCGTGGACGCACGCCTAGCTATAATGTGAAAAAGTGCATTCACTCCCTGACTGTCAACCCTAAAACGTTTTGCAAGCAAAATGAAGAGCCAAGAGGGAGTACGTTCACAGGGCGCTTTGTAAATAGTCACCGCAGTAGCTCGCGGATTAATTTTAAGTAAGAGTGCATCGCGAGCGAGCTATTGAAATGAAACCGAAACAACTTGACTGTGCCCGGTTTGTGTTTCACATTATTAAATTTGTGCTACGCGAGTTAGGAGATGTACCTACTGGTGGTTTCAGGGTTTGCGAATGTTGCGAGGAATAAACTAACGGAGTTCAAGAAATTCATTTTGCAGCTGCATGCAGAATGCTTTATGTGTTTCGAGTGACGTTCCATGAAAGAACTGAAGTATCACGGGACCAAGGCAGATTCAGATGGTAATGTTATATGAATGGGTGCTTTTCTTTTCGAGACGGCCTTTTTAAATTATTGATTTGACTGTGATTTTTTTTTTAATACTTTACAGTAGCATTTAATGACAATGCAAAGAAAAATCAGTTAAGCAGCTGGACTTGAACCAGCAACCTCGGTAATCCGTAATCCGTACCCGTTCCGTATTCGTATCGTACCCATTGGTACGGATTGTCGAGGTTGCTGGTTCAAGTCCAGCTGCTTAACTGATTTTATTTTGCAATTGTCATTGTATGCTGAATTTTATACTATGAATGTTTCACAAAAATAAAAACAAAAATAATCAATAAATCGATTATTTTCACTTTATAGTAGTTTTGTCCAACTACGTGTCTGAATATTTAATACGCTGTCATAAGGTAAGGACTATATAGTTTCAATTTCCAAATTCATGGTATGATTTTCTTTCAAAGCATCTACTGCATCTAAAACTTCAAGCACCTCGACCCGCGACTAGTAAATAGTAAAATACCTCCCCGAACACCTTATTACCCGGCCACTGCGGTGTCCCGACTACGTAAATGTTTTCTAAGCTCAAACGCCTCGGATGTTCCCCACGAATGGCAAAATTTATGCCGTTGCAACCGTAGGATTTACAGCGAACGCCTCGTGCGTGGGGCTTTTCTAAAACGTCGTACATCTTCCTTATTTATGTGTACAGCTTATATCGGCCACATCCATTCCCTATATAGTTTGAATCCGTTTATCGGATTTCGAACACGTTCCGGTCGAACCAGTATCGAATCGATGGACTTGATTTATAATCGCGAACCCTTATAAAATAACTGGCAGGAATTGTTGATGCCGCGAAAAATTAGAGATACAGCGAGGAGCTACGAATACGAAATAGTTGATCGTAAATATTTCTTCATTCAGTCGAGCTCCTATTTACTGTCCAAGAACGAAAAAGGGAAACTACAAACCTACGCCTAAATTGCATAAAGATAGCTAAGGAAATGGCTATTGTATTTCAGTACTATTTGTGTAGGATGGTTAAAATGTACCTATATCTGATTACGTCCCACAACGAATGCCACTATAAATATAAATCCAACACCGTCGCTTCACTTGACATTTTGTTAAACTAGGAAATCTCCGAGGACATCCCCACAGACTAAGACTGCATACAAAATTCACCTGCCTAGCGTGAGCAAGGGCAATAATAAACAAGGTGTGGCAATTCGTTCCAGCCTTATCTCTGCGTTTTTTATCAGAGCAAACACAGATAACCTACCTAATATGTAGCACTTTATCTTACAGATAACACTGGCAGCCAGTTACATTTCGATCGAGTTTGCGAATGGACAACGGTATTCTTTCGATATTCGAAAAAAGTGCTGTGAAGTGAAAAAGTGTAATGGCGGTCGGTAGAGGTGAAGGGAAGGGTCCGGGCGTCGGGAAACTCGAGTCCCAAATCTACTGCATCAAATACACGCTGTTTTGCTTCAATGTCGTATTATGGGTACGTGCCGAGCTCTCCCAGATGGACCTCATTTTACTTTTATTTCAAGTGTTTACTTTGAATTACGTGCAGAATTGAACGGCGGCACCATTGCATGTAAGGGTTTAAGTCGAAGCTATTTGCGCTATCGTCCGTTCTCGTTTCGTCCGTCTGATTTTTAAAACGAACCTTGCTACAGACGGCATACGGACAATTTTAGATTAATCTGGGATTATGATTAGGAATAAGTGTGGTTGTAATATTATCAGTATTTGAGCTAATATTCTACGCTATTGTCTATGAGCATTACAATATTGTGAAGGCGCAATAATTTTTCTATGAAGTGACTCACACGCAGTGAGTCATTTTCACACCTACTTAGTCCCATTGACGTAATAATAATCCTTATATTATAACTAAGAATCGTGTTATTTGTTCGCGCCTAACTAGGCGTGTGTAAAATAAACTTAGTCGAAATAAATGTCAAGTGATAGGTTAAGAACTTATGAACTAAAATGTCATAGTGTTATTAATAGACACAACCTTCTCACGTGAAATGATCTACGGTGGCACAAAGCTGAATTCCACGAAAATACACTATACCTACTAGGTAGATTAAATCTACTTCTAAATAATTGAATCTGAAAATGAAAGCTACATTTGTCTAGCCAAACTAATTTACTATGCAAAAATCATCATAGTGTTTACATTCGCGTCAAGTCGTTATACCAAGCAAAGTAGCAAAAAAATACATAAAACTGAAAATAACTCGCAATACATTCACATGAAATGGAATACGAGTACATCAACAAGCGTACTTTCAATACATTCTGAGAACGTTATCTCGAGATAAGCCCATTGTCCCCTTTCCGAGTATGATGCCGTCATATCATTCCTGATTCATAAAAACCCAATCGAGTGAATATACATCCGTTACCTGTAATCTTATTAGTTCCGGATTCTTTTAATACCGTGTTTTCAGAAAAGGATATAAGAAGCCACACATAAAAATACGAGTTGATGTATGTATGTAAAGCGCTTAGTTGATGCAACTTGTGACCAAAGGGCTGGCAGTTTTCTCTCTCAAAGAATCAGCATCGCTATTCAGCGAGGCAACGCTGCCAGCCTTTTGGGCACTATGCCACGGGGGCCTTATTTAGATTTAATTTAGTTTTAAGTTGTAGTTTATTTAGTTTAAGCTTAGATTTAATGTCATTGTAAATTGCTTTTATTATGTATCAAATTAATATAGCATGTCAGAAAACAATTACCTAATAGTTATTTGTGATACGAGGTTGGTAAGGAAGGTTTTAGAAATGAGTTGGCGAGCCCTTAAAACCTTGCCAACAGCGTATCAAACAAGCTTTTTTAATACATTTGTAAGAAAACATCTAATTCAACAACACTAAATCGAAAAATAAACACAATTTAACTAATATAAGTGACGCTCTAAGTTATGTTTTTAATTAGGTAAAATTTAATTATCGAGCAAAGGTACTCGAACGTTCAGCCACAGCGAATTTTTCGAATAAATGTAAGGTGAACAACTTTAGGGTCGACAATTTAATGAGAAACGCAATTTTTGTCATTAACCTACCGTGAGTGATCCGTATTCCTTCCTCTGAGAGCACACTCGTTCGTTCGTGTTTAGTTTTGCTACCACTGACACTGACATCCGTTTATTTCACTATGAAGAAAGGAAATGTCAAAACTCAACAAAAATGCTCATTACTTTAAACCCCGCTAGCTGAAAACCGCATCACACGATAAGGCCGTGGTCATCACAAAACTTGTTAGCTCAGTTATTACTCAGTAGCGAGCGAAGTTGGCGGCAAACAACGCACATTAGCGCCACGTGGCGAGGCAGTAAATCGCAGAATTGTGGCCACAACTTGGCAACACAGCGGTTATTAAGTAAATTCAATAGTACAAAACAAACAACCCATCATAATCATCAAAATTGAATTTGAATGTGCGTTACACGTACCGCGTGCCCTTAACAGATACACGGGCCAAGTTAAATTTGTTGAGATAGTTTATGGCCCTTAATTAGAAGCCGTGTTGAACTTTACGAAGCGCTATTTTCGGAAAATTTATATTATTACGTTAAGTCACTAATAGATTGTAGGGTCCTAAAGTATTATAATTGTCAACTTATAGGTACTTCAGAGGGTCGAGCACGACTTTTCGAAACCTGCGTCACGTAAAATCGAATAGTAATCGTTGTCGAATTTGTATGACGTTTGGAACAGCGCCCGAAACGAGTTTAGTAATAGAAATACGCTTTACAATCGATTATTGAAGAAAATGCGTAATTTACTAATTTTGCGGAAAAAGGTTAAGTTTAATAAGACACTACAGGACCTATTTAACTTAACCGTATAAGTATAATCTTACCTGCCCTTGATTTTTACTGGGCTGGTAAACCATTTCATTATACTAGCTTTCGCCCGCGGCTTCGTTTCCGTGGCAGAACTCCCTGTCCCATGGGTATTCCGCAAAATCCCCCATTTCTCCTATATACTATAAGCTTTTATAATCGTAACTTTAAAAATAACACTCTTCCCTACAAACTTTCACCACACCCTTTTCATCCCCTTAGGGGTGGAATTTCCAAAAAACATTCTTAAGTGGATGCCTACACACTGTATGGGGTGTCTATGTGCAAAATTTCAAGTCCCTAATTCCAGCGGTTGGTGCAGTACGTTAATAGGATGACCCAATCAGTTTTCGATTTTATGGTACACTAGCTTATGCCCCGCGGCTTTGCCCCCGTGAAATATTTCAAAATGGGCTAGTTCCCTATCAAGTGGGAATTTTGAAAAAACCTTTCTTATTGCACCACCAGGATACTCAAGGTATATGTTTGCCAAATTTAAAGTCTCTAGGTCCAGTGGTTTATGGTTCTTCTGGTTATAAAGATTCTTTATAACTAAGAAACGCCCTTTGCACGCACTCGATTTGTGACTCGTTTCTTTAAATCCAGTTAATGAGTCCTGTGTAAATCACTACGTTTTCCTATCGGATCTGCATTACTTGTTAATTAGATCCACTGATTCCAAGCGAAACAAATTTAACTCTTCATTTAACTACGTAAATAAACAGCCGGTCTAATGGATCGCGGATCGGCACGATACAGGCGCCAAAAACGTTCGGAAGCACTTCAAGAGTCGTTCAAACCACACCTGAGTTCGTTAAGGTGCTGTCGCAAATGAGAAATAATTGTTCGAGTTATTGCAGCGGACTCGGTTTCGTTAATTGACTTTTGGGTTTTAGCCAAGACGAGCTGACTTTATTGAAGTGACAATCAGAGTCGGGCGATGCTAACGATTGCAATCGGAAACGAACGAGGTGACTTTCGATGGTAGCCTGTTTGATTACGAAATGAAGAAATGTACAAACAAAAACAGAAAACCCACAAAGATATTGTAAAATGATGGCAACCACACTTGCGTTAATTTAGATAAGTTTCTGAACGCTCGTTAAAGCACTTTCTTTGCGAACACGAATTTAAATTTCTACCTTGGACTGTCAAAAGAGGTGACGTGTTAAAAGACGTGAAAAATTAAATTCCCTGAGCAGACGCCGTGACGTAAAAGTTTTAAAGCTTTCGCTATTGCACTTTTATTAATGGAACTTTTATCCAACTGTATAAAAATGGTGCGCAGGCATATTTGAAAATATGCATAAGAGCATAAGGCACATAATAATGGAACAATAAAACCCGATATTGAATCATTTAAGGGTTAATAATTACGAGTCCATTATCTCAGTGATGTCACAGAATCTGCATGTGAATAGACACTTAGCATCTGAAGTATAAAACAGCGCTACAAGAAAGGTCCTTAGTGCAATGAAAATAAGATGCTGAACTCTCGAATCCCAGTTTATTCGCTGACTCTGAGCTCACAGTGGCGTCTCATTCCATTTGCGAAATTTATTTTTCCGCAATCTTCCCCGTAAACGCTGTAACGTTAAGTCGAGGGGCAGACCCGTAAAGAAGTCAGTTCTACCCATATGATTGCAATTTATATGAAATTGCCTTCGCATGGATTTATTTTCTATTCCGACTTTGGAATCACGGCGATTTACCATTCGCTAAACTCAAAGCGGCGCTCCTCACGCACCTCGTGTTGAAATGCTATTCGTGTTAAGGGAATTGTTTTAGGACTTAAAATATAGGGACGAATCCGTTCATCCCGGGAAGCGCGGAATAGATAAAACCTACCATATAAGATATTCAAATCCCTTAAGTGCACGTTGTGGTTGAATTGCGGGAAAAACTCCCATTTTGAAACGTTGTAAAACTCTTTATTATTCCAGCTTCGCAGGTGTCTCGGAGGAGATACAACGGGAAGCGGGACTGACGGCTGTTACCGGAGAAACCGGGACACTGCGACAGAAATAATAGTTTTTTTACCTCTCAAAACGTTTATAAAACGAGGAAAGAGAAATGTGTTATTATGCTGTTATACAAACCACATTTGCAACTGATTTATTGTATAAAAATATTTCAATGTCAGGTGGTTATTTATGAATAATAAACGCAAACTGTCCGTAGTGAGCAGAGCCGTACGCTTATCAGCACACCTACTCAGCATATTGGGCACATTGTAATCATATTATGATGTCATATTCGTGGCTCCCTCAGAGCGGCTCTTGCATGGCAAACGAGCGCGGTGCGAGTTTTTACGATGCTATAAATTTTTGAACATCCCAAAAAAGTAAATAAAAGTCTGCCTTTTGGCTCTGAAAAGGGGCAAACGTAGTTACACCGAGACGCCCAGACGCGATTTCAAATGTGCTTTTTATGATATATATACACAAACAAACACTGTATTCGTTTGCGCTTTCGTTCTTATCAAATACATTAATTTCTTGTCATGAAGCCGAGGAGATCGTTTCTGAGAACCGACATGGAGCGTGTTCTGTGAACTTGTAAAATTTTTCACGTGAAGCCAAAATTTTCCTTCCGTGGGAGGAAAATAGAATAAGGATTATTTTCATCTTGTATGTAACTAGGTACTTTTCATTTCGAAGAAAGTAACGAGTCACTTTACGGGACTTTTATGTGAAAAATGATAGTATTAAATTAAAAAGTTTCTCAATGAACCATATTAATTGAGGGGTGAGCCTTCACTCTCAGCGGCTCGTTTATCATCAGCGTGTATTAGCGGGTGTATTCGAGCATTAATGGCGGTACACGGCTCCCGAGCATTATATGATTTTTCCACAAACCGTACAAACGTACAAGTCAACTTTCCGCATCATTTGGCGGGCTCTAATGGATTGCGAACAGCGTTGCTGTCTCGGCGACGGCTTTTGTAGACAAAGTACAATAAAACGTAGATATGGCCAAGTTTTGTTTGTTCGTTTTGTGAATATTCATCTCCGCGATCCGTCGGTATCGTAAACGTGATTTCATCTTATGGTTTTGTTTTCGGTAAGCAAGCTTTTCAAATAAGATTATGGCAGTCACTTACTTGCCAATGACTATTGGTCTTGGGAACTGTAAATTGAATCAGCACTCGCAATTTCTCCATCTTTTCAAAGCTTATTTTGTTTGCATCACTTAACTTTAGATAGGCTCAGTTGGAATCGCTGGAATACAGATTTATGATTTAATTACTAACTTGGAAAGGCGTCTCATCAGACTTTCCAAAGCGTAAATTATTACTGAAATAAATACAGTCTTCAGCCGTGAGACTTTAAATAAGTAGTACAGGAGTAAATAAAGTAAGAATAAATTAGGCTTGTATCTCATCAATTACCAGGTATCTACAACCGTTGCTTTTATAAATATTTGCAGACGGTGTAAGACCATAAGACGTTATATATACCTACTTCTTAAATAAATAAAGCTTCAATAGGAACTGTTGCCTTTACACAAATTTGACGCTTGATTGTACATACATAACAATATCATCAACAATAAAACGTGTCTGAAATAAACGATCGCAATTAAGAGAAAACAGACGAAATTAAACCAGTTCTCTGAAACTCAGCAACTACTAAGTACAGAATATCTCATAATCATAACAGAAAACGAGACAAAGAAACAAGCTGATAACTTTTTTTCGGCAAAATGTCTTTCACAAATGACATGTAAAAGTTGGAGTCAATTCACGTGGCATAACAGGCAGTAACTCTTCTGCGAGATACATCAAGACAAATTTGTTTATGACTTTGTTGTTACCAATTTACCTATTTGCTCGAGTTCAGTGCGTCCCTCGAGCCCAGGGAAACAAAAGTCTATTACGAAGAATGAACTGACACAAAGGTTAAATATTGCGAAACTTACTGACGTAAAATATCCCTCCATTCGTCAGTTTATGCTAGCTGGTAAAGTTTTAGTCGCAGTTTACTCAGATGTAACGCCACTTGTAGCTGTTATGTTTAATAGTGCATTAGAATAATATTATTGCAACGATAGGAAGATTTTCTGCTTCCGTGATGTCTAGTTAGGTTTTTTTTATAATAATTATGCTTTTAAATAAAAACTGAAGTATGCCCGAAATGCTTCATAAGTATTTGAAGGCCCACTTGGAGACCCGTTTAAATAAAATTTCTCAATTTAGTGCACTATTACACCACTTATATATCATTGTTTTCAGTAAATATTCAATACTACCTATTAAAGTTCCAGCGATAGAGCCATTACAATGGTCAGTTTTGTGTGGTTTTGTGTATATTTGACTGTACTTTTCCACGTGACAAACAAACAAGTACCCATTATTTTCCAAAATTTGCACCCTCCTGCACCCTCCTGTAGAGCTTTAACTGAGCAACAAAACAATCCGAAGGAGCTCATTTCAATTTTATCTTCAGTGGTGAATCAGGAAGGCAAAAACAAGGTTATTAACACAGTCCTACATCCATACAGCAGCACAGCATGATAAATACAAATAAATATAGTATACAGAACACAATGAGCGTCGGTGTGCAATATTTTCCCACACTGACATTTTCAGAACAAAAAAATCACCTTAGTCAGTGAACTATTACAAAATTATTCAGTCAAAAAGACAAAAATATTTGTTTTGGATTTGCCACCACCTGTCAGTTCTATACAAATTCTAACCTAAAAGACAAAAATTGTATGCATGCATGTCAGTGAAGTGAAGTCACAGGTGCCAAATAGGATAGTGGATAGTTTTTCTAGGTACGAGGGCTGTTTGATAAGTACCCGTTTTCTAAATATAATAATATCACTGGCCGCAAATAAGTATACCACCTTTTTAAGCCATTTTTCAGAGGCGGGAAAATTAAAAAAAAAATGGCATTCTTTTGTTTTTTTTCTCATTTGACAACGATTCAGTGAAGGCGTGAACTTAAAATTGTTAAAATGGAGAAAGAACAGTATCGGTCTGTAATTAGATTCTTATTTTTGGAAGGAAAAACATGTGATGAAATAAAAGTAAGAATACAAGCGGTTTACCATGAATGTGCTCCTTCTATGACAACCGTCAGATATTGGTATAGCGAGTTTAAGCGGGGGAGAACAACCAAGAACTTTGATGAGGATCGCCCAGGCCGGCCAGTTGAGGTGACTACAGATGATATGGTTAAGAAAATTGAAAATATCGTTTTAGCCGACCGCCGAATTAAACTTCGAGAAATTGTTGATGCTGTAAACGTTTCAATCGAGAGGGTACAACACATATTAGAAGAAAAATTGGGTATGAAGAAAGTATCGGCGAGGTGGGTGCCGCGTTTACTCACGGAGGAGCAAAAACGGAACCGACTGACTACTTCGGAGCAGTGTTTGGCCGTGTTCAAACGTAACCCGAAGGAGTTTCTGCGTCGTTTCGTGACCGTGGACAAAATCAAAATCAAAATTTTATTCAGCAAATAGGCAGTTGAATGCTCTTTTACACGTCATTTTTTTGAGTCTACCAGCGCTTTCGGAAAGACCATGATTGCCAAGAAGAATGCGCCGTAAGAAACTTGGCACAAAGTAATTTTTTCTAAAAACAAGTTACATTAGCTCTTACAATACGTAACCACAGACAAATTACACAAAGAAACCTCACTCTGTCATTAAAAGATTAAGAGACAAAAAAAAACCGCATTTTAGAAACAAGTGTAAAAAGTAATTATTAGAACAGCAAAACCAGAACACTACTTTACTGGCACGTTTTAATTGAGCAGGAGATGTATAGGGTCTCCAGGTCAAATATCTGTGAAAATTTAAATTACAAAAGGGATGTATAGGTTCCCAGAATTAATACTATAATATAATACTTAATCTAAATGGCTTAGAGATGTATAGTCTCTAGGGTCAATTTAAACTAAATTTAAAATCAGCAGAGGTGTAAAACGGCTCCACGGTCAAATAATAAGTATAATAATACATATACATAAACTGGAGATGTATATGGTCTCCAAATGTCAAATAACAAAAATTTATGAAATATACATTTCATGTCATCACGTCAAATAAATAAAACATTATTTATGTCAATTGTATTACAATTAGTACGCAGCGGACAACGGCAACAGAGCCGGACACCATACACGAATATCTTCGGGACGCAGCCAAGTCACATTGATGTCCTAATTATCTTCTGTTTTCAGCCTTGGCCAGGTGGTGCCATCACATAAGTATTCATCCACTTTGTAGTATGCTTTTTTTCAAAACGTGGGTCCACCACTACACCCCGGAAATGAAAGAGCAGTCGAAGCAGTGGATTTTACCGAGTGAACCTGCTCCAAAGAAAGCAAAAACCGTCCCATCGGCTGGAAAGGTCATGGCGACCGTTTTTTGGGATTTGATACATATTGACTATTTAGAAAAGGGAAAAACAATAACAGGGCAGTACTATGCCAATTTATTGCATGAATTTGACTCCGTGTTGAAGGACAAACGACCCCGTTTAAAAAAGAAAAAAAGTACTGTTTCATCACGACAACGCCCCGGCTCATTCGTCCAGAGTTCTGACGGCTAAATTAGCACAGTTACGCTACGAACTATTGTCTCACCCACCGTATTCTCCAGATTTGGCCCCATGCGATTTCTTTTTGTTTCCCAACCTAAAAAAATGGCTCGGTGGCAAGCGATTTGGATCAAATGACGAAGTCATTGCCGCCACAGAGGCCTATTTTAATGACTTTCCAAAATCATACTTTTTGGATGGTTTATTGAAGCTTGAGTATAGGTGGAACAAATGTATAGAGTTAAAAGATGACTACGTAGAAAAATTAATGCATATATACAAAAAAAAATGTTTTTTTTTCCATAAACGGGTACTTATCAAACAGCCCTCGTATGTAACCAAGTGCCTGATACTATAAAATGTTCTGTTAGTGTAAATAGCAAGGCAAACACGAGGTTGCTTACTGCATTTACACTGTGTCCTTTGGCTCCCTGGATGACTGGATCCGTGATACCGCCGAATAAAACTCGGCACACTCAAGGCATTAATGAGATTATAAAACTTTTAGCCCCCGGCATCACTATTGTTCGTGTTTTATCTTGGTCCTAGTTTTATTGGTTTTAGGGTCCGGCGTTTATGTAAGTTATACTATACTTACACGAGTTATGTTTTTACATGCGATCGGATTTGTTTTCGTCTTATCATTTAACTTGACGGCTTATTGTTTGACTGTTATTTGGCGTGAATATGCACGTATTAAAATAGTCTCTATTCGTTATTAGACTTGTCATATTGGCTGGGGATAAACTATTAATGGTCATTATAATAATGCATTTATTGTAATGTTTTTTTGGATTTCATTGAAATTATGTTGGTGATTGCATTTTTATTTCATTTGAGTGGTACTTAGTCTGTTTATCTATTTTCAAACCCCCTCAATTTTCTTTCCATTATTTTCTCCGTCTATTTTTTACATGAATACACGATAATTCAAATCCTTAGCAAAGGCGTATGGAAATGAAAAATGATCGTCTTTCTTGGTGATAACGACAACAATGAATTTTAATGTTCAATTCTTGTTTTTCAGTTATTCGGCATCTCCATCTTCGCGCTGTGCCTCTGGATCTGCATTGAGCCAGGCTTCAACGAGTGGATGCGGGTTCTGGAGCTGCAGAAGTACTTCATCGGCATCTACATCATCCTCATCGGGTCTCTGGTCATTATGGTCGTGGCCTTCCTAGGATGCGGCGCCGCCCTTATGGAAAATGTCATGTTGCTATACGCGGTGAGTAACATAATTCTTCATAACATAGAATGAATAGTCGTGGATTTTAATTGCAGTTAAGATCAAAAGTAGCTCGACTCTATTTCACCATAACAAATGTCAGTTTTCAATGACAATTGCTGGCTTGAAGAGCTTTGTTTGTAAACTGTCAATTTGTAAAGTTGGTGAAATAGAGGTCAAATCACATTTGTGCATTGTCATTGTCACTCTTCATCCGCATACCTAATGTCATAAATTATTGACAAGTGTGTCTATGTGCTGACCATATATCTAAACATAAATAGGCATGGGAGTTCATTTGATTATATATGTAACTAATTTGAATACACACCAGTTTTATTTTTGAGTACACAGAGTACTTAATAATATACCACTTATGAGAAAATACCATCAGAAAAACTGGCCCCACTAGTGAAACAGGTAAAAATAACTCGTTAGGTACGTTTTTTCTTTGTTTAAAGTTTAAACTTTACTCACATGAAGCAAGGATGTTTTTGAAGCATTAGTGATAAATATTATCAATCTTCAATAGATATTGTAAGACCGATAACGTCCAGCGGTACATTTAATAATGCAAACAAGGAATGCGATGTGGGAGCAAAGCCCTAGTGCTATTGATATATACCAGCTATTATACTATTCCTCTATTTGACTTGACTGGACTTTTGACTTTATTATTTTTCAGTACATAGGTTTACAAATTGCTTCGTTCGTCTTTGGCCTCATCGGTTCGTGTGTGGTCTTGGACTTTTCCACTTACGATTCGAGCATTCAACCGCTGATCAGAGATGTCATCGTGAGACTCATGAACAACCCTCAGCATGAAGGCAGCCGGGAAATCCTAAGGATGGTACAAGAAGGGGTAAGTTTAGTAAATTATAGTTTGATAGTTACATGAAAGATAGATGAAAACTTGCATTAAGAAACAATTGAGACTCAACTAAGTTAATTAACTGACACCAACCACCACCACCATCAATTTTTGTGACACACTGTATCACGCGTGCATGCACGGTTATGCGTGCATGTTTTATTTTAGAGGACAAGATTCCAATCCAGTAAATAAATAAGTAAGTAAAAGTTTTAAAACTTTAAATTCTGTAAACTGTTAATTAATAGTATACCATAAAAGTGAAGTAGTTAACCATAAGTCTTTAATAATTGTGATACTAGGCTAACGTATGGGAGTGACCCGTTTATTTCACTATGGTAAAACTAGAGTTACACATGCCGGTGTCAATCAATTATCTTTTCCGGTTACGCCACGATTTATCCAATTCCCAGCTTGACATTGCCGTATAAAAAGCGTAGAAAAACCGTGACAGCTAACGAAGCAAACAGCGAAAAGCGTATGACAGCTGAGTCGGAAAGTGCATAGAGGGGAATGACGAGCCACGTATGGTCGGCAGAACACATGCAACCCGTAATCAAATGGCTCCCGATCGACCGCGAATTGTGTTCGTTAAGAGTGCGTTTCTACTGACACAGAACTGGTCAGAGCAGAGAGGAGCAGACGATAATACAATCAATCACAGTCCCCGAAATCTCCACTCCGGCTTACGACACACGCTGGTCGGTGACGAAACGTGCTAGTGGGCGTAGTCCCATAGTTTTCAATACAAAGAATATTTGTTTGCCTGACACGTTCCTAATACGGTCATGGTATGATACGGTGTAGTGGGTAGACACCTTAAGGGCTCAGACTACAAAGCTGAAAGTCCCGAGTTCGATCGCCTTTGACTTTGCTTAGTTTCAGTGAGGCTAGGTGTAAATTGACTCGTGATATTTGTTTACTTAACTAAAACTTTGTAATATTACTTCGAGGGTGAGTAAAGGTCGAGTAAAGGAAAATTTGAATGTTAAATGTATAATAGCAATATGCGCTTGTAGCTCCCTCTCTTTTGTTTGACTATATATAGCCATAGCCAATGAAATTTTTTCGTGGTGCCCGGATCGACGTGAAATTTTGTGTGTAGGTATATCAAAGTAATATATAAAAAAAAACTGTCTTAAAATTAAACTTGCTGTAACCAAAAACTTACTATTTATGAGTTTCGAGACTCGCTCAAACGAATCACTTTATTTGCGATGACTCCAGAAACATATAGGGCTAGGGGCTCAAGTAAATCAAGCGTAATGTCTGCAGCGACAGTAAACTGTGTTTTGTTTAGGGTTCCGTACCTCAAAAAGAAACAATGGAACCTAGTAAGTTATACTAGGATCACTTAGTTGTCTGTCTGTCTGTCGAGGTAGCATGCTGTAATTAATAGCAAACACTCAGCCTTGAATCTGTGAAAGAGTCAAACTTCTAAGTCAGCGCAACCAAAAGACACAGTCATTAAAAAACGTGTTTCCTTTATAAAATGCCATTTAATCCAAACCCATAGGGTACTTCCAGTTGTCCTAGTAACTTGAAATTTGGTATGAAAGTAAGCACAACCCATCAGATAAATCTGAAAATCTTAAATTGTTATGTTTGTCTGTATATAAATATGACAAGGACCAATATAAAATGACCCCACACTGCATACGTTTTGCTTAAGAGCAGGTCTTTGCTTATACTGGAAAACTTGAAACTTTCGGGAAAGCGGGAAATATCTTCGAGACTCGATCAGAACATCGATCGAACAGATCTATTTACATACCTGCAAATTTTTACGGAACCCGAGGCGCGTGAGTCCGACTTGCAACTTGGCCGGTTTTTTTTTCTTTTGACATGCTCCATTATACAGGAGGGGTCGTTCGGAGGGCATTCCAGACGGGGTCACATTAGGGGCTTAGGAAACTAACGCTGCAATTGACTGCTTAAGGGCAGTAATAACTACAACTAAGAAAAGTTGAAACATCCTCGACAATTTCATTTGGAAGTAGTGTTTTTATGCGACAAGGAAAGTAAACGAATACGTAGGTTACCTAATGGTGAGTAGGGAATTATAGATGAGTTGCCAACCTAGGTGGGTAAGAATGAAATACCTCGTGTGCCTGTGATTTTTAGGCTGTCGTACAATCACTGCTGCTGAGCGGTAGGATTAGCGAGTAAGATAGACGGACCTAGCACAAGGTGCTACCACCTGCGAAAATGTCTCAAATGAAATATCTCAAAACGGCTCTAATGAAACTTAGCTAAGACCCGGAAATACTAGCTTTCAGATTCAAGCTTGGTGAGCCAAGCTCTATTTCAGCTTGATGACTTATGACCGATACCAGCTGTATTACTGCAGATGCGTAGAAAGCCCTCATCATCATCATCATGTCAGCCGAAAGACGGCCACTTCTGGACGTAGGCTTCCCACAAGGCTCTCCACTCAGACCGGTCTTGTGCTTTCCGCATCCACCGCGGTACCGCCATCTTTACCAGGTCGTCGCTCCATCTGGTTGGAGGCCTACCGACAGCTCGTCTCCCGGTCCGTGGACGCCATTCGAGAAACTTCTGACCCCATCGGCCATCCAGTCCTGCGAGCTATGTGCCCCTCCCACAAAACAAAAACCTCAGATACCACAGAGGCCCGAATACGAATATTAGAATCTTCCGAAACGTAATCGAGTAGTATCGTTATTATCGAGAAATCAGTATGACGTTTGGAACAGCGATCGCCCGTGAGAGTATTTGGAACTAAAATTTTGTATGAAGTTTTTTGATTTCGATACTTAACGTTACGATACGCAGGATTCGAATATTCGTACTCGGACTTCTGTATTGCGTCACGAGTTAAAACGTTATTCTTTGTTCAATGTTCCCAGATTGGGTGCTGCGGTGCGGACGGCCCGATGGACTACATTAGTATGCGTAAGCCTCTGCCTGCCGAGTGCCGTGACTCGGTCACCGGCAACGCTTACTTCCACGGCTGCATCGATGAACTGACGTGGTACCTCGAAGGCAAGACTGGCTGGTTGGCTGGCATTGTACTTGCTTCGTGTATGGTTGCGGTAAGTTTTTTTTTGGTCTGTAAGATCGACAAGTCGTGGACAGTGAAGTTGTGGAGGGAATTGATAGAGGCGTGCCATCGAAAATGGATGACATTTATGGAAAAATGGATAGTCTTTGGGAAAATTCACGACGAATTTCAGCATAGAAGTGGCTAATTAGATGGTAGTATCGAAAACAGCCGTTGAACGCGACGCTGTCACCTTACAGAATAACACCACTGCATCAAATAGGATTGTTTGCTTTAATTTTAATAGTATCTATCAGAAGTTCCTAAGAATTTTTATCTTATTTAGAAACCTAATGATTCCCGTGTTTTACATACTACTCAAAACAAAAGAAGGGCCACTTACATTATTTTATTATCAATAGCTGTTGCCCGCGACTTCGTCCGCGTGGAATTTGTTTATTGCTACAACATCTCGGAAACTAAGCATAAGAGCTCTATAAGGAATCTAAGTAACAAAATATGTCCATTATCTCAGACATGATGACGTTCGAATCTTTTTACTATGGGGAGTCATTCCTGAGCCTAGAGCCCTCCCCCCCCCTCTCTTTACTTGCTGATGCAACCTAGTAGTTCGCTTCTAAATCATTGTCTTAGAGAAAAAAGCGCCCCCGAGCCTCCCCCCCCCCCCTGTTTTCTTCCGACGGCATAGTGGTTCGACACTTATCAATGGCTTGGAGAAAAGAGTAGTGTGTGTGTACTTTTTATTTCGGAGGGCGTGCCCCCCCCCCTGTTTGCTTCCGGTGGCGTAGTGGTTCGCTACTTATCAATGGCTTGGAGGAAAGAGTAGTGTTTGTGTACTTTTTATGGCTTGGGGCTGCGCCCCCCGAGCACCCCTCTTTTCTTCCGGCAGCGTAGTGGTTCGCTACTTATCAATGGCTTGGAGATAAGAGTAGTGTATGTGTGCTTTTATGGCGGGAGGCTGCGCCCCCCGGGCCCCCCTCTTTTCTTCCGCCGGCGTAGTGGTTCGCTACTTATCAATGGCTTGAAGGAAAGAGTAGTGTGTGTGTACTTTTTATGGCGGAGGGGGCTGCTTTTCTTCCGGCGGCGTAGTGGTTCGCTACTTATGGCTTGGAGAAAAGTGTAGTGTGAGTGTGAGTGTATTTTTTATGGCGGGGGGCTGTGCCGCCCGAGCCCCCCCCCCCCCCTCTTTCCTTCCGGCGGCGTAGTGGTTCGCTACTTGTCTTATCAATGGCTTAGAGGAAAGAGTAGTGTATGTGTACTTTTTACCACACACAACGATAATGAGGTAGGTACTATTAGTAAACACCAAAGAGTTTACACATAATTATACACTGTTTTGGAGTAAGGTAAAAACTTTAAATCTATGGTTGAAAGAAATGTCAAAGTGGCAGAAGCGTTTGCCAACATTTGCTTCACTTATCACGTTTGTTGTTATTGGAATGATTGTATTTTTTGCTCTCTCTGTATAGTTATTTCTTTAAGGACCTTGACGACTACTGTGATTTTGAATGGCCTTTGCGATGCCGGTTATTGCACACCGGATCGGATTTACAATAAATTTCGGCTACACGGTTCCGTATGACAGCATTAAGTCAAGACAAAATCGTGGCATCAATAACGCTTGTATTGTGTGTTGGAAGAAGCACTAATGTTTTTTATTTGTATAACAGTGAGTTTTAAATGAATAAATGACATAATATTATTATTACGCTGTTTTACTTAACTCTTTCTTTCTTGACAGTTATTAAAAATAGCTAAAAATCCGTTTAAAAGTGATTCAGTGGAAAACTCTGGATCATTTTCGCTGCAGAACCGTTTCACTACAAATGTATTATTGACAAACAATACATCCGAGAAAGAAATCAAAATGAAATGTATTGAGAAAAGGTTCCACAGAAGTGCACGACCTGAATCGTATGTTGATAGTATGACTGTGAAACCGTATCACTGCAAATGTCATACTGACATACCATACATCTGCCGAAGAAATCATTATGAATTTTGTTGTGAAAAGGTTCCTAGGAGGTACGCGATTCCATTTTCTCAAATTATCCGTATCCCGCGGGAATTTTGCAGTTTTCCAGGATAAAAAGTAGCCTATATTATTCCTCGGTGTTCAAGCTATCTTCTTGGCAAATTTCACCATAATCGGAATAGCGGTTTTTGCATGAAGGGTAACAAACAGACAGACAGAGAGACAGTTACTTTCGCATTTATAATATTAGGATAAGTTTTAAATAATCACCTAAGAGACCATATTATAATTAATCAAAACTATGGCTAACCCAAGTTTTCGCGAAATCAACAACGATTCTTCCAAAACTGTTCGATAAAATTATATAAATTGACGTAACTTTTTTATTTGTGAACCGATTTAAATGAAATAAACACTAAATGTTAATCCAAGGAAAGGACAATACATCAGTGAAAACCGCATCCTTCTAGGTTGAGCCGTTTCTGAGATTAGCGTGAACAAACGCACAGACAAACAGACAAACAGAAAAGAATTCTAAAAATCGTCGTTTTGGGTCCTATTGCGCTAATAAAGAGCCCTGGTAATGGTTTTTCTAAAATATCTTCAATGTACAGACACGGACTTGTTACAGATTTATTACATGTATAGATATAGAAGATAGATAGATAGAATAGAATAGAATAGATATAGATAGATTATTGGACAAAAACTAATTGATAAGTGGCAAATTAATGGTGATGTCACACTTCAGTATTCAGCCTCTTTCATTGTGGTGTTTAAGTCTAACCGTTGGCTGTTTAAATATAGTTTTCACGTAACGGTCAAAATACTTAGTGGCCCCTATTTTCTTTTGAGTAGTATAATTATTGTGATAAGGATTATGCTTGCCTCGGATAAAAGAAATGAAACAAGCTCAAAATTTATTTTTTTGATGTATTTAGAACAGAATGTACTTACTATACTTTTATTTTAATAGGTGGTGAACGCGGTCATGGCTTTAATTCTGATCCAAGCAGTTAAGAAAGAAGAAGAGGAAGTTTCAGCATACAAGAATTAGAATAACACACGACATAATTATTCTAAATATTATTTGTATATTTAAGTATATATTTAGCATTGCTCTTGTTTTACATAGATGATGGGAAGAACCATGACAACAGGTAATAGGAGCCCCAATTATTCGGCATCACCTATGTAAAACGATGATTTTAGAACATAAAATATTTTTGTATAGCTTTATTGGCTTATAATTAAAATGGCTCTGATATTTCTGGGAACGTCCTCAAGATTGAGATTTATTAGAAATACATGTTGAAGGAAAAATAAATATTATTGAGGAAAAATTAAAATTATAATTAAATCAACAGTTCAACAATCGTATGCCTCGTGTTGAGATTTTCGTTATTTTATAGCATAAGTACCTTATTTATCAGTTATTGCCTTCCATTTGTCATTAAAAAACCATGTACTTCTTAACATTTGTTTTTTTTTTACTTATTATTCTAAGAATAGAAGATAGACGGACCTAGAAATGCACTATAAGTTTTTAACTGAAAATAATGTACAATGTCCATCATTTTGTTTGCCATTCCCAGTACTTTTTTTTCATTCATCATTTATTATTGTCTTTAGCCTAAGAAAATTTATTGTACCTACTTCTACTTGTACATTTAATTCAACCACCGTTTGAAATATTTAGCACCTAAGATAAGTAAGATTGTTTTACATAATTATACTTTAATTAATTTAGTACATAGTTTCGTTTTAATCAAACCAGCAGAGATACCGTACGTAGGAACGTATTGAATGTGCTTTTAGTCAGAAATTATTAAGTGCGATACAGTAAACTATATCTTGCGTTCGCAAACAATACACGTGCTTTGAAACTGAATTTGGATATTTACACGTTCCGACGTGGAACAAGTTTGATTAGGTATCTAAAATAATAAGGAATCAATTACTACTTTTACTGGTGCAGAAATTATATTTGGCCGGTTTGGCATCTGTAATATCTATACAGATTCTTACCTTAAGGTCAAATTTGCCTTAAGATCAAATTTGTATTAGAGTAACGACTACTAAATTGGCCAAATATAGAATCTCCAAAAGATGGTTGTGCATGACAGTTTACAACAATTCATTTTTCTTTTCTAGTCCCAGGGGGCAGCTTTTTCAGTTTTTAGAACAAATTAAGAACTTTTCCTACTGGTCCCTACTAATTTGGAGGAGGGTAATTTGCGGTCCGCATGGGAGCTGTAATCCAAGCGCTCTCATTCTGAGAGAAGGCCTGTGCCTAGCAACGGCATGTTAATAGGCCGGAGAAATGATGATGGTGAAACAAACACATTTATGAAACTTAATAATGGGGATGATGATGATGATATTATTAACTTTTTTGGAAATGTCAAAACGATCGGCTGGTAGGCGTAAAGTTTGTATCGAATTACTCAACTATCACGTGTAAATTTTCAGTAATCAACTGTTTTCTTATTAATTTATGTCAAATTAAAATCGGAAGCTGATTCAAATTAAAATGTAAAATTATTTTATTTTGACATCATCAGTCGATCAACCCAAATATTAGTGTCATAAAATTTGTTTCTATTGTTGAAATTAGTAGCAGGACCGCATATTGTAAAAGGAGTTACGTACATTGGCATAGTTAGTGGAACTAGTCTCAGCGCACCTGACGCACGGACAGACGTGCGCACTAAACATCTAAACAACCATCCTATGCAGATCTAGCATAACAAAGCTAATGAAATAACTGACACAAACGAGGGAACCAAAAACAATGTTATTCATGCATGTGTGAGAATAAGATCTTGGCGAATAGATGGTTGTTTTTAGAGAGGATTATAAAAACCAAGAGGACTCAATGTCTATACAATGTCGCAAGCTTGCTGTAGCTAGTTTCACTACAGAAAGGTCTCTGTACCATTCACTTCGTATGACACTTAGACCTCTGCGTAACACAATCTTCTATACCTATAAAATAGTACCGTGACTGACAGACAACGCACAGCCTAAACCACTGGACCTAGTAGAGACTTGACATTTGGCAAACATATACCTTGATTATCCTAGAGGTGTACTAAGAAGGAATTTTTCGAAATTCCGACGGGATAGGGAACTAGCCCATTTTGAAATATTTCACGGGGGCAAATAAAGTTAAATTATAAAGTACGAGGTGTGGTCCAAAAGTTACCGGCCTAACAAAGAAAATAAGTACTTACCATACCTACTTATTAACTGAACTTTTTTCGTTTTCCGACATAACTATTTTTGCCTATTTTAAATGCACTTTAAAACTTTTGAACAGCACCTCCTGTACGATGTTAATATGGATAAAATTCTCATTAAAAAATTAATAGTGTGTTAATTATCAAAAAGTTGGGGGTATTTCAAACTTATAGTACATTATGATGATACAAGTGTGCTAAATTGGTCATTACAGTCGAGGCGGATTTGATTTGATTTGAATATAGCCGAGGAGTGTAATGACTAATGCTCATGCGTTTCAGACGACGTTTTTCAACACACTTGCGAGGAAAAAAAATAGTAAAAATTAACTAAGTATTCAACTGTGTTAGTAGATACTGGTTATTCGGAGCTTCCTTTGAGAACTTTCCAATGACTGAATATCTTTGGTGATGGCACCTTGGATTTGTTGCTGTGATAAACGTCCGAGTATTTCTTTAAAATCACAGTTAAACGTGAATACGTTTTGATGTCGGTGCCAGTTTTAGTCCGTACAGTGCTTTGCAAAATCGAGTATATCTAAGTATTATTCATCACAACGAACTATACTTGTACGTGTTAGCCAGTTTAATTGCCTAGTAGCCTTACTCAAAGTGTCCTCCGTCCTCCAAGGAGCCCTGGGACTCCGCAAAGAGTTTGTGAGGACTCCGCGGTGTTACTTGGCCACAATACATTCTTTAGGAGGACAAGTTCAGGAAATAAATATAATTAAGTAACTAATTATAAATATTGCGTGATCACGATACGACACGAGGATCCGGGTTCGATTCCCGGGGTTGTCATTTTTCTGGTTTTTTTCTGTGTATTCATGTTTCAGTGAGTTTATAAAAATATAATTGATATTCACGGGGAAACAGTAAAAATAAAAAATTGGGAGAAAAAATACAAAAAGATACTCCTACTGAGATCACGGCAGTTTTTTTTTATTTTCATTTTTTCGCGCTTGTTCCGCGCGATATGTTTTGTAATGCGCGCGCAGGTTCAAATCAAGTCACAGGCCAAACCGCCATACAACCTAATATTAAAAATATGTATGATGAACTACAAAATAATGTTTTAAATAAGCAAATAAACGTTAATTCGTAGATAAAAATAGAAAAATTACTTAGATTAAATAATTTTGTGTCATCTTAATCTAAAATATTTTATTTATGCGCAATAATCTGTTCGTTGCTTTTAGGCGGGAAAAGACTTTGCTGAGATTTAAAAAAATATGTAATGTAAAAAACACGAGTGCGGTAATTATAAAGTAAAAAACACGCGTGTGTTATAAGTTGTATTATGAACTTTAATACTATGTAATAAGATCCAATTTACGAGCAAGTGTGTTGAAAAATAAGTTGTAGTTTTTAATGCCGGAAGTATGACCCTGCAGTTTTCTACTAGTAGTTGAATAATCTGTTTATTATGCTATGATTGAGTCTCACGGTAGTTTCATGGTAAAATCCGTAATAAGTTAATTAAGTTAAACGTCCCAATGATCGACACGTTAATTCGAATAAATGACAGATTGTTAGTCAGCTTTATTGCTACGTATTAAGATTGGAGGTGATAATGATAACTATTGGGACAATATCACCTTAATTGATTTATAAAAGAGAAAGGGTTATGAAAGTACAACGTAGTTGAAATAAGTTAAAATGGAGACCCAAAAAAAATTTTGGGTTACATTAAAACTGTACCGTTGAAAACAACCTCAATGAAAGCACAAGATTTTGGATGGAAGATGCAGATGAGGCCTAAGGTCAATTTCACTACTCAATTTTTCTTTACGTTTTTAGGGTTTCGAACCAAAATGGTAAAAATAAACTCTTATGGTGTGACTCGGTCTGTCTGTCTGTCAACCGTCACAGCTTAAAACGGGCTAATGGTATGGATGTAGCTTTTATAATTATTTATATACAATACAGTTACTATAAGTTCACCACTGACAGACGGTTTGCCTTCATTTCATTTTCAAATTTAATGTCGTACAAATAAATCATCATCACACCTTTTTTACGTCCCACTGCTGGGCACAGGCCTCCTCTCAAAATGAGAGGGCTTGGGCTACAGTTCCCACGAGGACCCAGTTCTCATTTCAAAATCTGTAAACGTTTACAGATTTTGAAATAAGTATTTTATTTGTACGACATTAAATTTGAAAATAAATGAAGGCACCATCTGTCAGTGGTAAATTTAGAGTAATCGTACAAACCATAACTCGATAACCAGAAACAACTTCATCAAATAGTGATACAAGCATGCTGTCCTGTCTAAAGGCCTCATTTATGACGAGTAAACAATAAGGTCGTTGGTAGACACAAAGTACACGCCCCGCACCTCGATACTAAAAGCTGGGGTATAAATCAGCAGTATAATGCTCTGACTTACGCTAATGGCTTGATACACACTGTTGGGGAGTTTAGGAAGTATAGCAGAAACATTATGGCCACATGGAAGAACAAATGTAAGTAGACGACTTTTCTATAACTAGTGAAGTGGTTTTTTTTCTATGAGAGAAGGGAAGGCGTGTAAGGATCGTAGCAAGTGGCAAGCCATAGTTTCTGCCTACCCCGTGGGAAAGAGGCGTGATATATGTATGTATGTAAGAGAAGGTAAAGACGGCAAGTGAGTCACCTTATTGTAAGTGATCACCTTTCCTCATAGACATCTGCAACACCACAGTTGCCAACCTAGAGGGCTAAGATAAAAATACCTCTTGTGCCCATGATTTCTCCGCCTGTCTTACTCTCTACAGCGAAACACAACAGTGCAAACACTGCTGCTTACTGGCGGATTAGCGAGTAAGATTATGGTATATTATGGTATTATGGTATGGTATAGCTATAACCACCCTCAAAACTTTGTGGAGGTTCTTGTTTACAATTTTTTTTAATTAAATTTACAAGTAACGTTTTTAAATTCTATTTTTTGTGAACAACCAACACAATCTCTTTTTATAAAGAATTATTACTTTGTTGTTGCAATATAATTTTGAAATATTTAAAGGGGCGTAAGTTCAAGTTTTGAATTATCTTAAATTAAATAAATTAGCGTACCTAATCAACTTGAAAGTTCCAATTCTTCTTAATGGAAAAACGACATTAATTTTTATAAACTTTTTGAATTTAAATTCTTAACTTCAGCAAAAAAGTATCTGTGAGAGTAATTACAAAATGATCACTTTCTTTAATCAAAATTTATGGCTTTCAAAAGTTAATTTAAAGTTGATAAAAAAAAATTGATTGAATTAAAACGCAAACACTTTCAGGAGACCTTTAAGAAGGATGATTAAATTATTAGAATAAAGATAACCACTAATTAGTTGTATTTAATTGTTAGCAAGAACAATGCCCGGCATGCAACTTTGGTCGCTTTATTTTGTTTTGACTAAGCCTAGGTACATTTTAATTTTTTTTTGCATTTTTTTTTTATTTCTCTTCTTGTTAAACATTCGCATTTTTATGCCCTTTGACTTGTTTAACTTTTAAAGCAGGTAGGTATAGTACGTTAGCGATAGGAGTGCAGTGAATCATTTTTGTCCGCCCGCCTAGCCATCCCGTAACCAATGAGGTCGCTCAAAATACACCTTTGAATACAATACACCAATGATTACCCTTTTACCCTGCAGCTACGATAATGAGTGATGACTCACTGCATTCTTAACACGAACGTACTGTAGGGTAGGTACATAGTTATGTTATAATTTAGCTACCTTTCCTAAGCCATGGTAAAATACTTAACTTAACAAAGATTAAACCCGACCGTTATTGTCACTAAAGACACTACATTTTACACTTGTCTTAACGTTAGTATTCAGGCTACTCGTTCTCCAAAGGCAGCGGTCATCTATACCAAATTGAAAGTTTGTTTACCTCCAGCACAACGAAAACAACGCCAGCGGCAAAACACGAAGTCTTCACTTTGACTTTTCCGTTTGGGAATCCATTTCCGCGACATAACAACGAACGGCGCAACGGAAGGCGCCCGTAGCTTGTATGAATTTTCCTACATCGGCACGAGACCAGCGATCAGCTAAGCTAGACCTCCCAACCCCACCCTAGCATTCACTTCAGTATGCCCCATGGGGAAATTCACAGACATACAGGGCTCTAACTACGCTGGGTGCTTTGATAAAGAAACATATAAGTCTGATATCGGTTCATTTGCCACAGTAATAAGTTGTGATCCGTCGACGTTTGATAGGTTTTCTTATTGAAGGAAATATTGTCATTAGTCACAATGCTTCTGTTTTCTGCATTGGAAATTTATTTGTAACAATATGTTTTATTCGTATACGCGCTTCAAATATATTGAGAATATTGAGTTAGAAACAAGAGTAGGTAGTTTGCTTACAAAAATAAACAAACGAATGTTCAATGGAGGTACACATTACAAAACACTTTACTAGAAAAAACATTACACCTAAGGACAAACAACAGAGGGTCCTCCATCCTTTATTTAAGAAACACCCTGTCGTAATTAAATCGGCAATGAGCTGAATACAGAACTAAAAGAAATAGAGTTTCATTCGGACACATTCCTCCACACATCCGGGCAAGAGCTAATTTCCGGCGTGGAATGTTTATAGTCGACAATCGACTTTACGCAAACACAGGCTGATTGTTTCGCACTAAATTGCAAAACCTCTCAAATGGCGTTGAAATTATTTCAGAGAGGAAAGCTGGTGGTTAAATTCGGTTTCTTATTTTTTTTATTCTACTTTTGAAATTGAATAAGGTAATTATTGAGGTTTGTAATTCTTCCTATGTTACGGAATATAATGTATGATGGTTGACCCTGATTGCTTTCTAGCGGGTGAACAAGGAAAGAAATATTTTATCTGCGCTCATAATTCGTAGCAGATTATTAAACACCTCCTCTACCTTTGAGCCATTGCGATGATCCATCGTGATCGAGATCAACAACATCAGCAGATCATTTAATATACTGGTAGATTTTATACACCATGGTGCCTGCCACTACGCGATTGGCCATCGCGTAAAAGAGACATCAACATCACCATTGTCGCAATTCTTGAGAGTCATGAAATTAAACTTACGACAAGGATGATGGATGGATGGATGTATTTTCGTTTAAATTCTTTGCAATTATCACTAAATTCAATATGAAATTTATGGTATCTGGGAAGGACGGCGTCCTCGCAGTCATTTAAGATTTGCAGACAGGAAAAGAGATACACTTTTCAAACAGACTGTCTCACACCTCACCTAAAGATACAGCGTCGACCCTCACTCCATTACCAAGCATTATTGTTCCATAAGAGAGGGAGAAGACTTGCTCTATAATACATTATTACGTATTCCAAAGTTATTCCCTCACGTGGCATTGCCGGTGCTGAAACTTTGTCGTTGTAAACTACTCTTGATACCTGATTCAGATCTCCATGACGCTAGTTTAATTACCGAGCAGTTTCAATTAAACTTCTTTTGTTTAAGTAAGAACAATAAACTATTATTTAGATTACTGTACGATAATGAAGCGTAAGAAACTCGTACTTTAGGGTCACAGAACTAATAAAAAGGGGATAAGTGGCATGATCGCGTTACCTAGTCGCAGCGCTTGTAACACGTACGCTATAAGTGCGAGAATTGTGGCTCAGTATTGCATAGCATACATGTGTTCTAAAATGGTGTTTCGCAGCATTTATAATTGCGAAAAGCCATCCACAGTGTGTTATTAATTAGTAATTGTGTGCGTGATTGCGATTTGCTTGTGCGTTTGTGCATTTATAGCAATTAGAGGACAAAAAGCGGCGACATGAATGAAATACGAACGGTTTCATTTTTGTCCTCTTTTTATGTGTGTTTAAGAACAACAGTTGAATAGTAAATAATTAACACTTAAGAATATATATACAAGAAACACATTACGCCTAAGTAGTAATCAACCTTGCTCGGACATAATCAAAGCGGTTAGGAAATTATTCGACATCCTGCTACCAATACAGGACTGCGCCGGTCTGTATTGTGCTAACCACAAGCGACAGTAAATTTGCTTGATAGATTCCCGCACAACGGGAACAATGAGGCAGTAATTGCGAGGATGCAATGCATCTAGAGGTATCCGGAGGCAATATTATTGGTTTGTGTGGCTCGGTTTATCAGCCCCGTGACTTCCATTAGGATAAACGATCCTTAATAGGATTCCTTGCTACTGTAATGGGTACACAGAGCCATTGGCAGACCGCATGCAATGCTATCAGCGAACGCAGTCGACCAGTGCGTAGTAGGTGTGTATCGAGACGTGTAGCCGCACTCTCTGTTGATTGACACAGAAATATGACCCCAAGTTTGGACAATGCATAGTCTGAAACTTGTCCTGTAGTGGAATATACGGAATTTTCTAACAGTTTTAACTTTTGCCGAGTGTGAGAGTTGAACTAAGCTACACCGTTGGCCCTGTAGGAATTATCGGGCATACGCAAAACAAGTACGAAGTGCTCGTGAAACTCACATAAATCTAGCTACTGGGTTTTATAGGAGTTTGAGCCTGATTAGTACCAGTGAGTTAAATTGGTAATTTGAATTCTACTTTAAGCAATCGCTCCGCTCAATGTGTGTTGTATTGTATGTTGGTTTTGGTTGTGTATAGTTCAAACTTTAGACTTTATTATACAACCTGTTTTTAGGTACTCGTATAGTGAAGGAAAGATTATTATCGAAATTTATGTATGAAGTATAAAGTATAATTTTAGGGGCGATGCTTTTTTTTCAGTGTTTATCCCCAAGTTATTACCAGTTTAGTATAGGTACCAAATTATTGATTATGTATGTAAGTAAGTAACTCATTGTCTGAAAATGTTCATTTGAAAATGCTCAAAAGTACAAAATTCTGCACTAAAGTGACTGAATATGAATATACTTACCCATACCTATATGCCTATGTGATGGATCTATATCATAAACTAACGTTGCACTAAACCGTTCACTCACGGTTCGCACCAATCAGCCTCCGATATTGACGCAGTTGCCCACATAGCCGTTAGATCAATCGGTGCATATTGCCGTATCGGTAACATAATTGAAGGGTTTATTCACTTCATTTTTATATACACTTACTACCGACCGGTCTATTGATAAGTGCCAGAATGAAGTGTTGTTACTTATTAAGTTAGAGTTTTAGTTTACGGTTAGTTTTACGGGTTGGAGAAAATAGCTCCCCCTTTCCGAACAAGGCTCGCCTTCTGGTATGCTTTAAAGGTCATCTGAGGCTAAAGCAAGCAGGCTTTATTTTTAAACCGTATCTAACTTTTATTTCCAACCTTAAAATAATGGTTTAAAAGAATGAAAGGATGAATGAGGGCTTAAAAGAATAGGAAGTGCGTAAAATCTTATACTGTGTCTACTGTGTGAAAGTTAATACATTTCCATTATCATTCAGTGTCATTTCCGAATATAGACACCAGGTAGCCATTACAGCGGAGAAATTTTTAAAAGCATTCCCTGGTTTCCATTCGAAATATCCCTAAAAGTTAGGAAAGTTTAAATCCATTTGACTGAAGTATTAATTTCAATAGAAACGTCCGCCGTAGCGCTAAACCGGTTTCCTTAGAATTTGCAAAATCGTTCGTAATACGAATTCGATTAGCCAGAATGAAATCTTCGGATCAATTTGTGGTTCAAGAGTTCTCGGCGCCATGTAATTTATTCTAAAACTTCATTGGTCCTTTTTACAACAGGCCCGTGCAATTTTTAAAAGGTCGTTACTCTGGATCGCTAAGCCGATCCAAATGGTCCTTCGGATTGTACAGATTAACTTTCTCGTCGTTTTATCGTTAGGTGATATAAGTTATTCTTGTTTACAATTTTCTTTTGGCTTCTGTATATTTGTTTTCGTTTTAAAACTTGGTACAATCCCTTCTAATTCTGCAAAGTAAAGGTAAGTAGGTATGTTAATCCATGCTTTTAAATAAATGGTCGTCGTCGAATATTTGATTTAACGATTCCCATAAATTTATTACATATTAGATTTCCAAAGTTGAATTAGCCTAGTATCAAGTGATATTGTCGGCGATAAAACAGTCAGTGCAAAACATCCCTGAGATGTATGTGGTTACATGGATTGGATAATCTTTGGCCGCCTGATCGTGGATGGTGAAATGCAGTAGCATGACGCTGACAAGTTTCGTGTAGTGTAGTGGTGGTTGTGTGGCATGTGTTGATTCATGTAGCAGTGGAGGTGGTGTTGCATGGAAAAATAGAGGTGTTTCACGTGTGGTCGCCCCTGAGTAAATTAATAAAATTATTTTTAGTTCATGAATATCTATATCTATACCTCTGCAAAGCAACGCCTGATTCAAAAAAAATATTTTATTGTATTCTTGTTTCAGTGAGTATTTATTGTAGTCTTAATTATATTACATTTAATATTAATTTGGATTTTTAAAATCGCAGTATAAAATTAACAATTAAGGCCATGACCAGACAAAAATGTTGGCTAAAACGTTAAAATGCGAATGATCATCATATTTAAGTACAGTCAGTCTTTTGTACCTTGTCGCAGTAACACATTTGTCAATCGCTTTGTGTCGGGCCATAGTGCATCAAGTTGCATTACCTGCCATAGTGCCTCGCTCTGTCCAAGGGGCAAAAAGTATGATTGTACTCATTTATTATAGTAACAAATTGACACAGCATGCCTTAACTCGCTGCTTCCCCAAAACTCTCTACATTTCTCAAACTAACAGAAACCCATTTGTAATCTCGCGTTACCCAAACACAGACTATGTCGAATGGTTCGAACATTACTCGAAATGCAACTGTCATGCGACCTGACTCGTAGACACTTCTCGTTTGTTATTCAGCATCATGGTATCCCAAAAGAAGTTTTCTTCCGCGAAATTCTATCTGTGGAAGCGATTCTTCATCACTCGATAAAAATAAATATCGTTACAGTTAACAGAACGTGAACGACAGTATACGTAATTGTAACACCGATTATACTTACGGAGATTTCTTTTAAACGTTGAGATGCTGCTAAGACGTAAGTGATGATAAAAAATCTGTATTTTGATGATCTTCCTGTCACCATCTTCATCAGCCTATTTACGTCCCGGAGCCGGGCATAGACCTCCTCTCAGAATGAGAGGGCTTGGGTTATAGTTCCAGCTCGGGCCCAGTGAGGATTGAGAATGTGCAGGGCTTTCTGACAATAATTTCTTTTACCGATCAATTACAAATTTAAATGTAATTTCGCACATAAAATCCGAAAAACTTAGAGTTGCGAGTCTTGGCTCAAACCCACGACCTTCTACTTACAAGGCCATAAGCCAAATCACTCGACTACCACGCCTTATTTATCTCCCCGTAACCTGTCCATATAGTTCTACAATTCGACAGAACAGGTAACTAACGTAGGTGGCGGTAGTAATTACAACTTTATTGTGTGCTCCGCGGCACTTAGCAGGGAATCCGTCTTACGGTACGTATTAACCTGCACCGGTTAGTGCGCTGACAGAGACTACGCTGTCTTGCAAAAAAATTGGGACATTAAATATTATGACCTCACTATATTTTTGTATATTTCAACCTCTTTCAACCCCAGACTAGCTGACTTTGATCGAAAGAGATAATAGTGTGTGCTTAACGACAGCTCTACACCGAATACGCCGTAGCACTCTGTATAAAATGATGACTGAAAAAGTTTTGCGTAAACGATTATTTTGTTGAAGTCTGCCTGTCCTGAATATGGTTGTGTACTCGTAACATCTGAATTTATTCGTTACTAAATAAATATTTACCCTTTCGAAATTGTTTCAAGCTCAACGTCGTTATTTTTTCCAACAATATGTGTTTGTGGAAGAACGCAATACATTAGTAAAAGTTATACTTCAGAGTGTAAGGAGACTGTTATTAAAGTGAATTTTTATTCCACTCTTTTTACATCCCAACATTCAAAGAAATCTGTTAAACAAACCCCTGGAACATTTGCGTTCTTTAAGTAAGTAATATTAATATGTATTTCTCCAGATAATAAAATACAATGGCCTTATTAAACGAGCACATTAGCGCAACTAACATCAGAGGTGAAGCAGTCACCGTAGCTGAAATCAGCCGGCAGCTTCTCATCAATATCATCATATTGTTGCGGGACACTGTTTCGGTTGAAGCTGCGTTAACGGCATACCATGGATATGTGTCATAATCCGTTCTTAGGTGCGGTCTGATCTTTTCAATATCCAAAAGAAGTGTGTCAGAATCATTAGCAAGGCGTGGCTGGATGATAGCTGTGTTCCACTGTTCAAAAATTTAAAAGACATTTCCATTACCTTGCCTATATATAAAATAAATCTGTCTTTTAGTAAATTCACATCAGTCATATTTTAGAAAGCATGGTGAAGTGTTTGACAGACAAAAGCGGGCAAACATTATGAACCTATTGTATAAACCTCGATGTCACAAGATGATGTACAGTAGGAATGCTTACAACACGTGCATTGTCATTTACAACCGTCTTCCGGAAAATGTAAGGACCCTAAATGGAAATATTTTTAAACGCTCCCTTACAGACTGACTCTTAAATAGATGTTTCTATAGTGTTAAAATGTACCTCGAGCACTATTGACATATTGTAAATTTGACCGCTTTCATTACTTTATTGTATTGTTGTTATTGTACAGAATTAGGAATAATCTTAATTATTTATTGAATTAATCTTATATTTTATAGTTTTTTTTTGTTTTTGACATTATGGGTACTTTGTTAATAATTGTCATACTATTTCAATCATTTGCACGTCTGCATGCAGGCTGAATACACTGGACAAAATGCTGTAACATCTCACATCTGTACAACAAACTGTATTCTAGCAAATAAACATTTATTTATTTCTTTCTTTCTTTCTTTCTATTTTTCCCGAAATCCCTAAGTAAGTAATAGCTTTACCCATTAAATTTCTCGCCAGTTTATACCTAGATATTAATTAAAATTAGACGTCTCGAGTCTGCCGGGTTAGATGGGCAGGTGTTTCTTGAGTTTGACTGCTGTATTTTTAAGTAGACTGTGCAAAGATATAATGTCCTTGCTAGAGTAATCAAGCATTGCAATTTGAAGCACCTATGATTGCATCTGAGTAACGAGCCAGTCCAAGTTTACGATAATTGTTGTAAATATAGTATCCACGGAATGAATACAATTGCTTTTTCAATGATAAAAGTAGTCGACTTTCTTAGGTCCGTTTCTTTCTTAGTGACACAGAGTGTCTAAGAGAATTTTAAATCGATTTAGCAGAAAGCGCAATATTGTCTATTTTTAAAAGAAGTTTTCACTAAGGTATTAAAAAAAGTTTCAAAAGGAAATGACTTGATATAGAAATAGGTTGCGGAACATTAAGAAATTTTATTTTGTTCTTTCATTTAATTTGAAAATCTGACACTCTGTTTGTCACTTTTCTTGAATATTTACCTTAATACTTATTAAAATATAATCAAGCTGTCACACTACTTCAAAATTTATTTACATTTACAGTTTTCCTCCAAGCCCATAAAATCGACTTAATTTACTTCACAACAAAGTATTCACTTTTGCATAAGACAACCCTGTCTAACAGACATGTTTTGCCATTTGCATAGTGTCAACGTTGTTTGCGTCGCAAGGGTCCACGGATAAAGACCCAATGTGATTGGGGCCGACAGTGGAGACGACAGGGAACCCTGCCATGTTCCGTAACCTTCGCCTATTTGTACACGTACTTTTCAGTTTGTAGCTGTATTATTTGAAATCTTAGGCAGAGGGTTCCAAACAAAATAAAACATTTATATATAATATTTACTATACACGACAAATAACTTTTCAGGAGCCTTGAGAGGGTCAAAAAGACACTTACCGATGCGATGTGTCGTGGTGTAGCGTACCACCGTCAGGCACAGGGCCACAGGATCTCTCAGGATCGACCGACCTTGAATTTGTTGAAAGATAGTGGTACAAGTTTCACGTGTGACTATTTTTCTTTGCATCGCGGTATTGCTGTAATAAGTCCCGTTTTTCTTTAAATCTTGATGACCTCTTAATCTAGATAACTGTGTTGACTGAGTGTAGGTAGGTAACTAAAATTATGACATTTATGACACTAGAAAAAAAGGGTAAAAATAAAATAATAATTGGTTCTTTTAAAATGGTTGTTCCACTGCTGAACGGACTCTGGTTCTTTTTCTCACCTCTCTATTCTTTGTTCCACCGGTTCTATAGAGCCTCTTTGTTAGGCATTTTATTTAATATGTACCTACCTCCATTTGATTATGACGTCAAGACATAGGTCCTTTATGCCGAGATGTCCAAAATAACAGATAAGCTCCCGCTCCGTTGCTCGCAAACAAGCAATGTTGAGTGATCTAGTGATTCTGTCGGCACTCGTGCGCTTGCGCAACAGTCTTAGTGGATGACTTTGTCTCCTCTGCTCCTCTGCAGTAGAACAAAAACGAGGCCCATCTTTTTCTTTTTACATATATCGATGGTACTGGCTTGTTCTTATATCCTGATACCTTTAATGGCTTTTTAGAAGTACATTCAAACGCGATTAAGTAATAGTTATAACTCGAAGGCAAATTCCTAAATCCCTTCAATCCGCCGGTAAAACTCGAGTTCTAAAAGCAGCCGTTTTAAACTTATCTATAAACCAATAGGTACTGTGGGGCAGTTCGAACGGATGAAGATTTATTACCGCAAGCCTTCACTGTAATGAAGCTGTATTGCACTCCTGCGACGTTAATGTATACGATAAATAACAATTGAGCTAATCTTCGACAGTGTTGGTCGAATCAAACGCCATTTATAGAAGAAGTCAATTTGTAATGCTCTGGCTAGACGTTCAATCTGCAGTTCTAGTGGAAAAAAGTAGGTAATAGGCGCACAATAATTACATACTAGTGATGTGATCGCTTAAAGGCCTATCCACCATACATTATGGGATAGATAAAAAAACTAGGTTTTATTCTACCACTTTATCGGTGTGTTATTATGTGGGTATATTTGTATTATATGCATGCCAAATTACAGCTTTCTAGTAAATACCCTAAAAAGTGATTGAATTTTTTTGAAATTTAAAAATAAAACGTATTATACAGATACAGATTTCGTCATGTACCTACGGACATGGAGGGAGCGTCACAGTTCAATAAAAATTTGATTATAAAACCACTTTTATACTGGTTACGTGCATAGACCATATTTTTTTCATGACAGAATTTATAAAGGAGTACCACAGTAAGTTGGTTGTTCCGCCAACAGCCACGCTTTGTGTTTCACCGAGAAACAAAAGCATCCAATACCTATTCTTATCGCAAAAAACTCAGATAATAGTAGGTACTTACTACATTGTGTAACACCTACCACCAGAAATAACACAGTAGCCGTCGCTTTCTGGTAAAATATTTTTATTAATTATTGACTTCCACCAGTAGTTACAGCTTACAGCAGAATAGCCAACACGTCGCCTCAAAAAACATCCAAGTCCGCAAAAAATATTTCCCACAAAAGAAAACGAAATCCTCCCGCTTTTCAGTTAATGAGGCCAAACAAACTAATGGCCATAGATTGAACACGGCAAAGCTTCTACATGTTGATTCTGTTCGTCCACAAAGGCTCCGGTTCATGTCTTATTCGATTAAGCTAATCGACCTTCACTTACGAAACTACCCTAAGTGATTCCCGAGTGATTTCTCATTCATCGGGTTTAGGCACTCCACTCTATATTTCGCTAGACGGTTTCTTTTACAAATTTTATCGGTCCAACGAATTCATGGAAAATAAGTCTAACATTATTTAATTTTTAATCTAGGTTCCACCGTATACTGATAAAGTCAGTGTACTCCCAGGGTAGTTTTTACTTGACTATTTTAAAGTTGAAGTGGGTCAATAGTCGATAAATTGATCACCGTCGACCATTCATAAATACTCCCAAAACCAGGGGATTGCTGATTACGTATATTGATAAAAAAAATCTGCGTCAGTAATTTACCCGATAATCTTATAACTTCCACGCTGGAACACAATAATGGAACTACTTAATACTTAATTAATACTAGTTAATACTTTTACAAATATCAAAGCAACTTTTTTGTCTTGTGAAATCGAAATACTTGTAACCGTACATACGTTATAAAATTAAAATAATATGGTACCATTCGTTAGCATTAATGATGGCATGTTTTTTGGCCACCATTTGCAATTTAATTAATTAAAAGTACACAGTGGAAAGTTATTTTAACCGCCTGAACTAACAATATTGGAGACGCTGCGCCGAAGTCCGAGTTTTATAAATCGACAATGCTTCAAAGTTAAACAACTCGAATCGAAAAGATAAACAATTAGATGGACGACCGATTCTAAAATAAGGCGAATGGTCCTTGGAATAACTTTTGAAATTTTGAAAAGCAAAAAGCTGTACGAGAGAGGCTAAAAAAACAGTCCATTTTAAAATAACTAATTTGTTCTCTTATTTAGTTTGTCTGCCTCCTCATTATACCAAGATTGGGTGTTAATTAAAAGCATGCTTCTGCTTATTGGTTCAACAGTTATTTCGTCTCCATAAAGTCATACCTTCATGCAGAAAAATCACATTGATTCCACGACAGTTTGTGTGGAATCACCTTTTTGAATGACATCTGTATCTTTTGATAGAGTTGACTTAGAAGTTTGATTTTTTAATACATGTATTCAAGGGATTACTGGTTTGAATATTTGATATTAATATCAGCATGCTACCTCGAAATTTTCCAGAGAAAAGGATCTTGACAGACAGAGAAGTGATCCTATAGTTCCGTTGTTTCCTTTTGAGGTAAGGAACCCTAGAAAATCATTCCCACCTAAACAAAACCATTTTTTGTCGTTGAAAAAGAACGTCAAAGCAGCCGAAATTCGTATTATTTTTCGGGCGTTTTCTTGTTCCTATCCTATTCTAGCTTTGCGCTACAATTAAATTAACACGAGCGAGTTGACAGGCGCACCGGTAACAAGTATTTGTTTAAAGCACACGAAGCTTCCGGACTAAGGTGCGGCGCTTTTGTTCCTTTATTATCTCTGCAACGTTTCAAATTAAATTAAACATTTCAGAAAAAACTCTACAACCTTTAGAAAATATAGAGGCGCCTTCAGCGCAAACAAGTTTGTGTGAAAATGTTAGTTCACTATTTTAAAAACTTTAGAGGAACATTTACAATTACAACTGCACACACACACACAAACACATAGACTTATGACTGACTTGTCATAAGTTCCATCCTTGTTTATTAAAATCAATCCTTCCTTGTTAAAAGTAGTACAATTAATTATTGTAAAATTTATGATGCAATTTTTATTGGATCATAAATTTTACAATAATTAATTGTACTACTTTTAACAAGGAAGGATTGATTTTAATAAACAAGGATGGAACTTATGACAAGTCAGTCATAAGTCTATGTGTTTGTGTGTTGTGTGCAGTTGTAATTGTAAATGTATATGTATATGTGTGTTGTAATATAGTAATGCGACAGATTTCTTACGTACATTACGTAGGTACCGCAGAGTAATACAAATCTCCTTAGATTTGTATTACTCTGCGGTACCTACGTAATGTACGTAAGAAATCTGTCGCATTACTATATTTATTACAACGTGTGAATTTTGATACAAAATCTAAATTAACTGCTTAAATAAATGTTTTCTTATTCTTACCTTGGTTGCCTCTATTTTTCTGACGGAGACTGAAAACTTACCTTTTAGCCTGACCCATTTCTTCCCACAAGAGACATAAGAAAACTTTCCCACTTACGTATATTCGTAATCCAAAAGAATCCCTATTTTGCTCTATGTACACAAATAACAGTCTGAGACAGGTACACAGTCGTTAAGTGGAAGCAAATATCAGGATATGAAGTACTGTTTGTCTGGGACTGAATCGATTCTAGGACTACTCAATTTTGTCACATACAATAGGAGTGTCACCGGGAGAGTATAAAAGTGCTCTTGCTTGAATTATGACTATCGAATGTATAGTAACACAAATATTTAATTTTGAAATAATTTGCATACAGATTATTTAGAGTGTCGGTTAACTCAGACAGTCTTGGGCTAGATTATTTAGAAGTAGATATTTCTTAAACACTTACTGTTAATTTTTATCATCAGATTTTTCGAAAATTAACTTACGAGGTATTGGAACAAATTATTATTGCATCTAAAAAAGTGCCCCAAGATAATAGTAACCAATTGTTATAAAAACTCGAATCTTACTTAATACAAATATGTATAGTCTGAGTTAGCCGACATCCTCTCATCTTAAGGCTTCTTTGATTTTTATGAGTAGACCCTTTAGTGAATAGATTTTGCTTTGATAGGTCTCTCACGCTGAGTATTCATGTTGTTTATTTTCTTTTGTTTCACAGGAAGACACGATTTTTTTTACTTCAGATAGTGACTTTTATGCAGAAATAATTAAGTACACTTTTTACCCGATTACGGTATACATTACTTATTTATTGTTTCGTTATGTTTCAAGTGAGGAAATAAAGTAAAAATAAGTCAAATTGAAATGTTAGTCTATACTTGTGACAAGCCAAGCGCCGTAATAGTCTGGTTTGAAATCTTGAAAAATCACTTCTCTACGATTTACAGTGCGCAACTTCACATTGACAAATCGACGGATCGTGTTTAACGTAAGGTTTAAAATAACCCTCAACACAAAAAGAACCTATAAAAAGTAAAAAAATAGTATGTTAAAATTAGGATAGCGGTCTTCCGACGCGACGACGCTTGCATCAAAATTTTAGGTACTAAAGTATGTAGGTATTATTAAAGTTAAGAGCCAAACAATACATTTTGGTTATTGCTATGTCTGTCTGTTTGTCTGTCCTTCTGTCAAGATCCTTTTTCTCTGAAACGCGTGGGGTCAGCAGCCTGAAATCAATATTAAATACTAAGGCCTAAGGTCCCTTGAAACTGCGAAAAAAATCAAACTTCTGAGTCAACGCAATCAAAAGATAGAGTCATTTAACAAGGTGTATCCATACAAATTGCCGTAGAATAAAAACCTACAAGATACTTCCCGTTTTTCTAGAAACTTGAAATTGTATACGAAGGTAGCTCTTATATCACTACCACTTAGACAAATCTGAAAACCTTAAACTTTTATGTCTATCTGTATAATGCCAGTGACCAGTGACACCATATTGCGACAAAGTGGAAAAATCATCGAGACTCGATTTCCGTGATAAACGAACTATTTACACACCTACAAATTTGTGCAGAACCCTTGGTACGCGAGCCCAACTTGCACCTTGGCCAGTTTTTCTAAAAAGAAACGAAACCAAAGTGCCCTTTGACGATTTTAATCAAATAATACCCTTTCAAACGGGCCCTTGTTTAATTCAAACTGGAAATCTTTGTACAATAACATGTTATAACATTGTGTAGTACGTTCATACGTAAAGAGGACTCGACAAAAGGGCCCGAGTTAATTAAATACAACGCCCGAACATTTCCACCGGCCGTTACGATGTTATTAAATTGTTCGACGGCCGCTTAACCGGCTGTTTTACGATGGACTCAAATACCAAAGAGATTTAATTACCGACCAGAGTAATCAAATGTGTTAATTTGATTAACGATCGCCCGAAAATAATAATGGAATTGTAAATCGGAATAGAATGGTATTAGGGTTCCATTGTCGGGATAGAGATGAAATGGTTTTAAGGAAGATTATTATACTATGGGTATAAAGGTAAATTCATTTATTTTTTCTTCTGCTTGTTGTATGAATAGCGAGCATCTCTGCGCTAATCAATGTGCCAAAATATTTATTCAATTATATAAAGTTGTGGTGTATATTTTTGACGTTTTATGCAATATCAAATCTTCATTCATAAATTTACATACCTACTTAACCAAGAACTATTTAAGATGTCACCTGTGACTCAGACAAGTGACTCGTTCGCTCTTGGGAGTAATTCTTAGTGAACTCTGTCTGAACATAAGGAAAATCGTATTTTGAACTTATCCTGTTCTTTGACAGGAAACCGTGATCGGTTTTTTTAAGCAAATATTATTCAGAATCAGTTCAATTTTTGCTGTCAATGAGCATACACGTTGCTTCATTCCGTTGACTGTTATCTTCGTTTATCATACATAATTCAATATTCATTAAGTTAAACGTTATTGGTGTGATCTTATTACTTATAGTGCAAACTTTGAACGAAGCAAAAAAAGGATTGTTATTTTTGAAAATGCTTTCATCAAATAACGGAATAAATGGGACGGGAGAATATAGTTCAAATACAACTGAAGATTCAGTCCATGAGATGGAGCCAGACTACACGCTTGTGATTAATAGAACCAGAACGGGACTGATATGGTTTGCAGTTGTACTTTCGCTCTTAACTTTCATCTATGGACTTATCTCATGGATTCTTCTGCCCAAGTGGCGCCATTTTCGCAACTACGTCTTACAAAATATAACTTTTAGCGGTTTAATGTTTGCAATATGCCCACTTCATGTATACTTTGTTACCGATATGGAAATTTCGTACATATTTTTTATGCTTTTTACATTTTTTGTTAACGTTTTCATTCACTGGCTAGTCATTACTACCGTCATGTTTTATATGGATCTTGTGAAAGTGTTCGACAATGTGATAAAGCGGAGATTTTTGATATCTTTTATTTTTGCCTGGGTGTTTCCTGTCATAGTGATGTTTCTATACAAGTACGCAGGATTGCCTCCAGCGTACATAACAGCGGCGGAAACATTTTTAAACTTTATTCTATATCTAAGACTCTTATGCTCTTTGTATTATCTCGAAAGGGACAGTGTCTCTCGCCAGCAAACTTGTCGAATTGTATTGTTTTCCTCGTTGGCATTTCTGGCAACTGGTTTTTTTTTATACTTCCCCATGTTCATGGCCCAGTTTAGTAGAGTGTTGCAGAAATGGACCGCGATAGTGACGACGTTTTTGTTCATGACTACTCTTATATGTATTGATATATCTTTTATTCTTATGAAGTCAAATAGGAAGCTGTGGGAGCAGTACTGGGTTCAGAGAAGAGCACATTGTATTATATAAATTATGGTGAGAATTGCCATAAGTTATGAGAGGTGTAAGAATTCGTACGTTTGTACATAAATAAAACGTATATGAAGATTATTATGTATACAATCATGATAAATGTCTCCACATACAAACATTAATATTTAACGACTTCGGTTGAAATAGCAGTAAAATGCTTGGAACCAGGATCTAACTTGGTACGGTTATGATGTACAGATGTTTGTATATTTAAGTTCAAGCTGTTACACAGAGTGTTAAATACTCGCTGATAACCTTCTACTTTATATTCATAATATTAATTTGTATTTCTGAAATATATAGATAGACATAAATAGTTGTACTTTTACATTTCATTAACGGCCGGTTTTTAAATCCCCAGATAAGTGCTGATCCCACAGTTAGTGTATGGATATCTATGGAATAAAAGCTTATCTGAGAATTGAAAAATTTGCCCTTGTGTGATGTTAATTCTTTGCTTAACTTGCAGTACCTATAAGCTGATGAGAATGTTTCTCTAATAAATTTTATATTTACCTTTGACTATTTGCAAACCAGTAGGTACGTCTGAATTTTAAATTATGTAATTGTAATAGAATTACCAACCAATATTATTAAGTAAGTTAACACTTTTTTGTACATAACTACAGCAATAACAAATTTAAATTTGAAGAACTTTTGCATGAATGAGAGGAGCAATCAATGAATTTGATTATTATTTAAAACTTTAAGATGAAGTACGAAAGTTCCCTTTTATATGATTAATTTAAGTAATGTAAAGGTTCTATGACAGGTACCGGTGTTTTCCCAAAAGGTGAATATCCTACCAATAAGTTCTGACCACGTCTCTGATGCCACCCTCTATAGTGAAATCGGGAGTAAAAACCAGTAAATTCCAGTTTTATACGACGTTTACTTCGTCTGCCCTGAAAGCATCGGACTTTACATCGATTTTGTGATATTATTGATATTGGCTCGAATGGTTGGGATATGTACATCTGAAAATAATATCTTTATTTTCAGATTACCTAAGTATATAAGATTGAGCACAAGATACCACAGCAGAGCACGGTAGCGTTATAAATTGGACTTGATTGTACATTGCTTACGGGATTTATACTGCGACGTGTGGATTTGTTTGTATGATTTCCATTGTACTGGTTGCAAATACTGGTCCAGGTTTTAATTACTTATCTGTATTAGCACAAAACATTATGTTAATGAGCAAACAAAGCATTTAGTTTATCGGATTAATTAATTATAATTATCAACGTACAAGCGAACCATCTACTACTATTTAGGCCTTATTTTTATCTTATTTTGGTTCTTGGTTTAGGGTTTCACAAACCACCGCAGCAGTCAGCCAAGATACATTGCTTGCATATACAATTTTTACTCCCATTTGAATTTGAAACCACTTTAATTCCAAAACACTCTTGTCAAATAATTATATTAATTTGACACTCGATAGTTTGCTACATTTACCTTATATCTATCCTTGTTTAAGAATGTCGTAGTTGTACTACTTTAAAAACATTTTTTTCTGTAATCAGATACGATAAAAGCAGAAAATTCGACTCAAAAATTACCTAATTAATAGAAAAATTAGATCTACTGACTAGTTACTGTCATTGTTATTTTTCAACATAATACCTAAGCAATTTCAGTATTGTACCTACAAATTTACCTCATTAGCATAGGTTTAGTGATTTAGTACTTTACGAGCATAGCAGCCCTCGCTTGGTTTTAATGTCTCATTTGAATTTTGTTGCATCTACGAGTGTCTATTTCAGTTTACCTAAAACCGCTAGAATGTCATTTGTTCCAGTGCTCAAAAACATAATTTAATTTTGTGTCCATATTAGTCAATGGCTGCGGAAAGCATAAGACCTAACCGGTCTGATTAGAGAGCCTTGAGGGAGGCCTATGTCCAGCAGTGGACGTCTTTCACCTGACATGATGATGATGATTAGTAAAATAACCGAATATGCTTAGCTTGATTTTGTTTTATTTATAATTTCCGATCGCATAACTGTTCAAACGGTTTGCGAACGGTTTTGAAAGTATACTGATGCGTGCACGTACCTAATATTTCACGTAAAAATTAAAACCAAATTTGCTGTGATTAAGAAATTTAAGACAACCACTACTATGCAAGTGAAAAATACGAACTCTTTAATATTGAAAAGTTACATAAAGTTGAAGAATACTAGTTTCATGAAACAGTACGGGTCTGTCTTGAATGTAACAAATTTGACAGTTTGTTCTGAATTTGTATGGTTTTACCAGGAACGTATTTTTGACATGAAACTACAGTGAGTTTAATAATATTAAAACGAATGGATGATTCTAACTTTCAACTGCTCCTAGCGCTATATTCGAATCGCAGCCGCCGAGCGCTCTCGGAAGGACTATAGATTATTATTATTACTAAATGTCGGGCTCTACTCGACTTACTTTACATAGGTATTTGCGAGTGATCTATGTATTTCACTGTTAGGTACAACCAGATAGGTACTGTCGTGAAACTTATCTATTTCGATTACTTATATATTATGATCTCAGTTGAAGTATCTTTTTTGTATTTTATCCCCAATTTTTTATTTTTACGGTTTTTCCGTGAATATCAATTATATTTTTAATAAACTCAATGAAACATGAATACTCAGAAAAAAAAAACAGAATAATGCCAACCCCGGGAATAGAACCCGGATCCTCGACACTCCGGGTCGCGTGCCAAACCTCTACGCCACGATTGACATACAGGTAGGTATTGGAGGAATTTTTTCCATGTTTTCAAATCTCAGCTCGTTTTTATCTCTTTTTGCAGTGACTACTACAAAACTGCTACTACTTATATTGCATTGAATCCCTTCCACACTGACTTTAAATCTAATCAAATTAAGTAATCATAAGGTCCCAGTCCCAATGATCGACACGTAAATTTAATATTCACACCTGTTTGTCACCTTTATTGCTACGTATTAAGATTGAAGGTGCCAACTATGGGCAGTGTCGGACACAAGGACTAAACCTAACTCTTAAAATAAAGACAATTTGGCTCATCCGATTTAACTAAACACTTCTTATTTCTTATCCAAGCATCCACCGGTAAATCATCCGCATATTTTCACCTCAAAGCAATCACAACTCAAGCATTCATCAAAGGTATACATGGGTTAGCAAAGCCTCGGAACTTAGGTAGCGCATATAGCTTGGCTTCGGCAGACGACTGGTCCTAATCGCCTATAATACTCGCCTCTCCGCCGCCCGCGCCGCCCACCGCTCCGCCGGTAGAGTCAGCGCACGCTGCGAACAAAAAATATTCGAAACTGTTCAATGGGAAAATATTGAAACCGAACGAAAATAATAATAATAAGTATTTTTTAATGACTGTATCTTTTGATTGCGTTGACTTAGGAGGTTGATTTTTTCACGGCTTCGAGGGACCACAGGCTCAAGCCTCAAATACTCAAGTATTTGATTTAAATTTCAGCGTGCTACCTCCACGCGTTTCAGAGAAAAAGGGTCTTGACAGACAGACAGACAGACAGACAGACGGACAACAATGTGATCCTATATTGCGTGGAACACGAGACGCTTATCCGCAAACTTGAACACTACGGACTCACAACTAATGCACTGAACCTTGTTATGTCCTATCTCAGTCAGAGAATCCAGAAAGTAGACATACATAGAGTGCAGTCATGTGGATCACCGGTGAAGCTTGGAGTACCACAGGGCTCTATTTTGGGTCCGTTTCTCTTCTTGGTGTACATAAATGACTTGCCCCAGCTGCTAGAACACAAATGTGACATAGTACTGTTCGCTGATGATACCTCTCTCATTTTTAAAGTCAACAGGCAACAGGAAGATCAAAATCACATCAATGAGACTCTAAGAGATGTGCTGAAATGGTTTACTGCAAACAATTTACTATTGAATGCAGCTAAAACGAAATGTATAAAATTTTCGTTGCCTAATGTAAGACAGGTTGACACTACTATCAGATTAAATGGAGAGAAGCTGAACCTCGTGGATGAGACTGTTTTTCTCGGGCTTACCTTAGATCGCAATTTGCAATGGAGCCCACACCTATCTGGTCTTGCTGGTAGATTGAGCTCTGCCGCTTATGCTGTACGAAGAATCCGGCATTTCACCAATGTAGAAACGGCGCGGTTAGTTTACTTCAGTTATTTTCACAGCATTATGTCTTATGGCATCCTAATTTGGGGCAAGGCGGCCGACATAGAGACAATCTTTATCCTGCAGAAGAGGGCGGTCCGGTCTATTTACAACCTTGGCTCCCGAGATTCACTTAGAGAACGCTTTAGAGAAATCGACATCCTTACAGTAGCTTCTCAGTATATATATGATGTAATATTGTATACACACAAGAACATCAAATCTTTCAAGAAAGTGTCGGATGTGCATGGTTTCAACACTCGGAATAAGCATAAACTTGCCGTCCCTAAATTTCGTCTACGAAAAGTCAGTAAGTCTTTTTTGGGAAATTGCGTGAGGTTCTACAATAAAGTGCCTGTAGATGCATGGGAATTGCCTCACAATTCATTTAAAAGATACATAAAGACCGCTCTCTTGAAAAAAGCATACTACAAAGTGGATGAATACTTATGTGATGGCACCACCTGGCCAAGGTTGAAAACAGAAGATAATTAGGACATCAATGTGACTTGGCTGCGTCCCGAAGATATTCGTGTATGGTGTCCGGCTCTGTTGCCGTTGTCCGCTGCGTACTAATTGTAAAACAATTGACAAAAATAATGTTTTATTTATTTGACATGATGACATGAAATGTATATTTCATCAATTTTTGTTATTTGACATTTGGAGACCATATACATCTCCAGTTTATGTATATGTATTATTATACTTATTATTTGACCGTGGAGGCGTTTTACACCTCTGCTGATTTTAATTTAGTTTAAATTGACCCTAGAGACTATACATCTCTAAGCCATTTAGATTAAGTATTATATTATAGTATTAATTCTGGGACCCTATACATCCCTTTGTAATTTAAATTTTCACAGATATTTGACCTGGAGACCCTATACATCTCCTGCTCAAATAAAACGTGCCAGTAAAGTAAAGTGTTCTGGTTTTGCTGTTTTAATAATTACTTTTTACACTTGTTTCTAAAATGCGGTATTTTTTTTTTCTCTCTTAATCTTTTAATGACAGAGTGAGGTTTCTTTGTGTAGTTTGTCTGTGGTTGCGTATTGTAAGAGCTAATGTAACTTGTTTTTAGAAAAAATGACTTTGTGCCAAGTTTCTTGCGGCGCATTCTTCTTGGCAATCATGGTCTTTCCGAAAGCGCTGGTAGACTCAAAAAAATGACGTGTAAAAGAGCATTCAACTGCCTATTTGCTGAATAAAATTTTGAATTTTGAATTTTGAATTTTGAATTTTATAAGGGTTCCGTTTTTCCTTTTTGAGTAACGGAACCCTAAAAACAGCGTCGGTATCAGTCCATCCGTTTCGGAACTATGACAACACAGACAGATACACAGATACACCCATATACAAGATAAAATAACACCCCTCTTTTTGAGTCGGGGGCTAAACAACTAAATCAATGATAATACGGCAGGCAGCAGTGTGCACCGGGCCCGTACCAAAACATCCCGCTTACTTAGTAACGCCACTCTTACTTAAACTATCCTTCCTTACTCCGCGTTCACACTGGCACATTTAGTTGTTAATTCTAACGCGGGATCCCAGGTTAAGCTGCTGTTTCATTCGTCAGTAATGCTGGAGCGAAATGGAAATTATTAAATACCATGCCTTATTTCAGAGTAGATGTGAAATATTTGCTTTAGAATACAGGACGGTACAAGTGTATTAGTCAGTGGCCTGAGTACAAATATTTCGAATCCTGAGTAACGTAACGTTATCGTATCGAAATCGATAACCTTCATACTAAAGTTTAGTTCCAAATACGCTCACGGGCGGGCGATGTCCCAAAAGTCATACAAATTTCTCGTTACCTACTCGATTACGTTACGCTATTATGTGAAAGTTAGTAAATGGTTAAACTATTATGAGAAACTTAATTTTGTTTCAGAGAACATGACTGTCCAGGCATAAGGAATATTAAATTATGATGTTTATTCTGCTTTGTCTGATATCCTGAGAATCCATTATCAATTTTGTGAAAGTTAGTAAATGGTTAAACTATTATGAGAAACTTAATTTTGTTTCAGAGAACATGACTGTCCAGGCATAAGGAATATTAAATTATGATGTTTATTCTGCTTTGTCTGATATCCTGAGAATCCATTATCAATTTTGTGCCTGGCATCATAACAATTTTCAATCGGTATATCTGTGGACAATTTGTTACGTTTGGTAGTTGAATAATGAATTCGACAGCTTGTGAGCGAATTGGTCATTTTGTGTTTAACTAGTGACCCGTCGCAGCTTTGCGCGGTTTTCTAAACTACTTCTAAATGTAATTAAAATGTATACTCGTACAAAACAGCACCTCGACATTATGTGAAGTCCTCATATAACTCCATCTGGACGAACCATGACCTTTAAAAGCTGAATAGCCTTGAGTAATAATCCATTAAAATATTAGGCACAGCGTATATTTTGGTATAACGTCATACTGTCGGTATCTTCATTAACATTCAGTACCTAAGTACCTACTCATTTGCGTTAGCGACAACAGTAATAACTATGATTTTAAAAGTACAGTACAATGCATATAAATTGTGTAAAGAATATTGTTGCTTCGATTCTAATTTCTCGTAAAAGCTTATGTAAACCAGATGAATTGAACGTCACCAGAAGGATGTTTTGGTGTACAAGCCTGACACCGAGAGGATGCCGTGGATTCCTCAACCTTCGCAGCAGCTTTGCCAAAGTAATTAAAACAGCAACTTCAAATATGCACCGACGTATATTTCACAGAATATATGCAATACATAGTCTCGTCATTTAGTTAAAATACTGCACACGATGATTATTATAATTATAGATTTAATCTCAGTTAGATTGGTTAAATGCATACGATCAGGCGGATGACAGAGCAAGCAAGAGACAATACAGAACAGGGCATGGCATAGACCATAAAAATAAAGATAACACAAATAAGGCTGCCATACACTAACCAATAAGTTATCAAGGCATAGATTACTCAGACTTGGTCTAATACTTCCCCTTTTGCCTTGAAAACTAATGCAAAAGTACAATACGACCTCACATTTGCGACTCTACATCGACTCTACATTCAATTGATGTCACATGCATAATGCACATACCTATAGCATGCCTACAATCTTAACATTTCAGTACCTAACATAAAAAAAAACAGATTGTATACATATGCAATGTGCTATAAATAGCAACAACAAATTACACTTAACAAGGCCTAACACACAGATCATGCCTAAATACACTATGCTGTCTAGAATTCAAACATTTTGTAAGTACATCTGCAAACATTTTTTCTGTACATAAATACTTAACAGTCATGAATTCTTCCAATACTAAATCTTTAATGAAATGGAAGCGCACATCAATGTGTTTTGTTCTCTTGTGACTAATTTCTTTATTCTCAATTATCTTAAGAGCACTTTGATTGTCATTATACACAGTGATGTGCACCTTTACACTAGGTACCAATTCTGATAACAGTTGCTTCACAAAACAAAGATCCTTGGACACGTCAGCTATAGCCATATATTCGGCTTCTGTACTACTGAGAGCCACAGACCGTTGCTTTCTTGATTCCCAATTTATTATGTTAGATCCCAACTTAATTGCATAACCTGTAATTGACTTTCTATCGTAACAGTCATTGGCCCAATCGGCATCGGTATACGCACATAAAACCAATTCCTTACTTTTAACATAAATTAAACCATAATGAATTGTACCCGCAAGATACCGTAGCAAACGCTTTGCAGCTAGCCAATGCGTTTTTCCAAAGCAATTATTCAACTGACTTAATTGGCTACAAGTATACGCAATATCTGGACGAGTGCATACAGACAGATACATTAAAGAGCCTATCAACTGTCTGTAGTTATACTGCTCGTCATTTAAACATTCGTTTTCCTTTAACAACTTGTTACTGGGAACCATTGGAGTAGAAACAGGTTTACAGTCCAACATATTGAACTTTTTCAAAATATTTTTTATATAAACTGACTGATCCAAAGTCAATGTTCTATTTTGCCTATCTCTGGTTACACGGACGCCAAGATAGGTTTGTATTGGACCCAGGTCTTTAATATTAAATTCTGTTTCCAGTACTGCTAACAATTTCTTTTTACACTGGCTGTCTTTATGGTAAAATAAATAGCAGTCGTCCACATAGAGCGCTATGATTACAAAATCTGCTTGCGTTTTCATATAGTACACACAAGGCTCACTTTTACATTGTATAAAATTGTTATTACATAAAATATTGTGTATACAAACATTCCACATGCGACTAGACTGCCTCAGTCCATATATACTCTTTTGCAACAAACAAACTTTTTCATTATTTGCACTGAAACCTTCAGGCTGTTGCATGTAGATTGTTTCATCTAAATTACCATTCAAGAAAGCAGTTGTTACATCCACATGATCAATGTTCAAATCAAATTCATTTGCTAAGCTAAATAACATTCTCATGGTTGAGTGTCGCACAACAGGTGAGTATGTATCATGAAAATCAATACCTTCTTTCTGAGTGAAACCTCTCGCGACTAAACGAGCTTTGTGACGTATAAAATTACCTGAAGCATCACTTTTAACTTTGTATACCCACTTAGACTTTATAATATTGGTATTTTTCGGCCTATCAACCAATTTCCATACATTATTCGCTATTAACGAGTCATATTCTTCATAGCCTTCTTCCACTCCTCGGCTTCAGGACTAGACATGGCCTCGCTATATGAAACCGGTTCCAAACCGTTATTTACCATAAGTGAGTAATCAGTATCACTATACCTTTTTGGTGGAACAGACCGTGTACTTCGTACAGAACGTCTCGTGCTTGTCGACGGCAGGGCTGACAACTGCGCCGTAGCTTCCCCTTGAGCGATGCCCGCGCCCGGTGACCAGTCCACGTCGTCGGCAGGACAGTCGGTGAGAGAATCGCTCTCGCTCACCGTGCAGTACTCCTCATCTCCTGATCCTGGAAATGTCAATGAATAATCATGTTCATTTTGGATATAACTGAAATCGTTACTCTTATTTGCGTGATTTTCCATGGTACTATCATTCCCTAATGAATCATCACACTTTGCAATACTATCATTCTTGCCCTTAGTGTTGATCTCATTTACACTATTGTTACTAACAGTACTCTCATTCCTGTCACCTGTGTTACTATCATTCACACTTTTAATAATATTAACAGTACTCTCATTCCTGTCACCTGTGTTACTATCATTCACACTTTTATTATTAACAGTACTCTCATTCCTGTCTCCAGTGTTACTGTCATTCACACTTAGATGGCTCATGGTACTCTCATTCCCATTACCAGTGTTACTATCATTCACACTTCCATTATCAATGTTATAAAATTCATTAAAAAATTCAAAATTAAAATTCACATTATTTATAACATTATTACCATGTCTGAAATTATAAAACCTATGCTCTAAGAATTCAACATCTCTAGATGTGACAACTTTCATAGGGTCAGTACAGTCTGCCAATCTGTAACCTTTAGAGGTATCAGAATATCCCACAAACACATGTGGCGTACATTTTGCATCCAATTTCCTACGTTTAACATCCGGTACCTTCACATACGCCACGCAGCCAAAAACACGAAGGTGACTGAGGTCCACCTTTGACCCAGTCCACACCTCCTCCGGAATCCCACCGCCCAATGCTGCTGTGGGAGACCCGTTTTTGAGATATATGGCAGTCGCCACTCCTTCAGCCCAAAAGCGTCGGTCCAGACCTGAATGCTGAAGCATACACCTTACTTTGTTCATTAAAGTACGATTTAGCCTCTCCGCAACCGAATTTTGCTGCGGACAGTATGGTACTGTAGTTTGGTGCAATATACCCTTACTCTTCATAAAAGTAGAAAGTTGCCTATTAACGAATTCTCCTCCATTGTCAGATCTTAAACACTTAACTGGTAAACCCATCTGTCTTTCAACCATACTTACAAATTCAATGAAACGGTCACATACCTCGGATTTTCTCTTCAACAGGTATCCAAATGACTTTCTTGTACAGCCATCAGTAAATGTGAGTAAATATTTTGCGCCACCCAAGCTGGTCGGTAAGGGGCCGCACACATCAGAATGAATCAGGGCCAATGGCTGGTCAGGAATTTTGCTTGGTCCTGTAGGGAAAGGTTTTGATGGAAGTTTTCCCTCTAAACAAGGAATACATGTATCTGTTTCCTTCTGGTGCTGAAACATAAAGTCATTAGTTGACACCCTATCCCTAATATTATTCAAGTCTTTGTTATTTATGTGCCCCATCCTCAAATGCCATAACTCTGTTGACAATTGCCGGTCAGCGACAGCAGAATTCGTAGTCTCTTGCCTCTGCAAGAACACAGAATTCACCTCATTGCGCAAAGGCTCACATGTTGTTACATTCAACCTGTACATTCCATTGTGACTTAAACCAGATGCTATACATTTACCCTTAAGATCTGCAATGACACATCCTCCGCTGCTGAACGACACATTATAACCATTTTCAATTAGCCTACTCACTGAAATTAAATTGGTGGAAAGTTTCGGTACAAACAAAACATTACTTAGTTTTCTAATATTGCCATTTAAATTCAATAATATGTCCCCAGTACCTATGCACTCGAGCTCCTCATTATTTGCTACCATAATTTTAGAATAATTTTGCTTAAAATTGAGAAAATTATTTTTACTATTAGACATGTGTGCCGTGGCTCCTGAATCGACAAACCACACATCCTTTGGGTGTACCAATAAAGCTGAAGCGGTCAAAGCCTTGTCTTGTGTTTGATTTCTTCTATCACGCTTCATCTTAAAACAATTACTCTTGATATGGCCAGCTTTCTTGCAGTAGTGACATCTTCTTAAGTTGTTCTTCCTTGTCAAAAAAGCAGTATTTTCATCAGTCGATCGACGGGTCTCTTCCTGTAACTGCCGCGCTCTGACTACTTCACTCGTCAGTGTACTGGTCATATTGACTGTTTCCAGGTTAGATACTAAAGGATCATACTCCGATGATAGTCCGCTTAAAAGGATTTCTGCAACTTCCGAATCTTCAATAGCCTTACCAATGTCGGCTAATTGCTGCACTAACATCATGATGGCTTCAATGTAATCTGACATATTGTTGTAGTTAGAGTAATCCACCCTATGTAGCTGCCTCAATAATAGAACTCGACGAACCAACCCCGAATCTTCAAATATATCAGAAAGATTTTTCCACGCTTCTTTCGACGTCTTGGCGGTTCTGACATACTGGTACATGCTCGAATTCAAAGCCAGGCAAATGCGAGCGAGGGCACGCTGGTCACGTGCATCTCCCTGCTCTCCTCCTTTTTCCACCAAATCCCATAATCCGTCGTGCATTAATGACATGCGGACAGCGAACTTCCACGCATAATAATTACGCGCGCCTTCCAATCGTTCAACATGTGTACCGAACGTACTAGTCGGTAACGGCGGCATGGTCGCTTGTACGTTCTCAGTGTGCTCGGGCATATTTTTGTAGGTTATGTATATTTAACTTACTTGGTGCTTTCTGCTGATCTATCTTTCAGCTTTCTTCGGCTTTTGAGCTGGGCCAAATAACCTTTTGGTGTACAAGCCTGACACCGAGAGGATGCCGTGGATTCCTCAACCTTCGCAGCAGCTTTGCCAAAGTAATTAAAACAGCAACTTCAAATATGCACCGACGTATATTTCACAGAATATATGCAATACATAGTCTCGTCATTTAGTTAAAATACTGCACACGATGATTATTATAATTATAGATTTAATCTCAGTTAGATTGGTTAAATGCATACGATCAGGCGGATGACAGAGCAAGCAAGAGACAATACAGAACAGGGCATGGCATAGACCATAAAAATAAAGATAACACAAATAAGGCTGCCATACACTAACCAATAAGTTATCAAGGCATAGATTACTCAGACTTGGTCTAATAGGATGTACCGAATATCCTTTCTTAACCATCCGTCCTAAAAAGCATAATTATTATTCCCAGCAATAGAAGATTTCAGTGGCTTAGCCAACTTATCAGTTGCTAACTGAAATGGCTTCTCTCCAACCAACTTTAACTGGTAGAAAAAACAATCCGAAGTAACAAAAAGCAAAAAAATCACGAACTCGCTAAATTGAAAAAAAGTTGTTGCTTTACGGCACATTATTTAAAAGTTTTGTTGCTTAAACAGAGATTTACAAGTTGCAACTCTTGCGACAAGCTGAGAGTCAATAGCGCCTCATTAAAACTTGCCCTACGGTGCAATCAAAATCACTCCCGAACTTTGGGCTTGTGGCCATAGCTCATTGACATACGATACGTCAAAAAAACTTTTATAACGTGTCGGTTCATCGTTCTCGGCAAAGCAGCCGTTTCGATGTACTAGTATAGTATTATACTAACTGCGGTCGGAGGAAAAGTCTCCGAAAATAGTCACAATAACGATTAGGTACGTGACTTTAAACCATAAAACGAAATATTTTTGAATAACGCTTGATTGTTTTAGATTTTAACCCTGTAGTAGCCTGTATCTCTGTAAAATGATTGTCCAATGAAATACTTAACAAGTTGAAATTTTATCAGCTCCGTAAGATTCTTGTCAGATGAAAAAATCTACTTGACATATAAAACACAATCGAGTACTTCTAACACCAAACATAAAATTGTAGCTTAAATGTTATGACTTATTAATTAATATTATCTCTTGTACGTTAGTGGAAAACTGTACAAATCAACACCGGTAGCAATCGTTCTCTTTATTCCAAAAGAAATAAAATGTTCGCTTAATTTTTGAAACTGTCAAAAATAATAATGATAGAGCTATAGAAAAAACTCTTGCCTGAGTTATTTGAAAGTAGCTGAGATTTCACTTAAAAAAATATGAAAAGATTACCGAAAGAAAAATATGAAATAAACATTGAAGATAAAACAACACCATTCAAATACTCGTAATGAATGCCTAACAAAGGCAGATATTTATCTCGAACGAATAAAACGCTATGACAGTTGACTACCTTATCACCACAACTTTATGACTTCTATTAAAATCTTTTGGACAACAATGGCCGAATAAGGAAAATGCTTGTTTCAAAAAATGTAAATTTCGTAGCCTGGAGAACAACGTTACGAGAGCGAAGTGGGGAAATAGAAAGAATTCAGAAGTGCTGACTGCAATTCCCTTACGGGGAGCCTAGACGGTGAGCACTGAACGCCTTCAAATCGCCCGTTCAGCACTTCTGCCCGGTTTAGAATATTCAAACGGGCAACATTATATTTTATGTCACCGGCGTCGCCGGCAATAAGTTCGTATATTACCATAATGCTTTGCCGAACCCGAGTATGAATGCCTGAGCACGAGCATTGTTCGAACAGTTTTATTCTATTACACGACTAAAACTTTAAAGAGGACTCTCAGCCGACTAGGACAGCTATAAGCACTAAATCAAAACTTTCCCGTTAGGGGCTCGCCCTCCTCGGCTAGTGTTCGCGGAACACGCTTGGGAAATGGGTGGGCTTGCCGAATTGTCCGTTTTCCATACATCTAATTTATCGCCCGCTTTGAAGAATAAGGGGCAACGTGATGGGCTTAGTTTCTGAATTACTTTCATGTAACATTTCGTAGTAATGTTTTTGTGACATTATTTCTTGCTACGAATAGAAAGCTTGCCAAAGTTTACTTTTAGTAAACTCTTACTCAAGTGAAACCTCTCATCAGTCTAATTTCCTGTTTCAGCCTTTCAACATCACGGCTACCACTGAAGTTCGTTGAACTCGTAATAATCTTGCCGCATTTGGCCTACTTTCGTATCAATGGACGTCACGCACATACAGCCAGTGTCAATTAATAACCGTGTCCGAAGCACCGTCACACGCCAGTACCTAGTGTTCGCGCGTCGTTAGCTGCGACGTTATCCAATAAATCATACCCATTTACTGATGTTCTTGTCTTTAACAGGTCATCAAAGCAAATTCGAACAGGTCAGTAGTGTCCGTAGTGTCTAAATGACTGTGAACATTTTACTCATGTGGTACGAATTGATGTAACGAACATAAGTTTTTTAAATAGTTGATGTTACTGAATTAACGAATAATAATTGTATTCATTTGAAGCAATAAGGGCTCGTTAATAATAACTGACTGTAATACTACAGTCCGATCTTTATAACAAATTGTGAATAGTTATTTTATTAAATTAAATACTAGTTAAAGGTTTCTCCAATCTACTTGACGAATCAAATTGTAAAATATCTTACAATCTAGTTTTTTACGAACTTTCAGTTAAATAACTTATTTACTTAAAAAAAACCACCAACAGTCTAAGACTCGCCACTGACTTCCGTATTCTAAGAAACCTGGGAAAAATCACACATCCATCGAAAGACAGAATGCAATTTTTCTTCTAAAAATACATTCCTCGGTGTGATGCTTCTGCGCTATTTCCTAGAACTTGGCTATCCCTTATTTGTTTAGTTTGAACTCTGAGCATTGTTTCATGGATACGTATTTTTAGTTCGATGTAAAATATATCCGGTCTGCGAAGTTGCAAATAGATCTCAGCAACTCGACAGACGTCTGCTGAAGTTCTCTCGGTTACAGATGCATTCTCTTATAAGATTTAGATACATCGCAGTGTGTTCAAAATCGAATAGAAACACGATGACGCTGTTATTGGTACTTATTGTCGTACATGAAGTACATAAACAATCTCTATTACTATCAAAATGATTATACATAGGTATTATTATAACTATATTTAGCAAGGGTGGTGGCATGTCACTTATACGCTGCTGAGGTGTTATTGAGGCTATTACCGAACTTTTCAGCGCTGAAGTGTCAAATCAGCTGTCACATAGTCTGAGCGAAGTTGCTTGCATAGAGGCTTTGACCTGCTTAAAACAAGACAACTTAACCCCGGGTTAGTGTCTAACCCCAGGTCGATGCAAGTCAGCCTTAGAGAATCGAACCAACGGACTTGACAGAGGTCTTGATCTTGAGCGGTATGCAGTCAGTCCGGTTCCCTTCCGTTTGGACTAAGAATTTTCGTCCTAATTTCATTTGAACTAATTTTGTTAAAACCAATATAATTTATCCGAATTATCAGTTTGCCGAATTATTCATTACGACTAATTTTAATATTACGATTTTTTGTTACTCCTATTTTACGATATGCCTAATTTTCAGTAGTCCTGTTTTCATTTAGCCGTTTTTTTTAAACAACTAATATTATAATATCTAACATTTATAACAACTATTATTCATGAGGGTTCCCCTCCGTTAGGACTAAGAATTTATGTCCTAATTTCATTTAAACTAATTCCGTTCAAACTAATATAATTTATCCGAATTATTAGTTTGCCGTATTATTCATTACGACTAATTTTAGTATTACGTTTTTTTACTCCCTATTTTATGAAGGCCTAATATTCAGTAATCCTATTTTCATTTAGACGATTTTTTTAAACAACCAATATTTTTATTATTATGTCTATCCATACGCAATACTAACTAAACCTAAATAGGTTAGCCTAACTTAAGTGGGTAAATAAATTGTTTTTTGCATGAAGTTATTTTGAAGAACGTGTTATACATGTAACGTTGTTATTTCGAATATTGCTAAAACCAGTCATGTTAATTACCTACATTTTAGAAATGTTTCGTCTAGAAAACTAATATTCATATGAAGTAAACGACTTTGAGGTGAAGTCGACGGAGCTCCGCTTCGCGGAGCTCCTTTTCCGCCTAGTAGAGGCGTTTCGCGCCTTGCCACAATTCTAACCTAACCTAACCTATAGATTAGTTGAGCATTCATGTGCGCTAGGTTTTTTTTATTGCGAGGGGGCTCCGCCCCCCGAGCCCCCCTGTGGGGGGCTCTGCCCCCCCGTCCCCCCTTTGCTATTCCGCCCATCCATGTACGTATTTTAATTTTAGGACCCCCTCCGAGAGTGAGCGTATAAGTAACTACCTATGCCAACGGTTGATAAATAGTTAGTATGAAGATTATTTTGTGTGACAGGGTCGACGGAGATCTCTTTTCTGGGTAGTTTATATTATTTTTATATTATTATACTGTATGTTTTATTATTAGTATATTATAAAACTTACATGTTTGACAATTATTGTGAAATACAATGATTAGTGTAAATTATATTAGTTCACATGATACTTAGAACAAGTAATGATTAGAACGTTTGAAGATTAGACCAAGCTACTATTAGGTAATACAAATTTAGCTGTCATGATATTAGTACAAATGAAGATAAGGTCTAATGTTTGGTAGGCATGTCGAAATTAGCTCTAACGATATTAGTAAAATAATTATTGGATGAAATACTCATTAGACCTAGTGATCGTTAGTTGTATAATGGTTAGGAAATATAATACTTAGGGTAAATAATATTAGACAAATTAGAAATTAGAACAAATGAACATTATCACATTTGAAGATTAGGCTAAGCGATGAATTCGAGAATACAAAATTAGAAACTAAAAAACAATTACTTTGCTCACCCGCGACCACCCCGCGTTGTGGTCGCGGGTGAGCAAAGTAATTGTTTTTTAGTTCATAAATATGGACCTCCGCAAAGTAACGCCTGATTCAATAAATTATACAAAATTAGTTCTAATGAAATTAGTACAAATGAAAATGCATACTAACGTTGGTAGTCAAAGCGAAATTAGCTCTTACGATTTTAGTTCAAGTGGGGGACTCCCAGTCAGTCCTTATGAACTGAAGTTCATATAATGTTGCACCCACTTCCAAACAACTTTGGTCTCATTTATTCTTTTGGCTCCGAGCGTACAACGCTGTGTGCTCTTTGACCAAACCTCAAATCATGTAAACATCCTAAAGGACGCATAGTTATCACATGAATATATCTGACGTAGCGTGGTAGGAACCCTCGACTGCAAGCTTCAAGTTTATGGATGATTAAGCAATCTTAATAAAATATTGGTACCAAAACCATAAACAAATAACTCTTCTTCACATTTAAAACTGCTCAAAATAATTCAATTTGTGCTGTATTAAGCAGAGGGTACAATAGACAAGATTATCCGCATTTCCCCAACAGTCCTTATCATACAATCTCAAAGAACCCTTCAGAAGGTCCTGTTGTAAGAAACTCGGCACCCGAACTATAAGTTGTTAAGTTCATTGAAAGTGCCCTATCGGTTTGTGGGACGATGAAGAGGACGGCTGGTATTAATGATTTACGCTAAATATCCGGAAATAGATACAGTTTAAGTACTTCAGTAGGGAACTTGATAAGACGCAGTTATAATTATGTTGTGGTTCAATGTATTGAGTATATTTCATATTTACTTAAACTGCTACTTTGTTCGGCTCTTCTTCATCTACTAACAGTGATGTCTACGCATACGAAAAGTCCTTTCTCTACGCCTCGACAGATCAAACAATTTCGTTACAGACGCCAATACCTTCCTCTAAAAAAAGTGTCATAGACCTATAGCTGCGTTTACCCCAGTTCATAATTTATTTGAGGATTCATAATTTATATCTGGCCTTAATCAATTTAAACACGAAGTAGTTGCAGTAACAACCCTACAATTTGAATCGCAATCAGCCATTTCGGCCGAAGGCAACTGTCGCGTTGAAATCGTAATTTCATTCGAAATTTAGTACCACCATTCGATACTGGGACCAAGCTATAAATAAAGGACGGCGAGGACTCATACGGTATCACATGTTGCGCGCCGCAATGTCACCGACCAATACACTGTCTCCCGTGATTGATGAACGGTATATTAAATAAACCGTCCCAATATAACGTTTCAAACACATCGTTTTCTATTACAAAACAGAGATTGATCGATCGACGTTTATGAAAGGAACAAGCCGCATCACATTCTGACGCGAGAAAATACCGTCTCGGTACGCGGCGTTTTTGGTAAGACCCGTTGCCATCAATCAACTGTTTTAAAAACCCATTACACAATTTGAATGATGAGTATATTAAGGAGATATATTGTTGGGTAACGGGGAAAGTTCAAGGAATCTCCCTAACGACGCCGCCGTCGAGCGGCGGCTAATGGTAAACTTCTGATTTGTAAGGTCGCGTCGCCGTCGCCCACAGTGGATCCAGAAAACAAAGAAATATTTCACTCGTGTAATGGATTGAAGTGAGCTTCAAACTTTTCACATTCAGCAAGTTTTCGAACAAATTTATCCCTTGAGAAGCGAGTGCTATACATCAAACTCGGAGCAATTTCAAACACTTGTTTCATGACACATTTACAAGTCGTTGAATTTAATCCTATTGTTATTAGTGGATTTAGGAGATCCGACGGCATACTTAGTATTACAGGCTTGAGATCTGTTTGCTTGGGATCTGCAGGTAAACTACTCCGCTGCCTTTGTAATTCCACTAAATCTGTCTACTCTGACAAATTATGTACCAAGATTCGTCTACGTACGTATATATGAGTCTAATAGACGAAAATTATACCCACAATAGAGTTCTAAAGCCCTATGTTAACTAAATGCCTATGTTTAAAATGGTCAATAATAATGATTACATGTGTCTTGTTTACTCTACAACTGCTCCATATTTACATATTGCGTAGATCAACTGTAATGTTCACTACTTTGTCGTTTCAAATTTTATTGCAAAATGAATGGAGCACTCTCAGCAAGTCGCCCTCTCATATGAAGCAAACTAATTTCACGTGCCGAGCGCACTTGTACTAACACCACCATAATACTTCACAAGGGTTGGAGTTATAAAACTTTCAAGACAATAACTTGGCTGAAGTGAAGTGAAGTTGGAATAGTTGATCCCGAGGTGTCGCGGTCGCCCGTTGTTTTAATGGTAAAGTTTTGATTTATCGCCGTTCGCCGGATCAGGGCGCGGCACTGATGCTTTTAATCAAATTGAATATTCGACTGGCTGACTTTAGAGTAAATGTTGTGAAAAGCTATACTTTACCCGTTCCGAAGTTAAACAGTGTAAGCGCTCGCCCCTTGGGACTGCTTCAACTTGATTATTCAGTCTTTAGTGCACCAGCGGGCCGGCTGTTGACGTTGCGGCCGCCTAGCATTAGAATTTGCTGTGCATCCAAGGCAAGCATTAAGGAAAATACTGCTTTTTAAGTAGCATTTTGTGAAAAACTGTAAAGCTAGGAAGCAAAAGCAGATGAATGGAAAACTTCAGCGAATCACATTTAATTCTGTCAGCGACAGAGCTAACTACGCTGTTATAATTTACATGTTTATTAAAATAAAATAAGAAAGAATACAACCTGCAATATCGCAATCAATAATTAAATGCGAAATTACGAGTATTTCTCTTTTAAAAACAGCGTTTACTTTAATGACAGCTGAACGCTAATAAGAAGGCAAATAAACGCGCAATTGCTATGCAGCTCAAAGCGCTTGCACCTGTTCTAGGTCCTAGTTTTGCCACGACTAGGTCAGATTACCACTTTCCGCACGCAAATTGCCCTACCAATTGTACCGCAGACCCGGCCAGTACAAGCTGACACCTATCTTTCACTTCACTGCCCTCTCCTCGACCCTGATGTGCAAAGGTCTTGAGAGGGGAGGAAGAGCAGGTTACGCTGGTTCTGATAAGTTACTCATCGAGCAAGTAAGTCCACATAGCTATGTGGAATAGTTCAATAATGGCTGCGATGGCTTGCATACGTGAAGAGCATTTGCTTGTTGTGAAAATAATTATGCTTCACGGAAATAAGTGGGTGATTATAATATTAGTCATTTAAGGCCTGCTTGCACCGATCTGGCTGGGTTAGGCACTAACCCAGGATTAACTGTTTATTTAATTTATTTGTGTTTGTGTTGATGTTAAGTTAACCCCGGGGATTTTTAGAGTTCCGCGCCATATAAGTAAAAAGGAACCCGTATAGTGTGACTCCGTTTATTTGGCCGGTTATCTCAAGAACCACTGAAGCTATCGACTTGAAATTTGGAATGGTTATAGATGGTGCTTACCCAAGTATTTCGGAAACAGGAAATCATTTAAAATATATTAATTTATTTTTATTGTAACATGATCTAAAAGAGGGTCTTAAAATTTCAACATTTTTCTTTTTTAGGCCCCGTTGCTTTTCGAATTATAACGTAAAATGTTAAAAAATCATACCGTTTCTATTTTTGCGAATTGTCACTCGCTTTATACAATATTGATGATTGGCAATTGAGCCACAAGGTACGAAAGTGACAAGCTAATTTAGATTCTGTCTGTACATACGTTTGGAAAAATTCGAAAGCTTCGAGTTTAAGCCCACCTAAACCTTAAACCTTGTGAGACAGGAGTTCAAATTTAACTTCGGTCACCTCCGCTTCCCATATGAATAAAAAACGTCCAATGCGTGGACGAAATCCTCCCAAAACAAGAGCCGACTAAAGCATTCCGGGGGTAAATTTAAAGCCCGATAAAACTTCTAATCCAGTGCGAACCGTCCTAAATCTACAAGGCGCCAATCACGCCACTCCAGTGTATTCGGGGACAAAAAAATGGGTCCACCTGAGAGCCTGGAGGCGACGTGACGGTCTGTTTATGCTCCTATGACCCGGTTCCCATCAATCACGGAGTTTTTCTGGGCGATCGGGCCCAAAGGACGCGAGTTGCAGCCGACGGCCCTTGACGGACGGTGTCCGAGAACATTCCGAATCGTATTCGCAAACCGGATTAACATAGGACAGACTCGGCGTTGTTTTGTGTTCTTTTGGCAGGAAAGTGCTTTGTGCTGAAACTTTTGAAAAGGCGTGCTTGAAAACTGGGCACTGTGATTTTAGACTTAAGTACATACGGGATTATGGACATGAACCTACATAGGATGCGTCTTAATGAACCGCCAGTGATTAAGTAAGTCTAAGTGAGCACAACTGTTAAGTTTTTTCAATAAAAAATAAAAAACATTCTCCCATACATACCTACTGTCAACCAGCGAGGCAATAAATTTATGTGAGATTTAATAAATAAAACTTTACAGGGGTATTCACCTAGACTTACTAAACCCCTGGCTGAATTCTTGACGGTTCATCAAAACGCAGGATGCCTACCTATACCCACAATTTCTCTAAGTACTTGGGCACGTACATACGTAAAATAATTCCCTAAGGTTATGTGCGTAATACCTGCCTATAGGTACGTTACTACAATTTATACAAGTAGACTTCAATGGGTATAATCAACTTCATACCAAGCAATTTAGGGCATAACAGAAAATAAATACCTTTATCCGGATTACTTGCTTATCTCTTAAACTCAAAATGAACTTACTTCAGCCCGAGCACGGGGATGTGACAAAACGTGCCCTTTTAATGCGATAAAAGGTCCACTCAAACACAACATAACACACAAACATTAACAGCACAACCTTTTAAGCTGCCCCGTACTTAATTTGTCCTACATTTAATAACACTTTAAGAGATAAATTATTAACAACTCGGGACCGGGTAGATGTATTAATAACATGTATTAAACAGTGCACGGAAATGTGAAAAATAAAATACAGAATAATGAGAATTCTTCATCGATCATTCAATTTAGATGTACTTTCCCCACAATGTGGCATCTACTATCTAAGCTTCAATTTCTGCTGTTAAAATTATATCACCAGTACGTTGATGTGTGACTACCCCACTTTTTCATAAAGGCTTACTCAACCAACGTTATTAAAATATTATGACCGCGTCTTTATGTATCGTTTAAACATTTTATCCTCGAAAGAGAAAGGCCCGAGGCTGAGTAACCTTAGCGCAACTTATTAAGATTTTCGTATACCCAGTCTAAATGTATGGAACTAGGAATTGTCAGATTAATCGTAATTTAACAACGTTCACGTAATTCAAGCTTCTAGTTGGAGCTGGACTGGAATAACGTCCAATGAATAAAGACCTACTGTTTGGAATCAACTTGGGTAAGGAATTGATAAATAGAAAAAAAAGTTTGATTTACAATATAAATAAAATCGGCTTCAGTAAAACGCAACGTAAGAGAGCATTCTAGAAAAATGCTTCCTTTCGAATAGTAATTACTCTTCTGAAAGTTCTTTGTAAACCTGCCCCTTCGAAATGTCTCCTTTCAAAGAAATAATTACCGCGATTGAACGAAGGCACCTTTTTAACCTTTGAGGATACAAAAGAACTTAAAACCGCCGGTGAATCGTTACCTTAATGGGGAAAATCGTTCAAATTGAAAAAATAAGCAATGTTCGTGGCCATTGTCAGGAGCACGGCGGAGCGTTACTGTATCGGTAAATTTGTTGTACAAATATTACGGGACGAGGGCCCTCGAAAAACATTTGCTACAGCTTAGTGTAAGCTCTGACGAAAGGGGCTATTTGGGAGTTAAAAATTCTGAGAATAGATACTTAACCTGCTTAGGTAGTTACAGTTTCACTCGAATAACGTTGAGGATTATTTGTAAATTGGATGAAATGTTAATATTAATTTCGTGTATTTCCAGAAGCGTTTTCCGTACCAGGAGTTTCCATGGAGATTTTCCTTAAAACCTTACAATATGAAATCTGTATTATAAACTACTTTTATTTGTGATTAAAACGTAATGTTGCGTATTACACGCAATTTAATTGACTGTGTTCCATTGGTTTAATTTAGTTATATCAAAGGTGGTTGATTAGACACCTCAAAACATGTCTAGCAATTTCTGTAATTCGTCTGTTATCTTCATAATAATCTATACCTACCTATAAAACAGTATCGTGACTGACTGACCTAGAGGCTTGAAATTTGGCAAACATATACCTTGAATATCCTAGAGGTGTAATACGAAGGGTAAAATTCCCACGGGATAGGGAACTAACTAGCCCACTTTGAAATATTTCACGGGTGCAAATCCGCGGGGCATTAGCTAGTATATGTATATATCCATCCAGAGCACAAAGCCAAACAATCATGTCCAGTTAGGAGGAACAGAAAATCAGTGTACGAGTGTGTGACCGAGATATGAGTTTCTTAATTAAACAAGACAGTTACAGTCTTGTCAAATTAGTTTTCGAAAAAAAAGGTTTTTAATAACTTAATTAATTGAATTTTGAGGTTTTTTTTTAATAGAATCTAGGAAGATTCTATTAAAAAAAACCTTCCTAACAAGAGTCTTAGTAGACATTTTCCTGATAGTTTTAAACCAGACTTAAAATACTTAAGTCAGCTCGAAAAAGTGTTTTATACTTTTTGCTGGCTCATTAATTAGTTATGGAAAAGTGTAGTCCAGGCCACTTTGTGAGTTAAAGTATGGTTGCTCGAAGTTTTATTGCAGGGGACCTGTTTATCTAGTACCTACTTTCATGGCAACTACATGCGCTCACTCTACTTCTGAAATACTACTGCAGTAAAATTAGGAAAATGTTTAAGAAGAATCTTTGCATGACAAGTTCTCAGCTTTTATTTAAGTTCTCTTGTTAGCCCTGTTATAATCTTAAGGTTGCCATAGACGACGTGACTATTTGAAATAGTGCTTATAAGTGGGTTAAACCAAATAACTTGCTTATAAGTGGGTGAAACAAAAAATGCTTTATCTTCATTGGTTATAAATTTTGGGTGTTGGCCAATCATGACGGCATCGGGCGGTCAATCATATTTAATCCGAACTAAATTCAGTCAAACATTATTATCATTATTAGGACCAAATATTGGGACACTCGAAATTTTTAAGGAGCACACTCTGCGCTGTACTATTTTGCTGACGCACGGCTCTTATTGGATTTTTTTGTGGAACCCCCGTCAAAGTCATATCTAAGGAGCTCTATGTTTAAGTTTCAAACATAAAATTCTACAATTTTTTCTTTAAATAATCAGTGATCCGTTTTCTTAGTGACACGTTAATTCCAATAATTGACACCCTGCTTGACACCTTTATTGCTACGTATTACGATTGAAGGTGCCAACTATAGGGACAGTGTCGGGCACAGGGACATTTACCTTAGGTAAGTAATTTTTAGGGTTACTAGACAGTATTAGATTAGTTTAGATTATTTATAAATACGTATTCTTTTAATATAATATTTATTAATTTATAGGTGCAACAAAATAGCAGAAGAGGGTCGAAAATCTGTAGATACAAGATATTCACGGTAAAGTTGTTTAGTTGCTCTGATAACAGAACACATTCTGGTGATTTTGAAACTGTTAGTCGGATGTCGGAGTCGGAAGTGTTTCACCATTTTAAGGGGGGTGAAAGGGGTGAAAGGGAGAGTGAAAAATTGTATGAGAAGAGCACAACCCAAACAGTATTCTTCTTACCAGAGGGTCGAGCACGACTTTACGAATGCTGCGTCACGTAAAATCGAATAGTAAGCGTTATCGATTTTGTATGACGTTTGGAACAGCGCCCGCCCGTGAGCGTATTTGGAACTAAAATTTAGCATGAGGTTTCTTGATCTCGATACGATAACCGTAACGTTACGCAGCATTCATAAAGTCGTGCTCGACCCTCAGGGCGGGTTCGTGAGAAGCAAAACAATACGATGTAGGAGAACACAGCAGTACTAAGAGTTGAGGGGGGGAGGGTTCGGGGGCGAAGCCCCTAGCATTAAAGTCATGACCCAAATAGAGCACAAAACAATGTGATAAGTAACAAAAAACTCAAAAATAAAAGCTTTTTATCGTAAAATGAAAACGGAAAAAAACTCTACCCTCTCTGCTGTTTTCCATCTCTATCATCGGATCGACTCTACTTAGATATCTCCATTATGTTGTATTGCCATTATGACTTCACATGAGTACCAACTTTCAACAAAATTAGGAAAAAAATTTGTAGGTTTAAATCAATTATCAAATTTTATACCTTTAGGGGTGGAATTTATTTCATTTGGACCAAACCAACTAAAAAGCCATCACTTATCCAATAAAAAAGAAACATTAAAATCGGACTATGCCGTAATTTTTTTTTAAGCGTGTCATACATAAAAAAATATTATACGCGTCGAATGGATACCTTCTTTTGTTTTCGTCGGTTAAAATAAATCTGACTTCTACACAGACGAAGACACGGACAAAAGTTAGTTCAATAATTATTATAAAATCAAAAATCACGTTATAAAGGTTTTTATAGGAACGTCATACAAATATAGGTTTTCTCATTTCAATTAGTTATAGAGGTAAACCTAAAATATGACTTTTTAGACATTCACTTGTTTAAATATCGAAAAAGGACTTAGTTGCAAATTAATTGTTTAATTTTAGTTCAACGAACTACTTCATTATTTGGCTGAAGTAAACCTAGTAGGTATCTCAATTGTCTTATAACAACAGAATTCAGCTCGAACAATTTCGCAGTCACAGATTACATAATAAAAAATCTGATATTAAAAGTAAAAGATCTCCGACACATCGAAAACCTTTTATCGGGCGCTTATTGGTGCGGAAGACAGGCTTAAGAGCGGGCTTGACTAGACTGTATCAAGAGCTCGAGGCAAACACAACTTATTCGGTGTTCGGAATTATACGGAACTAGTTGCAGGGGAAGTTACGCGTAACAGGAACGAGTCCCGATCCGGCTCTCTGACTCACGAGGCCCCCTGAACTCGTCCGAATGTCGTCATCAACATTCACTCGCCCTCCCCGCGGGTCCCCCGGCCCCTCTCGCGGGCATGCGCTCCGAGCACGTGGGGTCGACCTAATCAAATTGCGATGTGCCCCTGCACTCAAACTATCGGTGCTGATTGTATTTTTATTTATTAGTCGGCCATTATTTTATTTGTTGAATGTATTTTCGGCGTTTGTCAATTACCATAGTCAACATGGAATGCGTTAGTCTCGCGTGTCCGGTTTTCATTCAATTGTTATCAGTGTTTTGGTGCAGTGCACTAGAAATAAGTATAACTTAGTTTAAGTAATAGCTTTTTTCTCTAACCTATACATTTTTTTGTAATTAAGTTAACTTCGTTTTTAATACCCAATTTTCGGAAGCATTGTTTTTAACACTCGGCGATCTCAGTAAGAAAAATATGTTTTAGAATTAAGAGTTTTTGTTCCCACATTCCCGTTATTCTTTGTGCATCTTGCTTTCTGTACTTACAAATGACTGACTTCACTCCATGCTAATTTAAACTTGACCGAACTTTAAATGCAAAATGCCTAGGACTATTCTATCTCAAAAGGCCCAAAACTAACAGTTAGGTAAATACTTACCTAAGTATTCGCTTTACAGAACCTAGCTAAAATACTTGGTGCCCATCACTAAACTACTAAAGTTTATTTCCATTTCTATCTTATTTGGATTGGAAAATTAATAAGCTTTTAATTCCAATTCCATTTAGGATCAAAATCGTAAATCTCGCGACAATTTTGCCGCCAGCTAGACACGGAGCCCGAAGGACGCATGCGCCATCTCAAAACGACCCGCAGTAAAACGACTGGTCACGTGACTCGACGCAGCATTCGCTCGTCGCCCTTCGGCAGTCGTCGGCGAATCGGCCGGGAGAGCGGGTGTGTCTGTGCCAGTCGCGTCGCAATCATCACATGAATGTCAAATCCCATGATTCCGACAGTGATTTTGACATTTGCATCGCGCCATCACATACGTTAACATAACAACGCGTTTACAGTGATCATCCGTGTGGCTTACCCGATATTAACCGTTCTTATGATCTGAATTCCCGTATCAACAGACCCGGTTTCGTTCGTGATCGTGTTTTGCCAATCCGCACCTAATGTGCGACGGCTCGGACGGTTCAGCTCTGCAAGGACTTAAGTCTGGATGTTGGTGTTTTGTGTCAGAGGGAGTAAGATAGGATGTCAAAGTGATTCACGATGGACCGCGTGAGTGGAGTGTGTAGGTTTGGCGGAGTGGTGTCGGCGGTGCGCACGCGGACCGGGCGCAGCCGACGTCGGCTGGCGGGCCCGGCGCCGGCCTCCGGAGACCTGCCCGAGCCACCGCGCCGCGGCCTCGGGGCGGTCCTGGTCCTCGCCTGCGTCATCGTTTACCACAACTGCCTCTACTGCGGCTTTGTGTTCGACGATATCAATGCCATCAAAGAAAACCGAGACTTGAGACCACAGACTCCCATTTCTAATATCTTCCTCAACGACTTCTGGGGAACTCCTATACATAAGGTATGGAAATTGTTGTAACGTGTCATTAAAGCACTGACTTTTGTGATACATCTGAATCCCAGCTGCTAACCACCTGATGGAATACTTACCTACATTCGACAAAGTTTACACAGCAGTACATTGCCTTGGAACAATGCAACTTACACTTAGTAAAGTAGGGTCAAAACATTTTGCCGATGGTGAGATTGTAAAAAGAATTCAAATCCATATAGACAGTCGTTAGACAGGTACTAGAACTAGACCCCTGCCGAATAGGTATGATTTTATCTTCCTTTTTATATCCACCTTCTAAACTGGTCGATATAAAAAGGACGAAACGTGAATGAATTAGGAAACGCTCAAATAAACAAGGAACAGCCATCAAAGATGAATTTCAGTAGGTACCACACATTGTTATTTAGTTTATTCAGTAGACCGTTATCTTTCAGTATAAACACCTACCAAGCATTTGTAATGAAATGAGTAATGACTAAAGAGTTCTTTCATTTCTATTATACTAGGTATTCAAAGAAACGGGTGGTAGTCAATATATTTTCAAGAGCAAATAAATAGTCAATAGAAAAATACACCTATATATATAACTCTCTTTCATATGGATGAAGTTTCTAGTCGTCACAATCCTTGAATTGGGCGCCAATCTAAAAACCTATTAAGACCTGAATAAGTAGATACTTTTTTCAACGATGGTCTAAAAATATAGGATGAAATAACAAATATAGATGTAGCAGATAATTAAAGGCGAAACAACGTAAAATAGCGCTTACCTTAGAAGTTGCTTAAAGGATGTTTACAAATTTAGGATGGACTCCTAATAGGAGGAGGATAGTCGTAGCCTGAAGCACTCGAAAATCAAACCAGACTCAGAAGTATCAGTAAAGGAAACAACTTTTTTAACAAGAAAGACCTATATTCAACTATTTAGACGGTTTATAGGTACATCAACATCACTGTCCAGTAAGTAAGCATGTTAGCGCTGTTCAGTAATAGTCTGAAATAGATCCGACAATACCAAACTAATACGATAAATTGAAACATTCTGATCTAAATAAATTCTAGAAGACAAAATATACTTATTAGCGGCACAAAATTTGACCCAGTCAATAGTGCATGTATGGCTTAGTCACAGAATAACTAATAGGGCTACGTGATGTGCTAAAGTATAGTTTGTAATTTTCGTAGAATACCTAACAAAATATCGGTCTAGCTGTCAAAGTTCACCAAAGTTGATTCGGTTGCAAAGTTAGTGTCGCTTTGAAACTTAATCTTAAATCGACTACGGGATAATGATCACATATGAAAATGGTAATTTCCATTGTGAGATCTCTACATTTTTATGCAGCACCTGGACTAATTAGTGTATGAACGGCAATGTTCGTGATGCCATCATCGCTACTTGGATTAAAGCGTCAATGGGGCACTAAGCTCGGAGCTGTGGCAAATTCACTTGCTTATAAACACAAGGTCCTATCTTCCGTTTTCTGGAATGTTATCGTATATCTATGAGACTGAGATTTATTTTGAATACACTGAAAATTAAATGGAATCTTGTTACAGTGAGCTGTCGAACTATTGGTTACGAGCATATCATAATTACGAAGCGTAAATTTAACATGAATCGAAATAAAATAACTATTAACAACATTTAAGCATGGTCTTGCTTGGCTTAGGGTGACATGCATTACAATAATGTTTTTCCTTTTTAATCCTACTATAGATTGCCTTTTGTGCTTCAACAAGAGAACATGATTGTTAAAAATCTGATAAAGATGATTTTATTTAATATCGGAGCACAGCTTGTATTCAAAAAGTGTTGTAGGAAATTGACTTTACTGGGAAATGCAAAAGTTCTTGAATATTGCAATGTTTTTTTTATCCGCGAAGTGAAACAATGGTACGATACTTGTTTAGTGTCACGAAAAAAAACTAGAATTTCTGTGTCTAACCTTTTTCGGGCCGAGAGTTCCAGGCAAAAATTGAAAGACTTATTTTTATAAGCCCCCCAAATTGACATTTCCTTTCACGGCTTGTACTGTACAACAAACAGAAAAGAAAAGTTATCGGGTTTTCCTCATTTCTTACCCTCGGTTTTTCTCGTAATAGAATCGAGTTGAATCACAAAGTTACCACTACCTTTAATGAGAACTAGTAGCTTCATAAATACATTGGAGACAATTTGTTTGATGACACAACTGCAATAAGCGTAGATTGAAATAAAATTAAAACTTTTATCGAACACGAGGAAGTCACATCATCTAGCAAAATCCGGGCGACTGTAAAACTGGACTTCGATTATTTCTTTCGCCCGTTGTTGAGATTTTTTTATTATGTTTAGTCTTCATTAATAACTAGCTTATGCCCCGCGGCTTTGAATCCGTGAAATATTTGACGACCGGATAGCCCAGTGGTTAGAGACCCTGACTATGAAGCTTGAGGTCCCGGGTTCAAATCCCGGTCGGGGCAGATGTTTGTATGATGAATACGAATGTTTGTTCTCGGGTCTTGAATGTTTGATATGTATATACGTATGTATTTATCTATATAAGTATGTTTATCCGTTGTCTAGTACCCATAGTACAGGCTTTGCCTAGTTTGGGACTAGGTCGATTGGTGTCAATTTGTCCCGTGATATTTATTTATTTATTTATTTCAAAATGGGCTAGTTCCCTATCTCGTGGGAATTTCGGAAAACCCCTTCTTGGTGTACCTCTAGAATACTCAAGGTATATGTGTTCCAAATTTCAAGTCACTAGGTCCAGTGGTTTAGGCTGTGCGTTGTCTGTCAGTCAGTTAGTCACGGTACCGTTTTACAGGTATAAAAGAGATACCGAATTGATTTTTGAAATTAAATTCACTACATCCTTATTACTATGAGGAACTATTACTCGGAATGATGTTGGATGTACGAACAGAGGAAAGAGGAATATATGGTTTAAGTTTGAAATGGAAGCATAACTAAACTAGGCCGGAGGGATCGGTTTTGTTAGGAGCAGAAGATTTTGAGGAACTAACCACTGCCGGCAGTATTCCATGGTAATGTTATCTTTGCAGACTAATTTTGCCTGAAACATTGCCTGTTTCTCTTTTATTTTCAATGCTTCTAACAAAATTTTAGCTAAATCTTTATTGGGATATTCACTATCTACAAGATTTTTAGACACGATATTACATATTTTGAAATTCTAATTGTAAGCAGTTTTCTCTCAAAGATAGGATAGTCTACAACAGAAAATCCTATTGGAATACAAACTGGTGTTACTGCAACACGGACCAACCATCTGGACACCGTATCTTCTGTAATTTACTTGAAAAGTCAGTTCGAAAAAAGCCGCGGTGAACGGGCCAGGGGAATGCGTCGTGATTGGTTCATAGCTTGTCATCTCGCGTGTCATCTGGTCGAAAGTGAGCCGCGATTCGAGGCTAGAGAGATTTATAGGTGCAAATGAGCATACGCGTTTCGGAAACGTTCGTCCTGATATTTGGTTTCCAGAGGGTGGTTGGTCCGTGTACTGCAAGAAATACTGGCTGACTTTCGGCGCGCGATGTAGTGTTTATACCTTGCTTAAACTTATAAATGTCATCTCGCTCGTCTCACTTCTGCATAACATTTTATCATTAGCAAAGCCACTTTCAGTTGCGGCTTTTTGTCAATCATTAATTGTTTCCGGCATACTTATCATAGTTATAATTATAATCTTCATCGAAATACTATGTCACATTGTTTAACGATAAGCTAATATTAGTAATTCAATGACTTCTTCCGATACACTCAAAATGCTAAAACTTTAGCTCTTTTGCCGTACAAAATTTCAATGAATCCGCCTTCAAATCGTGAAATATCTAAAATTGAAGTATCAAAGCTCGCAGGAAATAACAAATCCGACGTGACGGCTAATAAATAAAACATCACAAATAGTGGATCCGTCTTTTTAATCCGCTACAGGCTACTACTATCCTTTGACAGTTCTCTGTGTTAGGTGGACACGATTTTTAGGATAGAAATACGTCGTTTCACACGTCGGCTTAAAGGGAGTGGCAAAGTTGACACTTTAGATGCAAATGCTACCGAAATATTGGAGTGGGTATCGTCTGACTGTTAGATTAGACTGTTGTGTTATTGTGATAGTAATATACCTACGCTTTACACAACTCGTCTCTAGTATCGGGAGCATTATCTTGTTCGCTTCCCTGTGTATCAGTGTACATTAAAAGCTAACGGAACCGTGTGTATTTTTATACAATTACCAAAAATCCGGGAATTGAAATCTACCAATACATATCATCTTTACTTTCTTTAGACCAGACTAATTCTGATTTAATTCCACTATGAAAATGGTGTATCTAATTGGACAACATTCAATTTCGGATCAATATTTTACAGTATTTGTTTGGAAGCTACGGAGGTTCGCTCGTAACAATATACAGTTTAAAACAAGTCCGATTCGCCAGAGTTTACCTTTCGCTTACAAAATGGCAGTTGGCGTTGGCGCGTTTGCTGCTCACATCCATCAACGTCAGAGGAGCAAGTTTTTCGTTGCGTTCCAGCTGAAGCGTTGGTATACACTTTTTGTTTACTAACTTTTAGTAGTTCCAGTACTGACAGCGATAGGAAGCGACAACTTTTTTTTTTATCGCGGAAGGCTAAGAAGCTGATGCTTTTACATATTTTGCACAGGAAAGTTTTAAGCGTAGACAAGCTCCACCGAGGCCTGAGATAATAATATCGCGAAGTTTGCTTATGGAAGTTTAGATGAAGGGGTAATCATTTATACCACGCCCGGCTCTAAATTGCTTTATGGTGTTATTTAAAGTCAGCGGGCTGCGTACAGGTGAACCGATTAAATGCGTTACAGATTTATTAAAGCTTAATAAATGCAAAGGCTTGTTTAAAAGTACCTCATTCAGTATTGATTGGCTCACTCCGACATGCCTGTTAGATGATAAAAGCGGTCCGTGTGAGCACAGACATCTTTGGATAAATTATTCAACAGCGAAGAAGTGAAGGCTTTTTATATTTTATGTTGTCAAATACATAAAAGCACTCCACACGAGAGTTTCGTAACTCAATTATTTCATATCAAATCCGATTTATGAGGCACGCGCCAATGTTTCTCGTTATTGTCAAAAAAAATGTTTTTCGCCGACTCTCCCATTTTCACGTTTGTGTCAGGCCTTTTTTTAATTACTGTATTCGCGCTTAACGTTTTCTGGCGAAGTTGAATAATTTCAGCGTTGTAACCAACACTGTTAATAGTAGAACAAGTAAATAAGTACAATGAGTTCGGGTGGTCGCGTGACCGGACTCTCACGTGAACTTCTAATTTCCACGACCTTTTCAAGAAATTCATTTGTACACGAGTTATTTATGAGCCTTCGTGGACGTTACGCCCTCTATAAAGCAGTTAAAATTGTTTATTAACGTAATGAAAATAACTCATTCGAACGACGCGGTGATTAAAAACCTAGACGCGTTATTTTGTTTGAAACTGTCCGAGTTACATTTTAAACGCTTTGTTACATGAAAAGCGCTGTTAAACTGAAAAATAAACTCTTGCCGGCTAATGTGTTGGTGAATCATTGTCAATACCCTGCCGCATGCAACATGGCAATTAAACTTTGTAAATATTTGTCTTCAGCATTCAAAATGGCTGTGTAGCCTGTGTACAGCAAACCTTCAATAGCGCCATTAAAAAGCTACTGTTTGTCAGCCGGCAGCCCCTAAATATACAATATTAATTAATCATACTAGCTCTACTTAACAACCATTACTATTATTCAGGGGTCATATTTTATTTAAACGTCGTTTGAATACTTTTTCTTATTTCTCGGATATGAGTAGAAACGAAAATGGTAAAAGGAAATGGGACTTCTTTAGGTTGTTGTATATTAAATGCATTTGTCGTTTCGCTCGTCCCTTTCCGCTTTTATTCACGGGTCTTTACGATTTTCTTTATAAACAAATGCGGTGGAGCAAACTGCAACAGCTGTTGAAAGCCCATTGGTTTCCTTTTCACGCAACAAACAAACTCTGAAGATTCTTCACTATGATTTAATAATATTACGGATTCCTTTTTAGTAAGCTGTCAATTACAACGATTGTATTACATGCTTACAAATAGTTCCATTATTGTGTCTTGATATTTGAAGCGTTTGATGGAGTAAAGGCAAGAACAGAAAACAGTTTTCTCGATAATTAATGGTTTTGTTGCACATCAGAGATATTTTCTTGTGCAGAGTCAAGATTTGATTGCATTTTGTCTATTTATGGGCTTTTTAATTCTGTTGATGGTATTTGCATATTTTTTTCACGTACTGAATTTAGCTGAAAAATATATTTACTCATATTAACTTATACAGCTATTGTTGACAATTTGAAGCCGATTTCTGAAGTGCGCACCGATTTTTACTATCTTTGAGACGGTTCCTTACATACACTTTGTACTTAAACTTTTAATTCTGATACATCAGACTTAAGATTATTCCCTTTTCTACGGAGTGGACCTTCTGTGCCTATTATTTACATTCTATCGACCGCTTATCTAAGTCGTGGGCCAGCCGCGAGATCTCACGCCCGGGTCCCAGTACCGAACTGGGTCAAGGGAATTGAACTTACCATGGGGTTCTTCTGGATGAATGGCCTAAATGTGATTAATATTAATTAATTACGCAGACAGACTCACGTCGCATTCAACATGTTATTTTATGAAGGGTTTTATGGCGAGTAAAATTAAGATTGTTGCGTTGATGACACCTTTTCGGGTGCCCTTCGTAGGGTTTACCGCGTTGTATTTACGCGTCGTTGAGACGAACTGTAATAGTATATAATATAATATATAATAATGTAAGCATGTATCTAACCCAACTTAAGAACTGCGAGTGGTAATGCTGTGTACCACGAGGACTTTCAGTTGACTTACGTATGGATTGGCATCGACACAGTGTCATGCCGTGTAATGACAGTGTCAAATGTCAAAATGACGCTTCGTTTACTGACCGACGACGGCAATTAGCAAGTGAACAAAAGATTATACCGACGACATTATAAAAAATCTTTTGATGTCCAGGTAGGTATACCTACCTAGACTGATGGCGTGGCGTCACAAAGCGTAGCGACATAACTGATCAAAGGTGATAATATCAGCAGCGCAATGAGTAACATGCAACTAAAAAAACAGCTTCTTCTCATTATTCTGATCTCAAATCTCTCATCATTTAAACTCAATGACATCATTTTAGATTGAAATGACAACCCAACACTTTTACACGAGAGTCACAAGCTCTTCCTTAGGTGTCGAGTACCGAATTCGCGCAGTAATTTGTAGTCGCCGCTAGCCTTATCTTCGATATCCCGGGATCCGGGAACCAGGCCTGTTACAAACAAACGGGGGTATAAATCAATGTCAGCCAAGTTTATCGCTAGAGCTTGGCCTGGAACGTGGACACGAGACTCGTGTGTTCATCCTAACCTAGAAAACTGTCCATACCAGTGGATTTTAGCTGCTGTTTTGTGGTTGGTGTTAGTACGTCTGAATCGCCCGCACTGGTAAGTTTTACCCTTTTGGATGTTTGGGTAGTGGACCTTCTCTTTCTAACCATTGCAGGGGGACTACTATGAAATACGAAAACCAAAGTTCGTATCGTATCGTCCCACTCACTCTCATATTAAATAACATTAGCGTAAGCGGGACGGCACGATACGAAGTTCGAATTTTGCACTTTGTGGTATAAGGCCAGGTCTATTTGCGCCAAACATTTTCGCGCTTATTTTGTTGTAGGTAAGTATATGAATTGTCTTTATAGAATAGAGAATACCCTCAGGGCGAAATCCACACTTCTTCCGACGAAAGTAAGAAACGAAAATCATTTAGGCATTCCTAATAATTTATAAGTAGGTAATCATTTATTCTTGGAATGTAAGAGTTAAAATTTTATAAAACGAAACGTTAATACCAACAAGAAGCCTTATACGCATCGTCCTTGTAACATTCGAAATTAGTATTAAAGGCTTTCATCGAAGCATTACAACTCTAGACAAGCGGCAGTGTGTCAAGCCAAGTTCAAGAAAATGGAACTGGCGACGCAGCAGCACACGAACCATTTGAAGCTAATTTTGACACCAGTAACTCAAAATCTGACATAAACACATGAAATTTGGTTCAATTATTGAAACCCCAAAGATTAACTAGAACTCCTTCATAAAAATAGTTCAACCGGTTATTGAGATAGAAACATATAAAAATCGGCATTTATCTCACTGACTGATTGACTGACATAATAAATCAAATACCTAACCCACTTCCATAATATGACCTAGCAGGTTGAAATTTGTCATCCAGCTGGGTTATTGTGTAGATACAAATTAAACTAAAAAAATCGTACATAAAATATTTAAGATTTGAAATATTTCTCAAAATTCAGTTTTTTTTATTAGCACCAATCGAAATTATAACACCGAGCAAAGACTTGAATTTTGCAGGAAAATAGGTTCGATTATAAAAGATCGCTTTTCTCTACCTGGCAAAAAATAATCATGACATGACCAACCAAAAATATGAATGTAAAAAAGGAGCCAAGTTCAATGCTGAATAAAACATGTCAAATCTAAACTGGTGCCAAGTTTTATTCATATGCAACTTTCCATAGGGCATTCCACCTTAGTCATGTAATATTTGATGATAAGTAGTTTCATTCAATCCATTCACCGCATTCCTGTGATTAATCTATAGGTATATTTATAAGAATAACAATTTCAATGCTAAAATGTTGGTGGTTCTTCTTTTTTCAAGTTTCAAGTTGTTCGACTATGTACTTGCCTATATTAAAAACCTTTGTATATATAATTGTGAGGGAAGCGGAGGAGCTCTTACAAACTCTTTGTCACAGGTCGTGAGATTATTAAAAGATTCGCAAATATTCAGAGACTTCATTTCAGAGAATCAGTGTTTCGTAGCTCGCATTCTAGTAATAAAATTAAAATTATGAATTTGTGCTGAAATCAACTTTTAGCATTCACTGTTTGACGCATGCTACCGGAAACCACTGCTGCCGCCATTGTGCCGGGCGGGTTGTATATTCTATAAACAAACTTAGATACTAGCCAAATACTAGCATACAAATGTCAAAACCAGCTGCTCCGCGCACCGCGGCTGAGCAAGGCGCCTCCTCATTCGCTGTTCACCGCACTACAAAGTGCGCTCAAACTCCCAATATTTTCGCTGGCATTGTTTAACCGACACGACCATCGTGCCACGTTCAATCAAGTCGCAATGTTAGCTCTTCCAGTGCACACACTGACAACACGCAAGTACTTATTGTTTAAACCGCTCTCGGCAGTTTTATTGTGCTCGCCGTGTTTACTTAAACCAATCGATTATATATGGACGGCAATGTAAATAAATGCTCTACTGAGTTTTTATAGGGAATAAACTATTCAACGGCACAAATAGCTTTGCCGGTTTATTTCGTCCTTACACAGTTTATTTAATTGCTCTGCACTATATCGGTCATATTAAGTAGGTTGGCGAAATGAAGATTTTATTTTATGTGAAAAAAATTATGCTTGTCAAAGAGTGACTACATTTTAAATGTTTTTTTATTCAGTCATACGTACGAATACATACATTTCAAATTCAAATGCCACGACGATGTCATCCACTTTGTAAATTTTGTCTTACCACTATTAATCATGCTTTTGTAATAAAACCGAGACTCTCATTATCCCGCTTTTTTTAAAGTATGTAAAATAGAAAATAGATCTCTCCAAGATCAAGTTTTTCCATAACCACACCATAAGACCATAACTAAACCCAACCCGCACCAGACCTACTCGTTCATTTCTTGCGTTGAAATACTAGCTCGCCAAGACCTGTTCTTTATCAACAAGACTTATTTCATTTCTTAGAATTCAGAGCGAAGTTTCCGCACGTTTCTAGGTATATTAAATTCAGTGAATGTAACTTTCCTTTCTGACACGTGTTCTTTTCCGGCGCTTTTACCTTTATTACTCAGGTGCCTAATTAGGTTGGTTGCTCTATGAGAGGGTTCTTAATGTGTCTCCCGTCACGTCCAACGTTTGAAGCATACGTTATTTGATTACTATCGGAGTCAGTCGTAATTTTTAGGGTTCCGCTGTTCATAAGGGCAAACGGAACCCTTATAGAATCATTTTGTTGTCCGTCGGTCTATTAAGACCCTTTTTCTCTGGATGGTGTGGAGGTAGCAAGCTGAAATTAATATCAAATACTCAACCCTGCAGTCCCTTGAAGCTGTGTGTAGTTTAAAAGGGTGTTTTCATACAAATTCTATAAGGTAATCAAAACCTATAAGGTAGTTCCAGTTATCCTCTAGCGATTTTGGGTGAAGTGGTGTAGCATTGCGTCACCACCGTGTCCGTGTAAGTGACCTTGTGTGACGCTGTGCGAGCCGAATTGATTCGAACTGACGAGCTGAGCCGAGATACAGGCGTCACAGCGGACCGCGGTCCGCTTTCCACACACCGCGCGCCCCGCGCTCACCCCTGCTCGCGTCCCGAAACGCACACATAGGTCGCGAGGTCGTTTACTGCCAACATGTATCAGTATCGTTTCTTTTACGTTAGTATATTATTCTTTGACGTTGCCCAACTTCGCTTGACAAATAATCTTCATACAAAACTTGTAGCGTGATGACGCTGGATAATGTCAAGCAAAGTTGCTCGACTTCGTTTGCATGTCACTGACACTTGTCGCAAAATATTTTGTCACCTAGAGACTCCGTGCTCCGTGGCTTAAAACGGATGTTGATCCAACTTATCGACAGTCAGTCCAGAGATGCCAGCCTTTCGTACATTATTATTATTATTATTAGCCTGATCTGTCCCACTGTTGAGCAAAGGCCTCCCCCCAATACTTCCTCTGCTTTCGGTCCTTAGCAATCAGCGGCCAGTCCTTCAAGAAGGAGTCCAGTTCATCCCGCCATCGACGTCTAGGTCTTCCGGGTCGCCTCTTCGAGTTTGTGGGACTCCACTCGGTGACTACCTTGGCCCACAACACGTCTGACATGCGGCAAACATGACCAGCCCAATCCCACTTCAGCCTAGATGCTCTTTGACCTGCGTCTGCAACTTGAGTCATACAACCACGTTTAATTAAGCAGCTCGTTTTGTCAGTCACTAAGTAGTAGTAGTATTAGTACCATGGTGTGGAACCAACTGAATCGTGACCCACTACGGAACCTTTTCTTTGATAATATCATGGTGACATCGTATTACCTGACAAGAAAAATCACCAAATGTCAGTACTGTGAGATCGTTCTACCGGTGGTTCTTGGAATGGTCGGACCTATACCTTACGTGCGTGTGCCTTATATGTACAACTTTTAAAGACACCCACGGCGACCGCGATGTTATAGCACGAGAACTAAAAACATCCAACTTTTCAAATCGATTAGGGCATTTTGTATGCGTTATTTGAAGGAGGGAGGATATTACCACCCACGCCTATACAGACGGGGTAAAGCGCGGTTCTTGGCTCGCCTACAATAAGGCAGGCGAGCGAGCCAAGGCGCGGTGCCAAGCGAATTGCCGGGAGCCCCCGACACCCATGTCCCGGATTTGTAATAAACAGCCGCTGTTCATGAAGATAGGCTCAGACCTGTACATTGCTATGTTAGTTTTATTTGACACCAACTAAATAATGATGTAGCCGTCATAGCCTAATGGTTTGACATTATGGTCTCTCAAGCAGAGGGTCGTGGGCTCGCACCTCTGTATTAAACAGCCGCTGTTCATGAAGACAGGCTCAGGCCTGTACATTGCTATGTTAGTTTTATTTGATACCAACTAAATAATGATGTAGCCGTCATAGCCCAATGGTTTGATATTATGGTCTCTCAACCAAAGGGTCGCGGGCTCGCACCTCTGTATTAAACAGCCGCTGTTCATGAAGATAGGCTCAGGCCTGTACATTGCTATGTTAGTTTGCTAGTTCTACGCAGCATTAAATGCGAGCTTTTATTTGACATCAACTAAATAACGATGTAGCCGTCATAGCCCAATGGTTTGACATTATGGTCTCTCAAGTAGAGGGTCGTGGGCTCGCACCTCTGAGTTTTTCCGAACTTATGTGTGAAATCACGTTTGTAAATTTATCACGAGCTTTTAGGTGAAGGAAAACATCGTCAAGAAACTAGCACACTCCTGCGAAGCAATTCAATGGTGTGTCGAAAATTCCCAATCCGCAATCAGCCCGCGTGGGAACTATAGCCAAAGCCCTCTCATTCTGAGAGGAGACCTGTGCCCAGTAGTGGGACGTAAAACAAGGCTGGTGAAAGGCTGGTAAAGTGGATTCTGCATCTCACTCTCTCGCTATGCCTAATGTGTAAGAGTGCAGACAGGCTGATTGCTTCTTTATCACTTCCACAGGGTTGAATACGAGGTAGGTTTATACTTTTCTTTTACTGCTTCTTTAGCATTGAAGAAATCCCAAAAAGCTATGTTTTTTTTACATGAAACTAGGTCTGTGAGACTCAATAATTAGTAAAAATAAACGAATCATTCAGATGTCAAATTATTATTTAATCTTGTTCTTGAATTTGACTTTACAAGGGTCTAGACATGAGACCAATTACATGGTCTCTAGTGCAACAAATTTTCTTGTAATTCAAGAACTGAAAACACAGCTGTCCCGGGAATTTATTGCTGCAATACTATCACACGTCGCAGCAAGCGCACACGATAAAAATCTAATACGATCTTAGTTCAACGCTCTATTGAAGTAACGAAACACAAGTAGCATTATTTTCCGCTGTCTTGATGAGTTAAAGCAACACACAGTTATTATCTAAGCTTAACATGACTATATTTCAGCGTTGAAGCGTCAAATCTTGAGGCTCAAAAGTATTAGCCAAACGCTTAGGCACCCATATTAGAATATTAAAAGCAAATCATCATTTAAACAAAGTTTCAGTTGATTTTAACTCGCAAATTTCAAACTGAAACGTAAATATTTCGACTAGAAAAATATAATCTCGAACTGGTCAGCTGCTACTGGTGCAGCTGGTGCAGCTGGTGGCGGTTTAGTTAGACGTCATCTGACACGCAACTCTTAAAATTAGATAGTCTCACATCGATACAGAGCGTTCATTTAATATAATATTCACGTTCAAAGTCAAAGTGTCATTAAATTTTAATTAAACCTTTTATTTATTTTGTTTCAGGTACTAATTCGCATTCTACCGGCAAGGATGAAAGTACGCAACGAAATTAATTAAGTCTCCTCAAATTGTCTTCAGCCACCCGTTTTGATCTTGTTTATCACGACGACCGAAGAGGTTGGAAGGGGAAATCAATAGTGAGTCGAGTACGATAACAAAATAATTTTGCATAAAAACATGATCATCAGCTATTACATCGTTCGTCCTGTTAATACAAAGTATACGCTGAAGTAACTAGTTACTTGTGTGCCTACAACACTTTACTGCGTCGCTGTCGTTGTACTTGTTGTTAGATAAACAACGCGCTAAGGCAAGTACTAATAGCTACACATTAATCCAAGTCACCAGTTTCTTTAGAGTTAAAGTACCTCGCTACTGATTACCACCTTATACACCTTCCTAGAACTTTCCCAGCTAGGTGCAAAACATCTTACTAACAAGCGTACCTATTTCTAGCCTCACATCAAAATTCCTTTTGTGGCAAAGTTAAAGTGGGCGGCATTGTGTCACTGTCTCAAAACTGAGTTACTACAATAAGAGGAACTTTAGTCCTTTTCAGCGGCACGTTCGAAAATTGCACATTTGGTGGAGACGGGCGCGGGTCGGCGGATCGAGCACTCGCCGCATCAGTCATTGTCAACAAAGTTTATCGCCTCGACTCACCCCCGAACGGAATCGGCCAAATGTGTTTGTTGTGGTCTCAGAACGAACTAGAAACCCACGCGCGCGTCGACTTTGAGAAATAGAAATGCGATTTCCAACTTATGCACTTCCTTCGGTGCCGCAACCGCTGCTACGAATTTCCGTGTATGGACGAGAAGAGTCCTTTGTTGTGTCGTTACTTCCGTGGCTAGCCCAAGTATGTCTGAGGAATGTAAAATTCTGTCGACTTCTGATTTGGGTTGCGAAAAACCTGTTATATCTTGACCACTTTATTAAATATGGTAGTTTGTAAATCCTCGTCAGCAAAGACACGAACTGAAACTACTGATAAGACAATTCCTCAGAATATTTAGAATTCACTGCAGCTTCCGATATCAGCGTCTCAAACTCAAAGGCTAACCAATAAACGCGAGGACACGATCGAACAAATTTGAAGCGTTTGAAGATCGTTTTGAGGTCCTCAACTGTTCAGTCACTTTTGCTGTACAAAGCAGGCTGATATGATTAATATTTATACTTGTCTGAAGACTTTTTTCAATAACCTTGATTACATTGTGGTAGGGCCGATATTAACGCATGATATTCGCCTTGCCCTTGTCAAGATGTCTCCCTTCTAGATCCGACTCGACCTCAATGATAACGTCAACCCGAACGCTCTGCCATAACGTAATGAACACAATAAGGTTGATATTAAATGTCAGTCATATCGAAACAGTAAACGTACGCAGTGATAACAATTCGGATGTCCGTACAAAGTGTCAAATACTTTGTGATGACAATCATTATTAATGTGTTCGGAGAAGTTGCATCATTGTAATTCAAATTATTGTTTGAAATTCAAGATCTAGGGATCCGTGAGTCGTTGTTTGATCGTAAATATCAAAAAAATAAAAAATTGTATTGAGCAGTTACGATGAATGGATCACGAACTATTCACGTTTATGTAAGTCCGAACAGTAAATAAATTAGACTCGCTTTAGTACTTTCCTAAACCGAATGAGTCATATAAAGCTTGGCAGTAAATATTTGGAGTGCCCAAAACTTTTTGGGACCGCTATTGCCAGGGCCTGAACTTTTATTGCTATTATTTCTATGAAACACACTGCTAGAATGTAATTTGAAGTAACGTAGTATTTTGGTACATCAAGCAGGATAAAAACCTTTTAATTTCTGTAAAGAAATCGGAATTATGATGCTAACTGATTGTTAACACAGAGTAAATTGATATTTTTACAAATTCCTCAAATAACACATTGAGTTGGTACTCATAAAATGCATCCATTACAAAATTTCTCGTTAACACTAAACTTCACGAGCTGTCTACTAAATACACTGGTACAGTGGTGCCCCATCCTCAAATTAATGCGGGACTACTAAGAGATTAAACTGGAGATCGTAATCTGCTTCTAAACGCGGCCACGAATCCGTGTCGTGGCCTAATCCCAGAGATGGAGTGCTCGGCAGCCGCTGTTCACCTAGGGGACTTTATTGATGGCGCGACTGATGCAAGAAGCCAGACTTAACCAGAATTAGTGGAGAAACGACGGGGAAAATTTGCCATCTGTTTGGAGAATTTCCAAGTTGAGGATAAAATGCTTTTGGGGATCCAAATTCGGATAAGGTTACGTTACACTGCTATAACACAAGGCCTGTATTCAATACTATTGAAGCCAAATGCGGTTACCATTTACTTACAGCTGGTGTCGATATGCGATAATTTCATCTCATTTCAATGTTCTATTCACACAGTCCGCATATTAAATTAAATAATATTATTGATCATTTATATCTCTTGTGGAACAATTGAATCCGAATATCTGTGCGAAATCGCAGAACGCAAATCCCAAAGCCATTGATGGATGTGATAGAATCCATCCATATCCCTTAACATGAGTATGAAATTGCCGCGGATCGGACAAAACCCGTAAAATTGCTGCCTGTAGACCGTGTACATTAATCAAATTCATTCGTGTAATCGAAACCGGTTCAGCATTCGGCATGCCAATTTTCCATGGCCTACTTTTTCATAATTGTGCGAGCAACAATGTAAGATTTATTGGAAAGATATCTTCAAAAGGTTCATTACGCCATATGACGTAGATTTCTGCAAGCCTCCGTTTTTCTTCGGTCTAATAAAGAGGGACGCGCGCCGCATTCAAACGACATTATTTGTCCCTCACTCCCTTCCATGACAAAATAGATTACACAGAGCCACTTACAAAGTTGTTATTGGGCCAGCTCTGCACCTGCAAATTTATCATCTTTGTTTTATTATTAACACGTCATTTGAGGCTTCATCGTTAAATTGAATAAGTGAAAGTCTCAAATTAAGTGCGAGGCAATTCATTAATAACAATCTAGAACTTTGAAGGGAGGAAGAAAGTTGGCTGACTTCTGACATCCATTACCTTTTGGTTGATTGCTGTTTTTCTGAAACTGGCTAAAACCTATAAGGAACGTAGGTACTTACAAAAGACTAAATTATTTTTGGGAGTCCCCCACTTGAACTAAAATCGTAAGAGCTAATTTCGCTTTGACTACCAACGTTAGTACGCATTTTCGTTTGTACTAATTTCATTAGAACTAATTTTGTATTTTCGAATTCATCGCTTAGCCTAAACTTCAAATGCGATAATGTTCATTTGTTCTAAATTTTAATTTGTCTAATATTATTTACCCTAAGTATTATATTTCCTAACCATTATACAACTAACGATCGCTAGGTCTAATGAGTATTTCATCAAATAATTATTTTACTAATATTGTTAGAGCTAATTTCGGCATGCCTACCAAACATTAGACCTTATCTTCATTTGTACTAATATCATGACAGCTAAATTTGAATTACCAAGTAATAGTAGCTTGGTCTAATCTTCAAACGTTCTAATCATTACTTGTTCTAAGTATCATGTGAACTAATATAATTTACACTAATCATTATATTTCCTAATAATTGTCAAACATGTATATGTTTTATAATATACTAATAATAAAACATACAATACAATAATATAAATTACCCAGAAAAGAGATCTCCGTCGACCCTGTCACACAAAATAATCTTCATACTAACTATTTATCAACCGTTGGCATAGGTAGTTACTTATACGCTCACTCTCGGAGGGGGTTCTAAAATTAAAATACGTACATGGATGGGCGGAACAGGAAAAGGGGGACGTGGGGCGGAGCCCCCCACAGTAAAAAAAAACCTAGCGCACATGAATGCTCAACTAATCTATAGGTTAGGTTAGGTTAGAATTGTGGCAAGGCGCGAAGCGCCTCTACTAGGCAGAAAAGGAGCTCCGCTTCGCGGAGCTCCGTCGACTTCACCTCAAAGTCGTTAATTTCATATAAATATTTGTTTTCTAGACGTAAAATTTCTAAAATGTAGGTAATGAACATGACTGGTTATGACAAATTTATAAAATAAAATTAGTTTTTAGCAGTATTCGAAATAACAACGCTACATCTATAACACATTCTACAAAATAACTTTATACAAAAAACAAGGTATTTACCCACTTAAGTTAGGCTAACCTATTTAGGTTTAATAATAAATTTACAATAACATTAAATCTAAGCTTAAACTAAATAAACTACAACTTAAAACTAAATTAAATCTAAATAAGGCCCCCGTGGCATAGTGCCCAAAAGGCTGGCAGCGTTGCCTCGCTTTAATTAGTATTGCATATGGATAGACATAATAATAAAAATATCAGTTGTTTAAAAAACCGCCTAAATGAAAATAGGATTACTGAATATTAGGCCTTCATAAAATAGGGAGTAAAAAAACGCAATACAAAATTAGTCGTAATGAATAATACGGCAAACTAATAATTCGGGTAAATGATATTAGTTTTAACGGAATTAGTTTAAATGAATTATTTTTGTTATAAGTTTCACACATTAAATTTACTTGCCGCCTGAAATGGACAATAATTTTAGTTAGCATGCTTTTGCCATTAATCTATAATTTTTACTTTAAACGAATAGTGAAATACAATGTCACACTAATAAATGGCTTTAATTTCGGTGGTAACGTTAATTATCTGGGGCGGGTCAGTGGTAATTTCTTCCCCGAGTCAAGCGTTGCGTGAGAAGCGTTTAAGGTTAACGTCAAATCGATACTTGTGATGAAACTCCTCATTTACCATGTCAAGCACGTCATTCACTTCTGATACTTTAAGCGATGATTGCCCATCATTATAATTTCAAAGAAAAATAAAAGCTAAAAAGTGACTTGTCTTAGAAATCCTTCTTAGATTATTTCTAAAGACTCATTTATAGAGAGTCTTAAATATTCCGTCATCATTTTGCAATTGTAAGTCTTAAATTTTAAAAGCAAACTCACCGCTTATTTATCTTTTGAATTTTTAGCGCAGAAACTGTGAATCTCACCAGAGTTGATGATGTGTGGGGACGCCTGGCTGGATCAGGCGGGCTGTCGATCGTCTTGTGCGTTCATTCAGCCCAGTTCCCCGTGGTTTAGAGCCGACGGTTACTGCCCCAGCGGCGCTCCCACGCAGCATCTCTCCTCGAGTCTCCTCGTTCTCCTGCTGAACATAAGGACATCTTTTAGGTTGACATCCTTAAGTTCATCTTCTCTCAGCTCATCGCTTCCGAATGCCTCGCGTCGCGCAGCCGCATACATGAAGCACTCGGCTAGGACATGCTTGTTCGTCTCCTCCTTCCCACAGTGTGGGCAGGAGGAGTCGCTTTTAATTCCCATGATACTTAGGTGACTGTTTAATACATTATGTCCAGTGATTATACCTGTCATAAGTCTTAAGCTACTCTTACCTAGGTTTAGTAGATACCTGGTTCTTCTTTGGTTGATACTACCCATCATCATCATCTTTGACTGGCGGCAGCCCGCATCCTGTCTCCATTCTGCATTTGCTTCCTGCTCCTTGAGTTTGTCCATAACTCCTTTAGTGACGTCCGCTGAGATTGGAAGTACTGGTTCTGGGCCTATAAATTCCATTCCAGCTCCCTCCCTGGCGAGTTCGTCTGCTTTCTCGTTGCCCATTACTCCCTGATGTCCCGGCCCGGTACCCAGGCCACCGTAACTTTTGTACGGTCGCTCAGTCCATTAAGCGCCTCTCTACATTCTCTCACCAGTGAGGAGCTAATTGTTGGTTTCTTCAGCGCTTTTAATGCTGCCTGACTGTCCGAGTATATCACCACCGATCCCACATCCCGTCCCTCCCTTAGGCTTTTTTGTATCATATGGGTGCATTTTGTCACCGCATATATTTCTGCCTGGAAGACACTGGCGTATTTGCCTAGTGGTGATGACTCTCTTGCTCTTAGTTTGGGTATAATTACACCCGCTCCGGCTAGTTGGGTCGTTTTCCTTCTTGAACCATCCGTGAAACAGATAGTTGTCGGGTGTTCGACCTCTACCTTCCAGCTCTCTCTTTCTCCAATATGTACTCGATACTTCTTGTCGAAGGTCTTCTGTTTCTTAATGAGGTCATTGTTTCCAGTCATCATTCCTAACTTCGTTGCCACCTCCTTCTGTATGAGTACATGCCTCTTATCGGTGTGGTTTCCTTTCCACTCCCCGCATGCATTCATTCTATACCACTGTTCCATGGCTCTCTTTTCTATTTCTAAGTGTAAGGCCTTGAGACCCAGCATAACCTCCATTGCTTTCGTGGGGGTGGTTCTCATCGCCCCAGTTATCATGATGCATGCTAGTCTTTGCACTTTGTTCAGCTCTTTTTGATACTCTTTGATTCGGGCCCTGTGCCACCACACTATAGCTCCATAGAGCATTCTTGGCAGTATGACCGCTTTGTATATCCAATTCACCATTAGCGGTTTGAGGCCCCATCTCCTTCCCACTGCCCTTTTGCATTGACAGTGTCCTAATAGCTTTTGCAGCTTGTTCTTTTATGTGTGTCTTATATCTGTGTTAAAGTTGCAAAATAATAATGTAATTTATGATGAGGGTACGTCGTTAGTTCCGAGGGATTCCGATAGATGTCGCTGGCATCGAAATACATCGCGCTATCGTTTGTTTCCCTTAATTTATTTAAGTAGCAGCTGTTTTTTTTATTAATATACTTTTGCTTATAGAAGTCTACTATATGTAGTTTCATTTCCTGAACACTATAGTGGGACCCTTACTTTTGGATTGTACTGGCGTTGTACATGGTCCTTCAGAACCGGAAGTACGGCAAGAAGGTTACGTTCATCGCCTGCCCCTACGTATTAAGTGGCAACGGATTGTTGTCGAAGATACGTCATCACTGGAACAACGAGTGCAACAAATAATCAACGTGTCCTGTCATCGGTCAGAGCTGACGTCACAACAATCATCCTGAGATCAAGCAGCGGAAGGTGCAAGTGAGACGTATATAGTGCAGTGTTTACTTTAAGAAGAACAAACTGTGAGTACATTTAAAATTATTTAGTGAAGTGTCATCTGTCAAAATCTGTTGTCAAATAAAAAAAAGTGACACCTGCCAAATAAAAACTTAGAAAAAGCAGTTTAAAATTTGCATGGGACTTAGAATAGTTTAAGAAAAACTGATAAGACGGGGAATCCATGCCTGACTTTGCCTCGAGATAAAAATAATTAAACACTTGTAAAATTTTACGAATTAGTACTGGACTTGGAAAAATTTGCGGATTTTATCCAACTTGAGAGTGGTGATTACTGATAAGAGTGATAATTTATAATAATGGACAGGAATATAAGGATTCAGTTTGACATCAGAGAGAGGATTCACAAGGCATATATTAACTACAAAAAATCACCTAAAGATCGTATAACTGTACAATACATAGAATCCCGATTAGAGGCTTTAGAAAGCTTATGGGATCAGTTTTGTGCCACGCATCGGAAGTTAATTGCCGAACCATCAGAGTTTGAGCTTACGAAGTCAGAGTACGTCACACAGCAGGTTTATGATACAACTGATACATATTACCTCGATTATAAATGTGAGCTTAAGACTGCATTGAGTCAATTAATAGCACCATCCAGCGTAAATTCTGCTAAGTCATCATCGTCGGCTTCGAGTAAAACGATCCAAGTCAAACTACCAAGAATTACTATTCCCACTTTTTCTGGTCAATATTCTGAATGGATAAGTTTCAGAGATCTGTTCGTTTCACTTATTCACGACAACACAGATATTGATGATGTGCAAAAAATGCACTATCTCAAAGGACATCTCAGGGGCGAAGCAGAGCAACTATTGCGTCATATTCCGATTACTAATACCAGCTACCAGCAATGTTGGACTCTGTTAAAAAATCGATACAATAATAAACAGTATTTAGTAAATTGCATATTGAATCGTTTCTTCAATCAAAGAAATATTTTAGCAGAGTCCTCCAGTGCAATTAAAGAATTGTTAGATGTAACTACAGAAACTTTAAATGCATTGTCAAATTTAGGAATCGACACTGAAACATGGGGTGTGATGATTATTTATATAGTAAGTCAGAGGTTAGATACCGAAAGCAGAAAGCAGTGGGAGGCCAAAGTAAGTGCATTAGTAGCTTTGTCCGATCAATTGCCTTCAATGCAACAGTTCACAGATTTCCTGGAAACAAGGTACCATTCTTTAGAGTTTTTAGATTCGAAGTCAAGCGGAGCATATGTTCAGAAACCGCGTACCCATACCCCATATATAAAGAATAACAAACCAAACCCCATTCATACGTTACATGTCGCTCAAGCGTCTTGTGTCTATTGTAAGCGAGATCATAATATTAGACATTGCAAAGAATTTATAAACAGCGATCTCAACAGCAAGCGTAATTTTGTCCAAACTCACGGGCTATGTTTCAATTGTCTGGGGAATAATCACTCGGTAAAACACTGCAAAACCATAGCCTCTTGCCAAATTTGCAAAAGGAGACATCATTCATTACTACATCCAAAAGGGGAAAAACCAGCAACAGGTTCAGGTGAATCAGGGGAAAATCAGGATAAGCCACCGGTAGGACTGGGGGATTCATGCAAAGTATCAAATCAGGATGCGGATCCATCCACATCCCACAATATCTCAAATCATTTTGTGAAAGGAGTGGCGCATCAGGTGCTGCTAGCCACAGCAGTAGTAAAGGCTACATCACAAAATAGCGAAGGTTATCAGCTTTTAAGAGCTCTTATAGACCAGGGATCTCAAGCGTCATTTATTACCAAAGCGGCAGTTCAGTTGCTCGGGCTTAAAACAAAGGCAACTAAGGGTGTTATATCAGGATTGGGCGGTGAACAGAACCTTATCACAAGGTCCACGGTGGAGATTTTAATCAGTTCGCGTCTAAATTCGAGTTGCGTGTTAAAAGTTTCAGCGTATGTTCTAGATAAACTTACGTCATACTTACCGACGAGGGTGGTATCAAGCATGGCATGGCCTGAGCTGGAGCGGCTTACCTTGGCAGACCCGGAATACAATACTCCTAATAAGATCGACATCTTATTAGGGGCGGACGTATACTGTAACATTATAGAAAATGGCATAGTCAAATGTCCCTCAGAATCTCTTGTGGCACAAAATACCACTCTGGGATGGATATTAAGCGGGCCAGTAAGATCAAAGGAAATCATTACCTGTAACGTTGTAAACATGCACACCCAAGTAGAACAGTTACTGAGATCTTTTTGGGAAATTGAGGCAGAACCCAGTAATAAGGGAAAAATTATTTCAGTCGAAGAGCAACGTTGCGAAGATCTTTACGAATCCACAACGACACGGGATAAAGATGGACGCTATGTGGTTAAACTCCCATTCAGAGACGAAAACCCAGCGTGCGCCGAAGGTCATAGCAAGGATGTTGCAATGAAGCGATTTTGTTTTCTAGAAAGGAAGTTACAAAGGGATCACAATCTGACAAAGGAATATAAGAAGGTTTTTGATGAATATTTGGAGCTAAATCACATGCAGGAAGTACAGGACAGTAGTTTAGAATTGTGTTTGATGCTTCGTGCAAGGGTGTGAACGGTGTATCATTGAACGATGATTTAATGGTAGGACCAACCCTGCAACCAGAGTTGCGTCAGATAATAATGCGCTGGCGAACATACCCTATCTGTTTTATAGCAGACATAGTTAAAATGTATCGACAAATAAAAGTTCAGAATGCAGACTCAGACTTTCAACGCATTATATGGCGTGAACACCCCGATGACGAAATTAAGGAATTCAAGTTGCTAAGAGTAACGTTTGGGACATCCTCAGCTCCATATCTGGCGGTCAAGAGCTTGATTCAGATAGCGAAAGACGAAGGAAAGAAATTTCCTCTGGCAACTGAAAGAGTAAAGAACGACTTTTATATGGACGATCTTATGTCTGGATGTGAGAAGGAAGCGGAAGGGGTAGAGATTTACAAACAAACAACTGAGTTACTCAGAAGAGGGGGGTTTGAACTGCAAAAATGGACAAGCAACAGTCAAGCCATGCTAGACCAAATACAAGGTGGAAGCTCAGGAAAAGAAGATAAAAGGATAGAAGTAAAGTTGGATACAATAACTAAAATACTGGGACTTACCTGGAGCAGAAGCCTCGACGAATTTATGTACGCAGTTCAACTGCCACCGACAACAGCACCTGTAACAAAGAGAAAGGTTATATCAGACATATCAAAGTTGTACGATCCACAAGGGTGGATAGCACCAAGCATAATTAAAGCGAAAATATTTATACAAAAGCTTTGGTTAGCTGGGATTGATTGGGATGAAGAATTACCCCAACAATTACTAGAAGAATGGATGGAATATCGTGAAAGCCTTTCAGAACTTACTAAGTTTAAATTGAAGCGATGGATGAAGTGTAGCAGTACTTCAACGTTAGTGGAACTTCACGGTTTCTGCGACGCCTCCAACTCCGCGTACGCAGCGGTAGTGTACATGCGGGTGGTAGATGCTAATGAAAGGGTAAACGTAAGTTTAGTAACAGCCAAAACACGAGTAGCGCCGATTAAGCAAATATCAATTCCTCGACTGGAATTATCTGGAGCAGTACTGCTGGCGAAACTGTTAAACGAAGTTTCTGAAACATTAAATATATCGAAACCCCATTTGCATGCTTGGACGGATTCTGAAGTTGTGCTGGCATGGCTGAGCAGTCACCCGAGTCGCTGGAAAACATTCATAGGTAACAGAGTCGCTGAGATTTTATCGGTAACTTGCCGTAGTCAATGGTCACACGTACGGTCGGAACATAACCCAGCAGATTGTGCATCACGAGGCATCCAGCCATCAGAGCTTGTGAACTTTGAGTTATGGACAAACGGCCCATCTTGGCTGAACGAGAAATCCATTTGCTACAGTAATTTGACGAAATCATTGGACATAACTCTAGAATCAAGGCCAATTAAAACTCACGTTGCTAGCATGGTCATGGATGACCAAGTGAAGGTCGAAGAAGTATGGGCTAAGTTCTCGTCGCTAACAAAGCTATTAAGGGTTGTAGCTTACTGCAGAAGAGTTAAAACCAGGCAGCGTCACACATATCTATTGAAAGCGGAAATAGAAGACGCTTTACGGATCATGATTAAAAAATGTCAAGGCAAGGCTTTTAAGGAAGAAATCAGTAATATTATACAAGAAAAGAATATAAACAAAAAGAGTATACTCATCTCACTAAGCCCACAGCTTGACGAATCAGGATTGCTGCGAGTTGGTGGGCGGTTGCAGTTCGCGGAATTGGACAATGACCAGAAACACCCAATTATATTGCCAAAACAATCGTTCTTGACAGAGCTTATCATACGCAATGCGCATAAAACTACACTGCACGGTGGAGCGCAGCTGATGATCAATTTGCTACGAACAAAATATTGGATTGTGGGTCTGAAGAACTTGGTGAAAATGCAAATAAGAAAATGTGTCACTTGTGTGAGATATGCAGCCTCAAACAAAAACCAGCTGATGGGTCAACTGCCATCGCCAAGGGTGACCATGTGTCGAGCATTCCAACGTAGTGGTGTTGACTACGCAGGACCCATCAACATAAGAGTTTCAAAGGGTCGCGGCAATCGATCGTATAAAGGGTATATTTGCTTGTTCGTCTGCATGGCCACTCGTGGAATTCATATAGAAGCCGTAAGCGATTTGACCTCTCAAGGTTTCATAGCAGCGTTTAAGCGCTTTGTGGCACGACGCGGTCATTGCAGCGATATATACAGTGACAACGGAAGTAATTTCGTTGGGGCGTCCAAAGAATTGATGGATTTGTTCCATGAAGAAAAGTCAGTAATTCTACCTGAAATTGCGGATTGGATGGCTACGAACGGCACTCAGTGGCACTTTATTCCACCCCATGCACCAAACTTCGGCGGATTGTGGGAAGCCGGGATTAAATCCTGCAAATATCACTTAAAAAGAATTATCGGTAACTCGACCCTCACGTTTGAGGAAATGACTACCTTATTGGTTCAAATTGAGAGTTGTCTCAATTCACGACCAATGTGTTATGTACAGGACCAAGGGGACCCTATGCCCCTGACCCCAGGACATTTCCTTGTGGGTGAATCTTTGCTCGTTGCGCCGGATCGTGATTATGAACATTCGTCAATTGGTTCTTTGACAAGATGGCAATATTGCCAACGCATGCTTCAAGATTTCTGGCGGCGGTGGTCCAAAGAATACCTCGCCAGATTTATGCAAAGATACAAGTGGACGCAAATCACACCTGAACCACAAATTGGAGATGTGGTGCTTGTCAGAGAGCTTGATTTACCCCCAGCAAGGTGGCTGCTAGGACAGATTGTTGAAAAACATCCCGGATTGGACAACGTTACGCGGGTTGTGACATTACGCTGCAAAGGCTCGTTAATTAAACGACCAGTATCGAAAGTCTGCGTGCTACCAATGTCAGATTAACCTAGAAAAATGTTCATTTTATATGTATTCTATATAGTTAAGATTAGTTTCCTTTAAGTAACCGTGTTATGATGCTCAGCATCACTGAATGTATCCAACTGAATTATTCAGCTAAGCCTTCACTGTAATTAGGTTTAATTTGTAATACTAAGTACTGTTGTGTTAACCGAAACCCTAAATAACTACATGCTGGATCTCACCATTTATTCAACATTGCAAACCGTTTGTTGTTATTTTATACTTAACTATTACAAATCAGGTGAAAGAACTGTTGTTCTTGGTGGGCGGCATGTTAAAGTTGCAAAATAATAATGTAATTTATGATGAGGGTACGTCGTTAGTTCCGAGGGATTCCGATAGATGTCGCTGGCATCGAAATACATCGCGCTATCGTTTGTTTCCCTTAATTTATTTAAGTAGCAGCTGTTTTTTTTATTAATATACTTTTGCTTATAGAAGTCTACTATATGTAGTTTCATTTCCTGAACACTATAGTGGGACCCTTACTTTTGGATTGTACTGGCGTTGTACAATCTGAGGGTATTGTCCAGTGTCACCCCCAGATATTTTATCTCTTTCATTACTTCAAGGTTCTCACCGTGAATGCTAATTGGTGTCATCTTCTCTATCTTCCTTTTGTTGGTAAATAACACCACCTTCGTTTTTGCCAGGTTGAGGTCTAGTCCTCTACCCCTGCACCATTCTAATGTCTGTGCGATTCCTCTACTCATGATCCCTCTGACAATGTTCAGGACCGTGCCCTGGACTAATATTACCTCATCGTCAGAGTAAGCTTGCATGTAGATTCCTCCTTTATTTAATTTCCTTATCAGAGAATCCAGTAGTATGCATCATATAAGAGGGGACAAACATCCCCCCTGCGGAAATCCCCTTCTGGGTCTGATGCTCTTCGTGGTTCCGCCCAGTTGAGCTGTTATAACCCTTTCCCTGAGCATCTTCGTTATCCACCTTCCTATGGTCGGGTTGATCCCCTCTCTCACTAGACTTCCTTCAACCGCCGTGTGCGTCGCTTTGTCGAATGCTCCTTCTACATCGAAGAAGCATCCTAGTATGTATTGTTTAGCTTCTAGAACTCTCTCCACTCTAATAGTTAGGTGGTGCAGAGCCGTCTCTGTTGATTTCCCCGCTATGTACGCGTGCTGATTGCTGTGTAGCGGTTCCTCACTGCATTCTATCTTATGTCTCAAGTGTGTGTCTATCATTTTTTCCAGTGTCTTTAACACGAACGATGATAGACTTATGCTTCTAAACGCTTTCGCATCCTGATATGTCTTCTTTCCCGGTTTCGGCAGGAAGACCGCTCTTACTTCCCTCCATTCCTTAGGGATATATCCCCACGCTATACTACCCTGATATATTGCTATCAGGGTCTCTTTTATATATCTGTAACCTTTCTGGAGTAGCACAGCACATTACACCGTCTGGTCCCGCTGCCTTGAAGGGGGCGAAGGATCCAATTGCCCAATCCAGTATTTCCTCCCTCACCACCTCTTCGGCAGCCCCCCAATTCGGTGTTTGGTTTCCCACCTGTTCTTCCTCCTCTGTTGGTGCCTCTTCACTCTCTGGGAAGTATGTTCTTAGCATAATTTGCAGAACCTCTTCCGGATCCGTGATCAAGTTCTCTCCCATCTTCAAGCTTCCTAATCGGCACGTACGTTCGCCAGCTAGTAGCTTAACTATACGCGCTCCTTCTGAGTACTTTTGTATTTCTTCTGTATATGTCCTCCAGCCTTTGCGGCTTGTCTGCTCTCTTAGCCTGGAGTACTTGTTCCTTACTTTCCTGTACGCGTCCCAGCTTTGAGTGTCGCCTTTCTTGATGGCTATCCTCATTGCCCTGCGCGTACCTTTCCTCAACTTTTGCATCTCCTTGTTCCACCAAGGCTGCCCACTGCCGGAACGTATCTCTCTTTCCGGACATGCCTTATGGTATGCCTCTATTATATTACTTCTGAGTCTAGATGCGCGCTTTTCCAGGTCCCCTATGCTCTTGCATTTCCCTGTTTCAGACACATTTTTGCTCAGTTCTTCCTCGTACTTCGCCCAGTCAGTTTTCCTTGGGTTTCTTGTCTCAACTGATTCTACCGTGTCTTCTATGCCGAAAAGTAGTCTTCTCTCACCAGAGTTACTGTCGCTCTTATAAAAATAATTTATGCTCAAGCAGTTTCTATTGCCACTGACACTGTTTACGCAGCAACGCAAGCGCAGAGAACCCAATTACCGCGTAATAGCCGGGTAAGTTAATACCCCCGCAACATGCAAATGGCATTAAATATCGGCGGCAACACCAATTAAAGTCGTAAACTTTAATTGATATTCATGGACTCGTAATAGGGGATGTAGACTGTAACGCTGCAGAACTTTCCGACCAAACTTCGTGTCTAATTGTGCTTGAAACTAGTAGGTAAACTTCTTTTACGTACGCCGAGCTCAGTCCGGAGTTGGGTTTGAATAAAAACAGGAGATTAGAGCAACTTTTACGCCAGCATTGATTTTGTTTTATATCGTTTTTCTGGAACTTGATTTACGAATGAGCGGGTGAGTAAGTCGAAAATTAATTGATGTTTTCCCACAGAGTGGATGGAATTCTCCATCCACCTTTAACTGTGTAAATCTTTATGAAAAGTATGAGAAAAATTGGACGGAACGAAATTGGATTGGAATTTACTATCTTTTCGTAATATGAAATTTAAAAATCTAAAACGAATAATTTCAACTCATTGTATGAAACGGAGCGTCATTCATTACCAGTTAAATGAAGCCACGCTACTGCAGTTTGTTTTAATAAGGACAAAGGGAAACCGGGGAAAATTAATAAGCATCCGACTCCATTAACTTAGTTATTTTGGAAAACATTGAAATCTGCGCAACTTCTGAATAGACTGGAACTTCAACCCTAAGGGTGTTTCAAAGTTTGTAATTTCAGCTGTTCTCGCAAACTTAAAGAGCTTAAAATTTCTTTTAAAGAACTTAAGTAACATTTCCCATTAGTTACTTTGTGAAGTATCTACTTATGTAAAATGGTCCCCTTTTGCGAGGATTTATTATGTCATAATAAAAGATCCCCTTTTTATTTATCAATGTTAAAGAGGAATAAACAAAAGTTTAAAATATTTCGTAAATCATTTTTATTAAAGTTAGGTAGGTAGGTACGTAGTGTGATTGTTTATAAGGATTTAATAATTTTCTGTATGGTATGGTAAGGTCATATTTTGGTGCTTATAAAATATTTATATCACAGGGTTTTTTATGCATTTTATCCATCTTCGTCATTTTGAAAATTGTACATTTAGTCACAATTTAACCTTTTGGTCCATTTTAAATTCATGCACGATTTTGTTATCCAGAAAGTACCTAATCACATATAACCTACGTTAGGTACACGGTACGTAGTGTGATTGTTTATAAGGATTTAATAATTTTCTTTATGGTATGGTAAGGTCATATTTTGGTGCTTATAAAATATTTATATCACAGGGTTTTTTATGCATTTTATCCATCTTCGTCATTTTGAAAATTGTACATTTAGTCACAATTTAACCTTTTGGTCCATTTTAAATTCTTGCACGATTTTGTCATCCAGAAAGTACCTAATCACATATAACCTACGTTTAGTTAACTCATTCGTTTATTAATATCAATAAATGTTGTACAGTCAAGGGCAAAGATATATATGCAAGTAACGTGAAAGAAAATAAGTAATCATATAAAGGTAAAAACGTATATACTCATTCAAATGCACAAAAATATGTAAACGTCAATGAACCCATAAATATGCATATGGCAAGTTCAGAAACTTGTATACGATCAAAATGACATAATTTGTAATCTGCAAAAGACTCAAAATATTGTAGTCATATTATTTATATCACTAAATATAGATTCAGTATCTGCTACAAAATATGTATACAAAATATAAATCTGCGAAAAGCAACTTTATGCTCTTGTTACACGAAACAAACTTGAATGGAATGTTTTGACAATTCACGAAAAGGGTACCACAAATGTCATTGCGTATGTCTGTCTCACGTTTTGATCTGTCACTGTTGCGTGACTGCGTGTATGTAGGTATAACCGCTGCAATAAGGTTGGTGCATACAAATTTTGCAACTTTAAGCGGATACATATTTTTGACATTTTAAACCGACTTCAAAAAAGGAGGAGGTTCTACGTTGCACTGTACGTATTTTTTTTTATGTATGTACATCGATTACTCCGCCAATTGTAGACCGATTTTCAAAATTATTTTTTTGTTCGAAAGGGTATACTCCTGAGGTGGTCCCATTGTCACCAAATCATGATCTGATGATGGGATCCCAGGGAAATCGAGGGCAACCCCCAAATTTTATAGGCACGTATTATGTGTTTCATATATTTTCTAAAGCTATTCATATTATGACCGTTTCCACTTCAGTCTGCATTAGGTAAGTTTGTTATTAGGTATACAGGAAGTGAGATTTTATTAATGGGACTACGAGAAATAAGTCTCTCCCTCGTGGTCCCATTGATGGGACCCGTGGTCCCCACGGGTAACAAGGGGAATAGAATGTTAAAAATATGAAAAACCGGTCAAGAGCGTGTCGGACACGCCCAGGATAGGGATCCTAAGCCATTACGAAAAAGCGCTGGCATAGATATCTAATTTAAAGGTATTTTCATCACACCTATTCGAAACCAATGTTAGCAGAGCCCTACTCCAAAGCAAACTGTAGGTACGCAGTGTGGGGTCAATTTATATCGGTTACTGAACACATAATTAACTATTACTCCCAAACCTGTAAAGCCTGCTTATCTTTGATAGTTTTCCTTTTAAATTCACTATATTATGCACCACTGCCCTGATTTTTTTCACATTTCCAAATATGACAGTTTCTCTGGTAGAGGGGGACACTGGACTTCAACAAAAATTAGCACTTCAAAGCTAAATATTTCGCATACGAATAACTCTATCGAAAAATGATCTTAGAGCACCCCCAATATTTTTGGAAGACCTATCTAACGATACCCCACACTATGGAGTGGGCGAGAAATAAAAAAATCATCCCCACTTTACCTGTAGGGGAGGTACCTACCCAAAAAAAAATATTTTTCAATTTTATACAAGCACTTTTTCGGCCTAATTAATATGTATATCTATGCAAAATTACAGCTTTCTAGTACCAATAATTTCTGAGCTATGCTGCAGACAGACAGACAGACAGACGGACTTGACGAAACTATAAGGGTTCCTTTTTGCCATTTTGGCTTCGGAACCCTAAAAAGCTCGATTTAAAAATTAAGTAAAACATCATTGGATTTTTAAGCGTCTTTAATAATAATAATAATAAAACTGCCAAAAACACGGCTTAAATGCTAAGTTAATAAAGTAGTGTACATTTTTTTTAAACTGTACGGCTACATATTTTGCCCTATGTATGTACCTATATTTATGAATATTATGGTGTGTCTAAATTTATGCGTTAATTGATGAGGACATAATATTGCACCTGCTGCTTATATATTTATCTTTCACACAACGTATACATGTTTATGCACCTTTCGATGTTCCGTAATTTATGATCTGATTGATGACGCCATTTTTTGAGATTTTGTGGTGTGTATATATCTTTGCCCTTGACTGTACTAATGGACGGTATTTTAGGTACTTTACTGAGGCAAAGGGGCAATCATAAAGTTGTAGAGTAATAATTTGGCTTCAATAACTTATTTATGATTATTATTGGGAAGGCAATTGTGAGACGCCATTTAATTTTATCAATTCTTAATTGCCTCCAAAAAAAGGAAGTGGTTGTCAATTCGTAGGAATGTTTTTTTTTTATTTCCCAGAAGAGTAAAATGCTGCGGTAGTAATTGGAGTCATTTTTATCATCTTACTTATTAAACAAGCAATCTGACTTAAATCAATTCGTCAGTATAAGGTAAATGTCTCAGTGTCCGACAATGGCCTAATAGATGGCACCTTCAATCTTAATCCATAGCAATAAAAAGTGACAATAGGGTGTCAACCACTGGGACTTTTAGCTTAGACGCATTATGATACTTACTACGTTTAATTATTTATGGAAAGCAATTATGATCATGAATGCCTATATTAAGTGCAATTTGAAATATTTAAAATGAAATGGGAATATGTCGACACAAATTAAAGAGAAAATTAAATAATTAAACGCCAAATTGTTTAAATGAGAGACCACTTATCGCGCCGAAATTGAAATGAAATGGCGACGAAGCATCAGAAGTAGCCTTTGGATCCATCGTCTTTTAAACATGAAAGACTGGCCTCGCACCTTTTTAGCGCTGACAAAATGCGGCCTTCACTTATTAGCTGTCATTACACTGACATGTCAAACTTCAAGGGAATATACCACAGACAAATATACCATCTGGATAATGTACGACTACCGACCTGCTAATTCATGTTCACAAAATAACAAGTAGTCGCATGATAACAATGACCTGCTAATTCACGAACATAAAATAACAGGTCGTTCTTTATTGAGCGAGCGAGCGAAGCGTCAACGTTTCAAATTGGACAAAAATTCTTTCGTATGTCTGTCCAGCTGTTCTCCTCTACGGTGTAAAATGTTGTAAACAGGCTCGATAATTATAGTTTTTTTGGAAAAAAAAATTAGCTGACGAGGTCTACAGCTCACAGAGTCACTACTGATAATTTTTTACGTATAAGAGACGAGAAAGCTCACAGAGTGGCAAGTGGAATGGAAGGCAAGTGTTTCGTAACTGTTTCAAAGGTAAAAATATAAAATAACGGAAAAAATACAAAAAAGATATTTCAGTGTCGTCATTGGCCAGATAACGCACAGTCTAAATCAAGAGATCTAAAAACTGGAAAATCAGTGGAAATAGATGGAATAGTCAGTTTCTGTAATAGTTTTATTCAATTTACCAGGATCGAACAAAGCTATAGTAAAATAAAAATAAAAAAACAGATATTCTATGAAAGTTAACCGGGAGTTTTTCTTTCCGAATTTCTACTCGGGTCGGGATTTATCAGGTCGGGAAATTAATGGCTCTATGTTATTTGGCCATAATATTAGAGGTAGGAATTTATAAGGTGGGGAAATAAATTGTTGGCCCTGCATTATTTGACTATAATATTATAATTTTAAATACATGGTTTTCTTTACAAATAATGAGTATATTATTTATTTACGTATTTAATGTGATTCCCTGTGCTTTGTTTTTCTTTTTCGTGTTGTTTGTACAGTTCAAAAATGTGTAAAACTGTTGAAATTGGGCAAGTCAAGGAGATGTCACCTGAGCGGAGGCCGTTGGCGACTAAGTCATCGAATCACCTAATCACCTATATTGCTTGTCCGCGCGCGGTGAAAGGGTGGCATATCCGTCTATTTTTGGTACATCAATGGCCTCGTATAATATAATTATATTATTTTGGCCATAATAAACACTAAAAATATCTCCTATTTTTAACATGAAACACTGCCGTGATATTCAATCGTAGTGAAATAAATGAATCACTGACGTATGTCGAGTATAGCCCGAATATAGCGGATTATTCCGAAACATGTCGGGCTATACTCGACTAACATACATGAGTGATCTGCTAATTTACGACCGAATAGTCTAGTGGTTAGAGACCCTGACTATGAAGCTTGAGGTCCCGGGTTCGAATCCCGGTCGGGGCAGATGTTTGTATGATGAATACGAATGTTTGTTCTCGGGTCTTGGATGTTTAATATGTATATAAGTATGTATTTATCTATATAAGTATGTTTATCCGTTGTCTAGTACCCATAGTACAGGCTTTGCCTAGTTTGGGACTAGGTCTACTGGTGTCAATTTGTCCCATGATATTTTTTTTTATTTATTTATTTATTTATTGAACTATACATACCTATTACAGTTTCAAACGGACCTGAGGAGCTACTCGGGAGTCTTTAATTCGAAGTTCGTATTCAACCGTCCCGCTCACACCAACATAGGTTCACACGAAAGCGAGAGGGACGGTCGGATATGAACTTCGTAGCTCGGACTTCGGAATAGTGGCTCTGTCACAGATGGACGGACAATAGTTTTAGATAGGGTCCTGTTGGCACCCATTGGAACCCTAAGTAGATTTTTTGTCATCAAGCGGGGGGCAGGTGGGCCGAAATGGAATCACCATTAAAGGTCGGCTGGCACTCCGTTTTATCGGAAATAGACTTAGCGGTGACTTTTCGGGCCTGAAGACTGCATGAATATTTATGAGACGCCCTTCTTTTCCTCTTCGTAGACAAACTTGACTTAGCCGACTGATGGAGTTCTGTTCGCCGCCTTTTTTTATCCAATTAGCAGTTTTGAAGTAATAAATTACATCATTTGATACCTTGAAGGAGCACCTTCAGTGCTGATTATGCTATTTTTTTTTCATGTCTAGCAAAACTTTAGAAATACAACACAAACACAAAATCGTACGGGTAATAACTTTATTAGGAAGGATGTTAAGCTCATATTGAACAATATTACGTTTTATTACCAACAGATTCGAGTCTCCTTGTGAAGATTTATTGATTTTGCGCTCCCCATTATCACCGCTATATTGAAACTTTCCAGATTGCCAATTAGTAGGTCACAGTTTAATGTGTAATTGACGGTTATCAGTTTTTAAATGACGCTTTTTTGCCCTGAAATTTGTATATTGTAATTGGCTGTCTCACAAAATGTAGCCCTCGTGTAATTTGTAAACGAAAAACTATAGTTATATTGAGAAATGTTTTTACATATCAAAGTGTTTATGACCTGAGCATAAGATTGATTTTTGTCTAACCTCTCAAAAACCTTTTTCACGTTATCTATAATTGGTTTTTCTGTGCGATCCAATTATAAAAAGGCATTTTTCCATACCGATAGCAATATTAACCCCGATCGATATCGAGATTAAATTATAAATATTTTAATTTTAAGACTATCAGATCCCAGCACTGAAATACATCAAATAGGAAGCTGAATCAAGTTTTTGTTGGAACTTAGCTAAGAACCATCTCGATTAATATAGCTACCTATCATTAAAAAAACGCCGCCTTCGCATCCAGTTAGGAGTTACGATGCCGCCGACACACACCCAGATGCACACGTCAAAACATATAACAAACTTTCTTTTTGTCAGGGGTTAAAAATAGAGTGCCCCTAAAGTAATCAGGCAGATAGACACACCCTAGTTGCATTTTCACAACAGCTTTAAAGTCAGAAAAGGTCAGTAGGGGTTGCTGCCCTCCCACACGGCGTAACAACAAAGCATAGAGTCTGACTATCGACATTTGACCCTAGTAGATATTTAGACGGCAACATTAAGTCCATTGTCACAATTGAGAAATGCTGCCAAACGATCTTGATCGTGATCCGGCATGACATCTGGTTACCTGATTCCTGCCCCCATACTACGAAATTCGAAAATCGAAGTTCGTATCGTATCGTCCCGCTCACTCTCGTATTAAATAATATTAGCTTGAGTGGGACGGCACGATACGAAGTTCGAATTTTGCACTTCGTAGTCGGGGGGGGCTGGTTCTTAATACCAAACCAGTGATCTACGTTTTTGGCCTCATTTCACTTACCAGGTGTCAGGTGACTTTTTAAAAATAACAAAAAATGATTATTTTATTCATAATCACTTTATTTTATCCCTTATTGAGTAACCTTTTACTATTAAAGTTTGCTTAATTTTTGGAAGAGGTTCTTGCAAGTTGGCTGTATTAAAATTTAAGCTACTAATTAAGTGAAAGTGAAAATGTAAAAGTATCAAAATTATAAATGAGGATTAAACAAAGTATTGCCAACTCAAGATTTTTTTCCGCCTTTTTGCAAGGTCAACTTTCAGTAGCCAGATTTTACGCATAGATACCTGATAATTATTGTAAAACTAGAATATAAACAACCGGCCAAGAGCGTGTCGGACACGCCCAGGATAGAATTCCGTAGCTTTTACGACATAGTCCTTACAGTACAAAATGGGAGAGATACTGAGACAGAATAACTGGTTTCTATTTACTAGTCGAATAGTTATTTTATGCTACTTTTATTTTATGGCGTCATAATTTATGCTACTGTAAGTATCTGTTGACTTGTTGTTTGTTTTCCTGACGCTTTTGTTACATCCAAGTAAATTTCTTCCAATATGGGGTTCCTCGCTCCTTTTAAATGATTGACACTGAAATTCATAAATATTTCATTATCGTGAAAGGGAGAACTTCGCCAAAGTTTATAATGTAGCGAAATGTCTTCTTTGTCGCAATTCGCCGAATTCTCATTGTGATTCGAAGCTTAATTTCGAGAAATGGTTTGATATAAAATATTATGAAACCATTATTTCTATGTGTGACAAACGAACTGGAAAACTGTGGTAACCTTCAGGATAAAAGAAAAATATTCTTAAAATAATAATTTTAAATAACCTCAAATTAACCTTTAAACCCGCACGTTAGATGCTACCAATACTCTCACTACTGTATAATCTCTAAGGTACACTTGTTAAAAACAGTAGATAATCCGTTTTACCGTCTTTGTCTGAATTCCAAGAAACTTCAGAGCTGTCAAAATGTCATATCCAGTCGCGACCCGTTCGCGCTCCCTGAAAGCCGAGAACGTCGAATTAATATGATTTCCAGCCTACCCATTATATTGGTCAGACCAAAGCTTTGTGTCGCAACACGCTTAGGAATATCCGAGTAGGAAATGACACTCACATACGTGTCAAACGGCAGTCTTTCATGTCATTTATAAAAATGCCGCTTGAATACGTGCTTCGGAATTTCGTACTGTAATCATGTCGCGAGGTGTCAAGGCGTGAGCGGTGACTGATTACAAGTTGGTCGAGTGTAACCCACTGGCACGCAAGTGGTTTCAGCGTAATAGGGACTATTTGCAATCGAAACATTTTGTTCATTCCCTTTGTTATTGCTCTGTAAACTTGAATATCAATTACTCTTCGCGACTGTAGGGTCCTTTATTAATTCAATGTATTGTTCGGCTAGTCGAGGTCATACATCGTTACGTTAATAAGAGTGTATTGGCCTTTTACGTTTGTGATGTCAGATTTTGTGTAAGTAAGCATAATAAAGGACATCTCTTTTCGTTTATTTGGCAGAAGTCTCATTAAAGTTGGCTCGGTAGCCCGGCGCACACACATTCATAATTGGGCGGGGAATCTCAAAGTAGATCGCTCTTGTTTGCTGTGTCAATGTTTTGTCTTACCCTTTCACCTCTCAGTAACAGTTTAAAGGTGTTTGAAGATGCTAATTTGATTCCGCAACTAGTAAATGTCTTTATGAGATACTCGACTTGAAACGTTCTTGAAATTTCATTACGCGTGTACGATATTATTGACATACTTACACGACTGTTTACCACAGAGTAATTTGAAACTAATGTATTGAAATAGTTTGCTTGAGCGTCGAGTAGCTACGAGTATATGCTGCGTTATATGACGAGTAATTTTAGTTTCGAAAGTTAGTGGTTAATTAATCATTTCAAGGACATATAATCACGTATGTCATTTTAGATGAAACTGTCAAAGTCGTTTATGTCAGTAGGTAAACGAAGTATTTACATAACGTTGCATAACGTTACCCGTTTTTTTAAAATAGGTACACATGAACTTTTTATCTTATGATACTTAAAATATAAATTAACGTTTTTCAACGTTAAGTAATGTAAAACTCTCTGTTTAAAATACCGCGTACCCAAATCGGTCTTATTCGAGTCCCCCGCATCGGTAATTGTTTTAAATTCTCATTTGTACATTAAGAACTTATTAAGGTTCGCTGTTCAGCAAAAAGTGCTCAGCATCCAGGCGGGCATTTGTTACGAATGCAAATTTATTCCGAAGAACAAAGAACGTTACCGCGCTAGAGGAACACAAAAACTGTATGAGGTTAATGGCAGAGAAATGTGTCCTCGGATAATCAAGAATTTGTGGGGCTCGGATTAATTTCCTGACATTTGTCCGACCTTTTTTGTACACTTAGTAGTGTCGGAGGTAGTTTTACAACCTCGGTGGAAATAGGGAGCTATTTGTAGATGAACAAAGAAATAGACATATATGTAAGTACAGCGACCTGTGCTCTTGATAGTAATTATGTTTAGACTAATTTAGTTACTATGTTTCGTTTTTCAATAATGATATTCTGTTCTGTTTGCGTCATGTTTACAGTGAGTTTTGAAGTGGAAAACAACGTAGGTGTAATATATCTAAATTTCTACTTCCTATTCCTTTTCTTATACGTGGTAACTGTGTTAATAATGTGAAGAACTATTCACTAAGAATAATATTTTAAGCATCTGTTCTTTATAGTGCACATAAACATTTCATTAGCGTCGTTAAAAGTTAATTATTGTCAACACATTCAAACTCAAACGACCATAGAGCAAACCAAGTTCAGAAACACAATTTCGCTTTGTTTTACGGAGCTTGAAAAAGAACGAAAATCTCATCTTTTTGGAAAAAGTAACGTCCGTTTTAAATCGCTTCCCGAGCCGCCGCCGGCGCTGTCTGCCCGTGACAGTGTAATAATAAACTCAACTCTTCGTTCCCTCTAAATCGTTATTGATCTACGCCGAGACACGAAAAAATACTTCACAACGAAAATTTTAACATTGACTCATTGTATGTACAAACGTAGAATTAAACCTTCAGAGAAAGTATTGCGAAAGGTTCTCACTGTCCTTCCCAATCATATGAAGAAAATTAGTAAGGTTTGAAGAGTTTGCGTACCTAGATGTTTAGAGTAAGCTCTAAGAACATAATATTCCTAATAAGCAGATTCAAAATGCATTGCTCTGTTTCAGTGCAGTTACTTTGCGCAGTGTTACGCGAGATCATTAACGATATCTTACTAACAGGAAACCTAATTATTCCTCCAACGAGCACTAAATCACGAACAATGCAAGTCATGCATAGACCCCGCGTCAACATCTTCATTACGTTATAAACAAAGCATAAGCCGACCTCGCCTCGCAAAGGAGCTCACCCCTATGTCAGTGTTAGTGTTTCCATTCGTAATGTTTTGTCTTTTGTTTCTTGCGAGAACACCATCCGCCCCTAAAGCCCAGCCGTTTGCGGCACATGCAAATATTTACCTAGCCGAGGTTTTGCTTTGACGTTGCCACATAATTTCCTGACTTCCCGACCTGAGCGGGATCGAGGACGGATTCGCTGGCTACATTTAAAAATACGTACGTGACAGGCCTTTTTTAAGCTCTAGGTTCTAGAATGTCTTCGCTTTGTGATGAACAGCCCTTTCTTCCGACACGTACGTCGCTGACGAGTTATCGCTGCGGTTCAAGTTGATGACCAGCAGGGTTATTAGTGACTTGATTCTTTTGTTATTGAGCGTGGACTCTATCTTGATATTTAAATTTTATCATCGGGCTTTGATCACTTACTTTCTATGAACTCGAGCTCAAAGTTGAGAGTTCTTGTGATGCAATGTTAACCTGATAGAAGTGACAAAATAAGATAACTAATTAATATTACCAACAGTCTCAACTGCGCGTTATTGTGTATTCCATGGTAAGCTAACCTTTATTGTCAATTTCACGGTCATTTAATTTATTTCACAAAGCCAAAGTCCTTGAAGTAAGTATAGTTCGTAAACTCGAACTAAAGTATCCACTCGGAAACTATTTTCATTCATGTCCCACTGAAAGTTTCTCCACAAAATTTCATCAATATTCGAAGTCCCCTTCGTAGTAAATGGGCGAACATACTAAAACAAATGCCGCATAGCCCGAACCTCTCACAAAGATGAATTTCTGGGTCATCCCTTTGGCCCACTAGACTGATCAAATATCTCCACTCTGCACGGTATACTATGACTCAGGAATACGTTGCTGCAAAATATAAGTTGTTAGTATTCTGCCTGATATAGTAGCTTCTATGAAATAGAAACAAGATTTACATAGTAATGACAAAGGTTCACCGCGTACCACTATGTATAACTGTTTTATTCACCTCAACGCTTCAGCCAGTCACGTTAAAACGATGAGAATAGATTTTATGCTTGAATTGTTATTCAGATTAGTGACAATACTCGTGTGTGTAAATGTGAACGTGGCAGCCATTTTAGTTAGGGATAAATTGATGTACAAGTAACATTTTAGAAAATCGTGCTGTCACAATTTTCCCAACTGTTTAAAATTATACTCATCTGAACTTAAAAGGCACGTAAAACCAAATACGACATTAAATTATAACCGTTTAAATACCTAACCTCAACGTGAAAAGGGACTGACGTTACAGAAATATGATTTTTCATGAAGTAATTAACTTAAGTCTCGAATTAAAAAGGGTATAAGCCTTACTCGGATACAGATATCCACTGAAATTAATGTGCCCTTATTTTGCGCAAGGCAATTTTCATTGTTAAATTGTTACAGGGCAGGAAAAAATGTTGTTATTCAATTTGTTTTTGCGTGTTTACCTTGTTTACTTGTAAATAACATGTGTCCGTTTAAAAAGTGTACGGCCTCGGGCCAGCTCTCTCAATTAATGCTTACAACGTGCAGCACCCACTCCAACACAACACACAAATAATGTACTGTCTCTTGCAGCAATGGAGCAAAATTTAATATTGCCTCTTTCTCTGCACTGGGAAAATCTCGTAACATGATATACGTCTACCTACAGTTTCCTTGGCAATTGCATTACAAGTAAGTAGTACTAGCAAGAGAATTCTTTCGCTGCTTCTTATATGTACGTTTACCGCTTAGGTGTCAACAGACATAAGGCTGCCCTGATGTTAGAAACAGAATTTTGAGGAATATTATTGCAAATGCTAACAAACGTAAGAACATTCGACGTTGGACTAATAGGTACGCATGAAAACACAAAGAGTATACTTACAGCTGGGTTTTAACTAGTTCGTCGTGTCACTTGAAAACCATGATATTGTTCTTAGCTAGAAGCTCTCATGCAGTCTACCCACTTACACCTAGATACCTTAAATTATACTTTACCAAACTCATTCATTATTCGCGATTTTGACGAAAAAAACAAGGCAAATGTTAGCGTATAGTAGCTTAATGTTTAAACTATTTTTTCGCGTAACTGTCACGTTGCCGCAGAAGAAATGACAAAGTACGTCTTACTGGGAGTCGTGCCCTATCGATACCCGGTATTCCTTTTTGTCTCTCAATGATTGATGGGTATTGTCGCCGCCATTGCCTGCTGTCGCCTCTCAGATGACAATATTGACGTGACGCGAGATTCTTCTCTTATCCGCGTCGCGGCGCTGGCTTTGTCGCTGAACACTCTCGCGATTTCTATGGATAATGTATTGTTTATTCTGTGATCAATTTTTCGGTGACAGCGGCGGCATCAGACCAAGGAGTTGTTATTAGTTCCATTAGTTCGAAATGAAAATGGAGTTTAATTCATCCCTCATGATTTTAGGTGTGTTGAATAACATAGTTGTTAGTAAATTAGTTGATTATACGAGGGCTGTTTGATAAGTACCCGTTTTCTAAATATATTAATATCACTGGCCGCAAATAAGTATACCACCTTTTCAAGCCATTTTTCAGAGGCGGGAAAATTAAAAAAAAATGGCATTATTTTGTTTTTTTTCTCATTTGACAACGATTCAGTGAAGGCGTGAACTTAAAATTGTTAAAATGGAGAAAGAACAGTATCGGTCTGTAATTAGATTCTTATTTTTGGAAGGAAAAACATGTGATGAAATAAAAGTAAGAATGCAAACGGTTTACGATGAATGTGCTCCTACTATGACAACCGTCAGATATTGGTATAACGAGTTTAAGCGGGGGAGAACAACCGTCTTTGATGAGGATCGCCCAGGCCGGCCAGTTGAGGTGACTACAGACGATATGGTTAAGAAAATTGAAAATATCGTTTTAGCCGACCGCCGAATTAAACTTCGAGAAATCGTTGATGCTGTAAACGTTTCAATCGAGAGGGTACAACACATATTAGAAGAAAAAATGGGTATGAAGAAACTAACGGCGAGGTGGGTGCCGCGTTTACTCACGGAGGAGCAAAAACGGAACCGACTGACTACTTCGGAGCAGTGTTTGGCCGTGTTCAAACGTAACCCGAAGGAGTTTCTGCGTCGTTTCGTGACCGTGGACGAAACGTGGGTCCACCACTACACCCCGGAAATGAAAGAGCAGTCGAAGCAGTGTATTTTACCGGGTGAACCTGCTCCAAAGGAAGCAAAAACCGTACCATCGGCTGGAAAGGTCATGGCGACCGTTTTTTGGGATTCGCAGGGTATTATACATATTGACTATTTAGAAAAGGGAAAAACAATAACAGGGCAGTACTATGCCAATTTATTGGATGAATTTGACGCCGTGTTGAAGGACAAACGACCCCATTTAAAAAAGAAAAAAGTACTGTTTCATCACGACAACGCCACGGCTCATTCGTCCAGAGTTGTGACGGCTAAATTAGCACAGTTACGCTACGAACTATTTTCTCACCCCCCGTATTTTCCAGATTTGGCCCTATGCGATTTCTTTTTGTTTCCCAACCTAAAAAAATGGCTCGGTGGCAAGCGATTTGGATCAAATGACGAAGTCATTGCCGCCACAGAGGCCTATTTTAATGACTTTCCAAAATCATACTTTTTGGATGGTTTATTGAAGCTTGAGTATAGGTGGAACAAATGTATAGGGTTAAAAGGTGACTACGTAGAAAAATAAATGCATATATACAAAAAAAATGTTTTTTTTTTCCATAAACGGGTACTTATCAAACAGCCCTCGTATAGCGAACTTAAAATTTAAAACAGAAAACCCGACTGCAATTCGGGGAAACAATATACCCTATGTCACTCACACAACTGAGATGAATCTAAAGACACCTCATACTCATACGTTGAAATCCGTCGAACGGTATAATGCTGTAGAGCGCGCCAAAGAATTAGACATACATACATACGCCGGAAAAACATATCCCTCCTTCGGCAGTCGGGTAAAAATTCCTCGAGCACAGAATGCATTCATCAAAATTCAATGCACTGGATAACTTGGTACATAATTTCTGCTTATCACATAGGATCTGAGCTTTACAGGATATTTAGGAACCCTTTACCACTATGAACATAGTTATTACTATAACTGGGTCAATCAGTTCTAGTAAATTGTGTTATACTAGCCAGCTACTTAGTCCTTCGCGTAAAATAACCAATACTAGGTATACCTACTGTGAGACTTGTTTAACTGTTCCAGTTCCAGAGACAAAAAGTTGTATTGTACTCAATTAAACACTTAACCTCGCATAATTTAGGCTCCGAAAACACCCCCCCCCCCCCCCAATGTCTTTTTATCAATAGTCTTTTGTGTCGAAATTTGTCAATTCACGTCCAAAACAAAAAGGACCGAACGTTGAATTGTTTCTTCGTTCAATATTGCTTTTGAAGCTTTTGACGAATGAAAATTGTTTTACTTTTAACAATGGAGGTTCAATGTTCTGGTCGGGTGGGGACGGCTGCGGCCTCGTGCCAAACCGTGCTTTGGGGCGCGAAATGGTAGACTCGTTCGGAACGTGGTCTCTAGTCGCCGGCTGCCCACAATCACACGCCATGCCATGATTAGGTTAGCTCCATTCAAAGCAAGCGAACAATTGCGAATGTAATGTTGTTAAAGTGTAGTGGTATTGCCTCATTCAAAGTTGCTAAAGTTTTTAAACTGACTGCAAAACTATTACGAAACACACATCAGAAGATAAGCATGTCTAAACTGGTGAATCGGTGACACTCAACTATGCATGCATGTGCCATTCAAACATCATGCCAAATTCATATTATCTAACAGTTTTAGCAGCTTCACATTTAGCAAATGAAACACATTAATTGTGCAGATTCAGCGTACTGCTACGGTCACACATTTGAATAACTGGTCTGGCACACAGAAAACATAACTATGTGTGTAGCTTTAGTGTTTAGGGACGCAGATTCAGCTATTCTGCCTCTGTCTGTACTGAGATACTGGATGGATGAAATATATCGTAACTCCACTCAAAACGTTGCTTTACATTTTACAGAATATAATTTCTATAATTGCCATAAACACCAGGCCTTTGGTATACCATTAAAAAGGCTATGAAGCAATAAATTTATTCATTTTGTTACATTATTTATCCTTTTCATAAAATAACAAATATGTACCAACAGCCGTATATAAGCTTTATTCGCCTTATTCTATAAGATATCACTGCCTGTATTGCTACAATATTCCCGTAACACGAAACCACGATTATAAATAAGTAGATTGATAGACGGCACAGTCGATTGGAACTAAATTCAGGCTAAATTGTTATTTGAAATAGCCAAACATTTGATAGTTTGCGTGATAAGCATTAATATGAAAATAATGTAGTCATTATACTACTAGTGGATTGCAAGAGTCGTTTAATAGGAAAACTTTTTGCGTAGTGTAGGCATTCGTGCCCCGACCCATCGAAGGAATGCGAGGTGGAATTTTATACTTTATAAAACATACAGATGAGATATTAATAGGCTTACGCACACTAAACCTTCATCGGGTTGTGTGAAGCTAAAAATAGTACTGGCTGATTTCATAAAAGAGGCTAGGTATGTAAGTTATTTGACTCTTTTCCCTCTACTATTACTTTACTGCGGATTTTCTTTTGACGTGGTCGAAGAAAAGTTGACCTAAAGCACCTAAGAGTAACAAAGAACTTTTTATGTAATTTTATTATTATAAACTTGTAAAACATCTCCATGTGCATGGGATTTTACACTAGTTTCACAAACGTGTTGAATGTTACTGATGAATAGTCAAAGCTTATACATTGACATTTTGTCTGGTGCAGGCGACTTCCAATTTATCTTGATTCTACGGTAATACAGTTTGTTGCTACTTATTTTTCAGGTGGATTATAGAAAGTGTAATTTAAAACATTCGTTCATTGCAATAACACGCTTTTGTCGGTGGAGTAACCGCCACTCAGTTAAGCCTTCGTGCAAACGTCCGGACTTCTTCACAGGCGTAAATATTAATGTTACCATATCGAAACAATACATTTGGGTTAATTGTAGATAAATAGTCGCTTCAAAGACTTGTCACGTTTTTGACTGTCTGCGAGTTTAGGCAGATGATATTTGCGCAAGTTGATGCCGTAAACCACTAGAGTTTTTGACCATCTGATCCATCATCACCAGTCTTTTATTACGTCCCACTTCTAGGCACATGCCTCTTCTCACAATGAGAGGGCTTAGACTAAATAAGTATAGTTCCCACACGGGCCCAGTGAAACTTCTAATTCTAATCCTTATACTTTGCCTTAGTATACAAAACACTTTTTTATTAAAACGAGATTTTAACAAAGTATCAATACTTACTTAGAGAAGTGCCGCTGAATTAAAAAAAACCTAGTACATTTTTGTTTCCCTGAAACTTCATAAATAATACCTTTGATAAGACTGACTTTTCCTTGTATAAAATATACCGCGGAATTCGTTTTAGGTTGATATTCCGTCGACTTAGAATAAATTCTTGATGAAAACATCTTTAACAATTAAAATTGTGACGAGGATAATGACGTGTATGAAGAGCTAGAGTTGCATTAATCAATTAAACGTAACTACGGGTAATGAATATCACTGTTGAATAACTATTTTAAATGATTAGTGGTTAATTGCATTGGGCTGTCTAATAGGACAATGAAAAGAGAATAAAGACCGCGATTTATTACCTTACTAGCTTTTACCCGCGGCTTCGCTCGCGTGAACCATAAGCATTTCAAAGAAGCAAGCAAGCAAGCAAGCGAGCACGCGAACCTGCAAGCTTGCAAGCAATATTGCAAGCAAGCACGCAAGAAAGCTAGCAAGCAAGCAGGCAACCAACCAAGCATGCAGGCAAGCAAGCGTGCAAGCAAGCAAGCGAGCGAGCAAGCATGTAAGCAAGCATGCAAGCCATTATTAAAGCTTGCAAGCAAACATGCAAGCAAGCATGCAAGCAAGCATGCAAGCGATCATTAAAGCAGGCATTCAAGCAAATATTAAAGCTTGCAAGCGAACATGCAAGCAAACATGCAAGCAAGCATGTACGCAAGCATATAAACAAGCATGCAATCACGCACGCAAGCAAGCAAGCATGCAAGCAGGCAAGCATGCAAGCAAACATCCAACCAAGCATGCAGGCAAGCAAGCGTGCAAGCAAGCAAGCGAGCGAGCATGCAAGCAAGCATGTACGCAAGCACGCATGTAAGCAAGAATGCAAGCAAGCATGCAAGCATGCAAGCAATCATTAAAGCAAGCATTCAAGCAATTATTAAAGCTTGCAAGCAAACATGCAAGCAAGCATGCAAGCAAGCATGTAAGCAAGCATGCAAGCAAGCATACAAGCAAGTTAGCATGCAGCAAGCAAGCAAGCAAGCATGCAAGCAGGCATGCAAGCAAGCATGCAAGTAAGCATGCATGCAGGCAAGCAAACAAGCATGCAAGCAAACATCCAACCAAGCATGCAGGCAAGCAAGCGTGCAAGCAAGCAAGCGAGCGAGCATGCAAGCAAGCATGTAAGCACGCACGCAAGCACACATGTAAGCACGCATGAAGTGCAAGAATTCAAGCAAGCATGCGTCAGGCATGCTAGCAATCATGCAAGCAAGCATGCAAGCATGCATGCAAGCACGCATGTAAGCAAGCATGCAAGCAAATATGTAAGCAAGCATGCAAGCAAGCATGTAAATAGGGAAACACACGCAGGCAAGCAAGTAAGCTAGCACGTTTTAACATTACAGTAGCGCCATCTATCGTCGATTAGAGGAACTACAAATATGACATAGTAATTAAGGGTTGGGGTTGAGAAAAAGATCTCCTAAATCGGGTGTCACTGGCAGGGACCTTGAAGCCACAGCACAGGACCGTGATGCACGAAATGCGAATGCCGTCACTAATGCGAGCCCTAGGTCCCTGCTGAGGGGCTACAGGGACATATCATCATCGTCATCATTATTATAAGCTTTATAACGTGTTTTCCCGTGGGAATGAGATATTTTACCGGGATAAAAAGTAGCCTATGTCACTCTCCAGCCCTTCAACTATGTTCATGCAAAAAGTCAATCCGTCGCTTAGTTTCGACGTGAAAGAAGGACAAACAAACAAACAAACAAACAGACTTTCACATTTATAATATTAGTAAGGATAGGTTTGATGATCTCCCGGTATACCACTGACCTACCGAGCGACCGATGGTAGCGGCAGTGCGCGCAGTCGCCGCGCAAAAATACGGGTAGACAGAGCCCGGTCCGCACAACATTAGTATCTACCCTCGTTTCGTCAGTTTACCCGTGATCATGATGCATGTAAGTGCGTCGAAATATTGGGAGCTCATCAAAGCTATAAGGTAATTGCGGTCAATATCCGTTATTGTATTGTAAAAACGTAACATAAAGATTGAATTAAATGGACGTAATTTGACAATAAAACAATAGAGAACTGTTGGTAAGGCAGCTAATCTTCCTATTGTGCGCAGCATGTGCAAACATTCTTCTAACTAATGCCATATCCTTAAGAATAATGAATAAAGGGTCATGAGCGCACTAACCCTAATGAAGGTGAGGGTTCTCTCGAAGGATTCGTAATGGCGACAATGATGGTGGTATAAAATCTAATGGTGGCCTTTAGCGGCGGCTTCAACACTCGTCGGCGATTATTCATACAAATGCTATTTAAAATAGTTTGCACACTTTCAAAGGAGCTATTGGGTACAATAAGCGAAAACTAAAAATAAGCCATAACCTTAATTTTATACTACAGGTACAGTAGTGATGTATACGGTTCAGGGAACCACGCATAAGGGTGTTCAAATCGAATATAATATAAAAACTTACATTATCAACTTTTTTAAGGCCATTTTATAATAAAAATTGTAATGAATGAGAGGAAGAGGTCGAACTAGGCGAAGCTACGTGAACTAGATCAGGAGATCAAGGAGTTGGCTTATAGGAGAGATGATTGGAAGACACTCCACTGACAAGAGTATTTGACTCTTAAGTTTGTTGATGATAATAATGATGACGTACATTCTAGGCAGGCGTAAAAGCATCAGTCAATCACGTATGAACTCTCATATCAGCCATGCGATTAGCCCCTAAAAACATTTCAATTGCTCAGTAAACTGCATTCGTAGGTGATCCCGTCGACCCCTTCGAACAACAAACACCAAGTAAGACAGAACCATACACCGCCCACACTTGTTTATACTACAAACAATAGCCGGAGGATGATACGCATCTCTAAAATCATAGATTCATCTCCGTAGTCTTCACGTGTGACCCCGCTCGTAACCCGTCCTATCTAAATAATTCCCGCATCAACAACTCGCGGATGCCGAAACATTATGGGTTTATTGAAGTGATTTTGCCTGAAATTTGGACAATACGTTGTAATTATGGAGAATTTTTGAGGTTGAGAGGGTAGCAAATCAGTTATGACAGGGGTGGACGACACAAACTATCCCTCTCGTGGGAACTTGAAATATGGACACTGCGTTATTTAAGCAGAGTCAAAATTTAAAAAAAATTACATAACTTTGTTCATTACAATTACATTAGCGGCGTCACGGCGTAACCACCGTGTCAGGGTATTTTTATGTCCGGTGTGGTGGATCTAAAACAGTCAAATCAACAGTTTCCTGCAGCTACAATCTCAGAAGCCTTACAAGTATTCTGCACCTTTGATTAATTAGTAAAGCAATGATAAGACGCTCCTAGGCAAAACATTACGAATAGATACGTTTGCAAGTTTCATTGAATAGTCGTTCTATATGGTTATCGTTTCATCGGTATAAAGCTCTATACTACATATAGATACCGCGAATAGCACAGAGCACTTTGCTTGTGACAGCGCGCAACGTCGCGAGGTGAATAAACGAATTTAGTGCGAGCTCTAAAAACGTAATATGAAAGCGCATTTCTAGCGCATACCAGCACTCACGGGATAGAAAATTGAAGCAGTACGTATATTGTTAGTCAATTTTATACGACTGTTCTCAATACGCGTAGGAAGCTTTTTGTTAACGCCCTAACAAAGGGCAAAAACTGTACAATGGCATGATTGGTTATCTGAAATGTGTTGCCCAACCGAAAAGTTTGCGTACGCAAACGCGGTACATGGTTGTTAAAAACGCATAGCAGTTTTAACAAGTTCAGCAGTGGAAAAGCTACGAAGTGACTCAAAGCTAAATATTTCGCAAACAGATCCCTACATCGAAAATGATCTAGACTTATCTAACGACACACCGCAGCATGGGATAATTTGTAATTTTTTTAAAGCTTTTATTCTACAACTTTGTCGGTGATTAATATTGTATTATATGCATGTCAAATTACAGTTTTCTAATAGCAAGACTCTCTGAGCTATACCGCGGACAAGACGGACAGACATGGCGAAACTATAACGGATCAGTGTCTAAGCACGACTTGTCGAATCCTGCGTCACGTAAAATCGAATAGTAAACTATACCGAGTTTGTATGACGTTTGGAACAGCGCCCGCCCGTGAGCGTATTTGGAACTAAAATTTAGTATGAGATTTCTCGATCTCGATACGATAACCGTAACGTAACGCAGGATTCGACAAGTCGTGCTTAGGGCACTGTACCATAACTAATGATTTCGGATTTTTTCCTTGACTTGTGTTAGAAGTTAATGGACCTTTCTTCGGGCCCAATTTCATGATTTTAGATCATTGGAAGTACCCAATGACCTAAAATCATGAAATGAACCCTAGCCCTTGATCAGGGTAAAGCAAGATTGTCTTTCGGAGCCCTTCGATCTACGCTTTCATTTAGACGGGCAGGAGGCATTTCATTAAGATGAAATGCCTCCTGCTCTCTAGGTTGGCAGCGTATCTGCAAACCTTCTAAGTCAACGCAATCAAAAGATACAATCATTAAAAAGGTTGTTTCCATACAAATTGCCGTACTGAGAAAACCTAAAGGGTACTTCCTGTTGTCCTAGAAACTTGAAATTCGGTATGAAGGTAGCTCTTATAGCACAACCACTCAGAAAAATCTCAAAATTTTTAATTTTATGTCTGTCTGTATATGTCACGGACCAATAAGAAATGACTCCACACTGCTTACATTTTGCTTAGGAGCAGGGTTCTGCTAACACTGGACCTATTAAAACACTGGGAAAGTCCGACTCGCACTTGGCTGTTTTTTTTCCTTTTGAGAAACCTTAAAAACACACATTGTTCATGTCACTAGTCGCTTAATTAATGAGGCAGCGTCGTCGTTGCGAGTGCTAGGGATTATCTAATTAACTAACAGCTATGTATTAGACCAGGTGGTCTAATACACACACATACACAGGCACTCTTTGTTCTAGAAAGGTTTCTAGAACAAAGAGTGCCAGAAATGTGAGGTCCTGGGTGTTTATCTAGTTAATGGCCGGCGTAATTAAGGAGACACTTTCTTTAGTCTCTTGAAGTCTTGAAGTATTGTTTCATCAACTGATTTTCGGACTTATTATCAAACATATTAAGAAATTCGTGTCAGTCGGCGAATATAGTAGTTTATGCAACTGCTACATAATGAGGGTCCTTAAAACACGAGTGTGTTTTTATGAAACGAGGCGAAGTCGAGTTTCATAATAGGATCACAAGAGTGTTTTAAGGCCTAATTATGTGGAGTTGCATACATTACTTTATCTACACACATATTAAAAGTACTCTAAGATGGGTTCAGAAGCCGAATCATACCCATACCTGTCACGAATTTGACTGTTTTTTTTTAAATCATAGACAAACATACCGAGCTTCGTAAACTGTTTTTTTTTTGTAAAAAAATAAATAAATATCACATTATTAATTATACATGTCGGACTGAACTCGACTTATATACGTGAGTGATCCGTTTTATTTCACTATGATTGTAAATTACGTTGGTCGTCAAATTCGAAAAATTTAATTCGATATCGAAAAGTCATTACGACATCGAATTCGATGTCGTAATTACTATTACTTTACTGCAGGACCTGCTGGTGGAGGTGGTTGGCGGCGGTGGCGACGATGTACTGCAATGCTGGTCATTTTCTACGGTTTCTGAACGCATTTTAGAGGACTTATGATATGTGTGTAGATAAAAATAGTGTTGATTCCAAAAATAAAGTCGTAATCGTTACTCTTCAGTACAAATGACCTAGTAACATTCCTGAAGGTAGCGTGCGTAATCCTCATTTTGGGTCAAACATGTGAAACCAAAACAGATGTTAGTAGGAGACACAACGACAAAACAAGACGTCTATTACCACGTTTATTTAAACGCACAGTGTGTTAATAAGAGGTGAAATTTTGAGTAGGCAGATAAAGCTGAGTATACAACTTTGAGAGCGTTGTAATAGCACTAAAATCCTCCGCGCTTACGGCAATCGACAAGTGACACTCCAAGCTTGCCAGGAAATTACTTAACCCTAAAAGTGGAGTCGACAAACAAACTCTCTCGCAGTCAGTTCAGTATCCGCCCGGATTTCAGGCACAATGTCAATATCCCCTTTTTATACCGAACACTTAGCCGCGGAAATTGCAAACAGCCACAACTATCACTGAGTTACAAGGACTGGCAACTGGCAAACCGAAGACTTTGAATTTAATTCCATTACCGGCAATACTTGGACAAATTCTCCTTTCAGACTACTTCTCTTTCATTTAACTTTGCAATATAAAAACCGCGAAGAAATGCGACTTCACAAATTGTCCGAAACTTTCCAAGTAATAATATTAAGCCGTAGGGACTTTAGTGAGCAATACGCCTGGCTAAAGTTGCAGTAGATAGTTGCTAATGAACTTTTTGTTCAAAGAAGTGTAGTGTGCACAATGGACTGGCGCTGTCTCTGGCCTCTTACTTAAACTCCCATTTGGAATCTGTTCATTTAACACGGTAGATACTTATTAGAACTTTTTCAGCTTCACTGCATTAAATGTTAATTACCACTTAACGTTCAAGACGAATTTCTTACCTAAGGTTAATTCATTCAGTGAAAAAGGAGCGGTTGGTCCTCTCGAATAAATGCATTAGTTGTCGAATAATGGTCATCGACGTAGTATTTGCGCAAAGAATTACCCCGATTGAACTTACTACGATGTTCTAATAATTGAAACAAAATTCTCAAATTACTAACTTACTCGTTTAACGTGAACCGACAATCAATGGCAACCCGTGTTACGTCGATCGATAAAATCCTCGACGTCTGTAATTGAACCGAGCATTGCTTAATTGACCCCAAGTGTAAGGCTGTTTGCACTGGCGCGCCTGCAGTGTTTGCGAACTCCCGCCTGTACGAGTATGTTATGTCCACGCCTTGGTCGTTACTAACATACCTTGCTAGTACCTCCCGAATAACTACTTGTACTTAGTAATTTTGTGGAGAACGTGCAATTCGATTCTATAAGTCCTTTTTTTGAAGTCAACAGTTGATTTCAAAATATAGCCAATAAATAGTCGTTGGCTCTAAATTAAGTTAAAATAGATATGTGGGCGGAATCCCTCTGCGACGCACACGAACGTTATTGTATTTAGCTAGGCGTAGCGTGTGCCGCAGTGGGATTCCGCCCTAACGGAACTGTGGCTAAAAAGTTACAACTTTAAATTCACATCATTTTAGCCTTGCTTAAGTTATTTTATTTGTAACCCTCTCAAACCTTACAATAATTATATATTGTGGTACCAATAACCAGTGCTGTGTTTGTAAAAGTTACGTAGGTATTTAAATCGTATAAACGTCGCCAACGCTATAAATTATTATGCAGCGTCGCATTGAAAACTAAAAGTAAAATAACTCGGTGAATAAAATGGGACACCCGCTGAATACAAAAGACGCGGTGCGCCGTAGCAGGTGGAGGCGAGTCTCAGCTTACGCCTAAATTGCGGAAAGGCGTGAATTTACTGTATGTAAGTAGATATTTTTTTCAGCCTCGCATCGTTACCCGCCAATCTTACTTTACTTGGTCCCTTTTTACCCCTTCTGGGAATCGGATTACCCAACAGCTACTACCTATATACTTTTCTATATTAATTATTTCCAGATGAATCTTCCACGTGTATATTCGACAAATACCTACGTAGATGAGCTGTTAAACTGTAATGGTTGGATACAATTACCACCTTCTACTTATATCGCCCGTTCATCAAAACAATGTGTCAAAACAACCAACATCCCCTTTTGTAGTTGGGTTGCTGAAACGTGTATGTCGTAGAGTTCAAAATTAGAGTGAGTTACGTTGACGCTTTCTAGCTAGTGGACAATAGGGGCGATATAATATAATGATAATATTTTAAATGGTAGACAACAATACTGATTTGCTTACTACGTAAAACAAGTCACAACCTTGGCTTTAATTTGGAGAATAAGAGCACGAAATAGCTCTTATTTTATGTATCTAGTATTCGATGTTGTAATCAAATGTACTTACATATTTATGTATATCACATAGCAACACGATTTTTACGACAATTTCGTTGTATATTCAGACGTTTTAATATCACCCACTTAATGTTAGTAAGTAGGTACACTCGGAGACGTGTGATATTCACAAAGTGTATCCGACGCCCAGCAAACTATGTCACAATTTCGACAGGTGGGGGCAAAATTACCGCAAACACATTAAAGCGACGGTTCTCCCAGCGGTGTTAATGTAGATAAAACATTAATATGTATGAGGCTCCTAGCTTGTTTGTGGCCGAGCTTAGATTTCGCCCTCTCGATGAATAAAGAACGGGGCAGTGCTAGTTAGGCATTGCGTGACTGTAAGTGCGATGGTATCGACGCGCCAGCCCCTTCTGCTTATCAGGGGAATGGCTTTAAGACAGGAAATAAACCATTCTGGACGGTAGTAATTGTTGAAGACAAGGTGAATGAGCCGTTCAATTGTTGCCGGACCAGTGGGCCTAATCGGGGCTCCCCTTTCAAGTCGTGACCTTTCATTGTGAAAACGTGATTTCGGCTCAGTATTTCCCTGCACCAACGGGCTGAAAATGTATGTCAAGTTATCAGTTCTCCTTTATTGCATTTTGTACACTCGACATTACGAATTAATTGGCTTGTCGACAAGCAAAATTCAAGTTTTTAGTGTCAGTATTGTATATCCAATGCATTTGAAAAGCTTCAGTACATTTCCTCAACAAAAATAGGTCAGCCTAATCTGAATGATCCGTGAAAGTTATCGATCTCTTGAACTAATTCACAGTATTACAAATCCATTCGCTGGATCTTTAAACAACCAGTAGGTACATGCGCTTAATATTAATTTAACCCACTTTTCCTGGCTATTACCCATTTTTAAGTTTGAATATCACAGGACAAGGACATTACAGTTCAAGCTGGGGTAAAGAGTTGAGAGAACTTCGAACGATTACCAATACTAAAATATCGTATGGGAATACAAAGTTATAACAATACTAAAAGGTAATGGTATTCAGGGTTCTAGACAATTATCTCCATCAAATAAAAGAGCGAGCGCTTTGCTAATACTTAATCAATTAGCCAGTTCCTGCTTCCGTGTCGATTCTTTTTATTGCTCTCAGATATTTACCGAGTTTCGCTCATTAGTGAAGTTCCTCTACGACTGAGCGCCCAAACTGTATCCTAGACCATGGGTCGCTCACAACACAATAGCAAAATGAGCTGCGCCGTCCATTTTGACGCTAAATTGAATCCGAATGGCGGAGAATCTCGTTTAAAGCCCCTGTAAATAGCGACTTGTAAATAGGTAGGGACGTGGAAAACATTTAGGGAACTCAATCCACCCTTTTGCCTTTTCTGCGAATTAAATGAGAATATAGTTAGTTCGCGACACGGCCAGCGTTTTAGTTTATCTGCGAAATGGCACTTCTCGCTCGAAGTGTCTGAAAACATGGCAATAATAGCACCGACCCTAATTAAAAAGTGGAATTTTTTTAAACTTATTCATGTACAACGCTACACTCCGGTTAGGTGGCGTGAAATAACGAGGTTTTACAGTGAAACCTCCGGGGTCGCGAATGTGTTAAATTTTGCTAAAGAGTTTTTTGTTGCAGCAAACATTAGGATTATTTTACTTGGGCCGAAAGACGTTTTTAAAGTTATTTGCCACTTTTTAAAGCTTCATTCGTGTATGTTTATGTATAATATTATTTGTCACTTTTTAAAGCTTCATTCGTGTATGTTTATCCTAACTAATATTATAAATGTGAAAGTAACTGTCTCTCTGTCTGTCTGTTTGTTACCTCTTCACGGGAAAACCACTGCACCAATCTAGATGAAATTTGGTAAGAAGATAGTCTGAATATTCAGGAATAAAATAGGCTACTTTTTATTGGGGAAAATGATATAGTTCCCGCGGGATAGCGATAACCGAAATCTACGCGGACGAAGTCGCGGGCAACAGCTAGTGTATAATATATATAAAATCTCCTTGTAAAATGATTCCAATGGATAGAAACCATTTTCACTAAAGTGAACGCGAAATATTAGGAGCTGTAAGTAGATTTCCCGATGCAATAAATTGTATGCATCGAGTCCGGTGTCAATTCAATTTCGATTCGCTGTATTCGCTAGGATTTACCTTCGAGCGTTTCTGAATGAATAAACAGAAATTGTTACCGAAAGAATTGATGCAGCGCTAACACGTCTATAAGGAGCTACAATCACGAAGTGCTCAAGATGCCTTCAATTCTCTTTATGCGAATTCGGTATGAAATTTGTCATTATAAAAATCTAATTATTTCAGCGTGCAGCGTCAAAAATGGGACACGTCTTTTTGTATTAGTCGCTTTGCAGAAACGCACGGAGATATTGACTAGTAAAGTTAACGTAACAAAGAAGCATTGTAAACATTGTAGAATGCCACCAAGCTATATATTTTTTTCATTTTCATATTTAGCCATAGTTAAGTAACTTTAATAAAGATCTCGTAGTATAATTAGCTAATCTGACGCACAGACCTAAAATCCTTAGTACTTTCCCCGTTTTAAGGCCAATCCGTTCTTAGCGAGCGTTTTTAGGATTAAGTACCTAATATTTAAACACGTCCATTTACTGCCTTCAAATGTTCACAGATTTTGAGATTGAAATGAGTTAAGTATCTGCTTTTGCTTACTTAAACAAGGTTGTACTATTTAATATTTCAATATATACACAATGTTTTCATTGTTAGTATATTAATAAGATAATTAAATTTTCAAATAAAAATGAATTTTGATATAATGACGAAGTTAGAGAATAGAGTATAAATGTAATTCTAATGGCGTGTTTCATCACCCTCAGCAAAGTTATATCTAACAAACAACTCATAATCTCTGTTAGTTCTAATAAAATAAACAAAGAAAATCTGCTTTCAAACAAAAAAACTGCATTCAAATCGGTTCAACCGCTTAAGAGCAACCGGTGCTACATACAGACAAACAGGCACACTGACATACAGACAAACATATCGGTCAAACTTATAACACCCCTCTTTTTGCGTCGGGCGTTAAAAACGGTCTTAACAGACTATTTGTCAGATTACACCTATATTAATTTATTGAATCAGGCGTTACTTTGCGGAGGTCCATATTTATGATTTTTTTTTTTTTTTTTATACACCTACATTTATAGGAGGGTGGTGAAACAGGCGGCAAATTTAAAAACACATTTTTCCTCGTTTTTACTGGTGTCATTATCGCAAGTCCAAGAAAGCTGCCCTATTCTAAGTCGCACCTAATTTTAGAACACTTTGTTTGAAATACAATAGCAGAAGCTATAGACATGAGTCACGTCAGGACTACACCGAGTATATCAAAAGGCATTTGCTTTTCTATTGGACCATGTTTCAGCGACCCGTAGATGTCCTCTGATGGACCTGTCAATGTCACGGGTCTGTCCCCGACAATCTCACAAAGGACGCGCTTTTGATTACAAATAAAATTAAACTGCTTAAAATCCAGCTGTTTTACTAAACCTCATCTTATCACGTTTTTCGGAAACTAAAAAGCTCGAAACTGCCGTTCTGCTCGCACACGAAAACGATAAAACTAAAACCTATTTGCCGACTTACGATAATGGAAGCCTACAACTCACTTGGAGCAGCAACAGAAAAATACAAGTTACACAATATTGCTCAATTCACCTCAACAATTTCGCTTTATATCTCGAGCGAGCCGCCATCGTTCAGGAACACTGCAGATGTGCTAGTCATTTCGTACAAATGCTGCACAATATCGTGTCTCCATTGACTGGAATTCAACTTCGAGCACATAAAGGGCATCGACGACAAAAGCGCTCGTATTCTAACTCGAATCGAGTTCAAAATCATAAAAATTAAATTCTGTATCTTGGAAGAAGTTTCCCGTTTCGGAGATGGCGCCGCCCCGCTTTGTGCCAGCAGACAATGCCCGCCAAATAGCGACTTCTCTCATATTTCATTCGAATAACAATGACCGGTCTTTCGCTTTATCCAATATTCAATACTCGATCGGGAAGTCGAACGCCTCGAGGGTCGAGATTACCAGCACGAAACAAGTGAAAACCGAAAGTAATTTGAATGAACGGTCCAATATAAAGTCGCCACACACTGCCCGGCTGCCCGGACAAATATTATTGTTAACCCAAATGAATCCAGACCTTTCTGCGCGCTCTCATTAATAACGTCTAATCTACAATGTTTAAACAAAGAAGTGCTTACGCCGCGAATCCGGGCCGCGACCACGGCCGGCGGCGGCGGCCGGTCCGGCCGAACGTCGTTATCCGTTCGTCACCGGACAACAATGCGACAAGGGTCTGCTCGTCAGATTGCAAATTAAATTAGAACGTCCCGGCGATCCTGTTTACGCTTCCTTATAAATGTGCAAGTTTAAAAGGGATGCTTAATTCATGAACCTATTCTAAAGTTAGACCATTCAATTTACATTTTCAAACTCATGCACGGCTCAGGAACGATTTGCATTTCCTGTCTGCGTGTTGCATCTTGTCGCAAAGTACGTGAGGCTTCAGTGCTGAATAGAAACATGCAATACGTTGAATTGAGATAAGAATATAGAGGTATTTATCAAGCGGAGCTCGATCCATTGCTGTTTACCAGCGGCGTCCATTGCCCCTCGTAAATCGTTTAAAGGTTGGGCGTTCTCCATCCTCAAGATGAATGCCGTTGTCGGACTGATATATTTACTGTCCGCCACATGGTCTCCACTCTCTTGAGCATGTATCTCCAGAACCACTAATATAAATAGGCTCGATGAATAATAAACGCTCGACCGGCTTCGAGAAATTCGCAGAGTACTAATTTAGTTTATTTCGTCGACTAAAGCGCTCTTGAGGCGTGGGCTTACTTAGTGTCCCTCTCTAAGAGTTTTTTTTTGCCTAAACGATTTTACAGGGCGCCCAACTGTAAAAAAACAATGCCTACTTACAGCTTAAACGAATAAGTGATAGCGTTGATGTATCGTGAGAAAGAAACCTACGCATCCGCGTATGTAACATACGTAAAGTGCGGTATGGCATATTACCCATTTTTCATCTAAATCGTGTGACTTTTGCCCGTTCGCGCGCGTAATGTAGCGCACTTTATCGTCAGTAATCCTGCCGTAACGGCTCTTCTTCTCGGCCTATTCGGAGGCTCGAGGAGGAATCGAGCTGCGTTGTGTTTTGTTTCCATGTTAAAACACAATAAAAGCTCACCGCGTCCGCCATAAAGAGAGCTTTTAAAACTGAAACCACTTCATTTACCCGTAGCGATAGGGCATTATAAACTGAAAAAGAAACGCGCGTGCAAGTGGGCGGGTTCTGTGGTTAACGTTGCACGTTGTTGATATTTTGTAGGTAGCATGTTAATCGATAAGCTTGGAGCTTTCCTTATTCGATAAACACGTAAAGCATACGGTTCATTTGAAGAATCTCTTTGAAGTCTCGGTCTGTCACCGATAGACTCGCAGCGGCAAGCGCAATAACGGCGAGGTCAGGCCTGAATTGAATGCGAACGAACAAGCCGACCTTTCCCTAACAAAACCCTTTTAGATGATACGTGTTTTATAAAATTGACTTCTGTTTATCCGTTTATCAGTAGACGCTCTTTTGTCATTTACTTATTATCCATTACGTATTTTTCGGGAATGGATCGATTCGATGTTAATAATAGATGTACGGTCAGCGTACATTTTAGATACTAGGCGCTCTGCGCGTGTAACCCCAATTGCCGACACTGCTGTCGCGGCATAGTTAGTTTACTTTAAATACTAATTAAGATAACTAGATTAGTCACGTAGTGTCACGCTAACAGCGAACACTAGCAATTATTAACAGTTAACAATAGTGATTCAATAACATAACAATTGTAACATTAACTTAACATTATTTATTAAACAGTTTAAAATTAAAAACACTTTCTTTTCACATACAACAACCAAGAAGGGCACTCGTAGTATATCGGTTCGTCGCGTGCTACGAGTATAATATAAGGTTCGCCACCCTTACAATAGATGAGGAATTTGCCAGACAACTTCTTCGTAGGTATTCTTGTGCCGAAAAATGTGTCGAGAGAACCGAGACATTAACACATTGCTTACATGAGTACAAATATTTATACAGAGATATTATTTGTGAGTACATTCAGTAAAAGTAATATTTTGTGAGTTTATGCAAGAGAGAAAGAAAAATATATTTATAACAAGTGATTCGACTCACACATGATAAAAATAACAAAAAATAACAAAAATGGACTTAAACTGGCAACTAAAAACGTGTGCCGAACAGCGATAAAAGGGCCACACTCAGCATGATGCTGCGGCAAGCAATTTAGGTGGAGCAGAATAGTACTTTTTGATACCAGTGCGGAAAGTATGTCATTTTGCACGAGTCCCTAGAAATCTCGGCCCGAGCTGCTACGCGAGGGTCGAGACTCGGGACGAGTGAAATTGACAATTCTGCACGTGTATCAAACGACGTTTTTTAATACATTTGCGAAAAAAGGAAAATGAAACAAAAATAAAGCAGTAACTAAAGTAGACTTTATTTCTTTGTGTGGTGAAAATTCAGAGTGCAATTTGAACAATTATTAAGAGTAACATTAAAGGACTTTGTGGGTAAGTTCAAAGTTTGACTCAAGCTGCTGGTAATCTCGCACGTTTGTGTCATCTCTGGCTTATATTAGTCGGTGTAGAACTACGTCGCCATCCATCAGAATTAGAGGGTCCTGGCTCAGGTGTAGAAATTTTATCGTAAGCCTGAGAGGGGCCTGGTTGGGGTTCATAACTATTACAAAACGTGGACGGATGTTGTTTAGTCTCACACTGTTCAATGGGTGCTGGTTGTATATGGATTGACTGTGTTATTTGCTTTCCAATTTTTGGTTTGTTTTCAATGGAGTTTTCTATATATCCTTCGGCGACGTGCGTTGATTTCCAACCACCATGCCTTTTTAGAGTTGTCATATTAGCCCCAGAATCAGCGAGTAATGTGGCAGAGGTCCTTCGGAAACTATGACCTGTATAATAGTCAGCATCGGCTAAGTTTAAAAATGTCGCTATTTCTTTTGGCATTTCCCTTTCTGATAATTTTGAAAAAAACGGTCACTCTTTCCTTTCGATGAACGCTGACAATAATATTTCTTCACAATTTCGTAAAATGATCCATCCACTGTAAAAGATCTTGGAATTAAATTTTTAGTGTTTGGTATTTTTATTAGGAACATATTTCCGTTGTTTTCAATATCTTTAATTGTGGCATTGGCAAGTTCGTCACACCTGTATGCACCAGCAATTCCAAAAATGAGTGGTACCTGTCAACAAATTTAACACACATTCATTAGTCACCTCTATAGTAAAGAAAGACCACTTAATAATTAATACCTACCATAATAAGTATTGCGTTTAAAACCTACATTTGTGGCCAGATAATGATGATCCGGAGCTTCGTTAATAATTTTTTGAATATCAACAGCTTTTCTCTTCTCTTCAAAAATGCAGTCAATTTCGTGTGACTCTTTATGTCAATGTCGTTTTTCATTTTAATCATACATTTTAACATTGAATATTTGACCACATAGTAGATGCCTGATATTTCTTAGACAGTTCAAGAAAGTAGGTTATTAGTACGTTTTCCGAGAATGAAACAGCTTTGTTTTCCCGTTTCCAGTCTATGAAATTGGTCATACACGGCCATGTATTTCTCCTTGGACTTCTCCGGTAAAACACAATTACTTGGCATTGTTGCCTTTTCACGTATATCTGGGGGAGTTAAATCTATTCCACAATCATCTGAATCACTCATTTTTATTACACAAAAACTTTATTATCACGAGTCACTTGCAAAATTCAACCGTGAATGAAAAAGGCGGGAATAGAAAAAACTTTAACTTTTAATTAATTAACTTTTTTCAACGTGGCATCGGTTGTCAGCATTCAGCTAAATCAAAATACACTATTTTAGGAAGAGATTTATTGTATCAAGGTAATTTAATTAAATGTAAACATGAAACAGCAATAAATATATTTTTTATTACTTTTTATTTGATTTCTTTGCAAATTAAATGTATTCTTTGGCGTAAAGAGTCTTGCTTAATACTCATCTCCGGTCTTTGATAGCCAAAATAGCCAATCAACCAACGTTATGAAAATTGTTCTAGATGATTTTTAATGTTATATAACCCTGTAATTTGTCATATATGCAATTTAAATATTTTTAATAAATATCTAATAATAATAATAAATGTAAATATATTTGCATTATATTGTTTCAATTCCAAATGACGCAATAAAAAAGTAATTCAATATACAACTCTTTGGTTGGATGGATGGCTTGGAACAACTGTTAATTAAAAAAAAATGGAAAAGTAATAAACATCTAATGTGCAAAATATAACTTTCCCCACGATATGTAGCCACATAAAGTACCACTTTTTAAGCAACTGTATTAAAAATATTATAGTACATTATATGAGTCATAATACCTAAACACCCCATTCGAACCAGCATTGAGCGTTCGTTGCCACCGTCAATGACATTTCATTTGATATTTTGTCACCAGCGAGGTTTTAGTTCAGGCTAGACTATACATAAACCCGCAACAAATTGCCAGAAACGCTACAACAGACAGACGCATAAATCAAGACTTGGTATGTGTATTTTAAGCAGTAATTTATTTGTTCGTGATCCTGACCTCATTAATGGCATTTAGGGAATACGCCAAATGTTATTTCATGCATAATATCGTTACTACTGAAAATAACCGAGAGTTTGACTGGCTACCCATGATAAATACTCCCTAAATAGTTGTAATTTTTTTTATAGGTATGTACTTTTTTGTATTAGTGTGTTTTAGGTATATGTATTTACATGTAGTATGAATTTCTCTGCGCTTTGGTTTTGTTACTATCATGCTGTGTATTTTTTTTGGTAAATGTGTATAAATGCATTTTGTGAAGTGTTCTAAAAAGGTCTTGTGAGTGATTAACGGAGCCTATGATTCAACTTATGATTTCTATTCTATTTATTACATAGTAAGTCTGGTCTTATCTTGTTTCTGCGTTGGCTAGTACCAGTAAGTACTTTAATTCAGACCCAGCAACTTAAAGATGAAGTAAGTATTCCCCTAAAAGAACACTAATTAGTGTTTTGAAATTCAATCAATAACTTACTGAAATGGGCATGGTTGATCTAGTGTTGTGTTGCAGACCTGACCCCCTAACGTTTATCGACGACATAAAGCATTTGTCCCTCTCGCACTTGCATATTTGTTAGAGAGTGACGAATGCCTGTATGTCGTGGATTAGTACTTTTTGATATAAGTGCGGAAAGTATGTCATTATGCACGAGTCCCGAGGTGTCTAGGCCCGAGCCGCAAGGCGAGGGTCGAGACTCGGGACGAGTGAAAATGACACTTCCACACGTGTACCAAACGACGTTTTTTAATACATTTGCGAAAAAATTACAAAGAGGGGGCCGGCCGCCCCACCACCACCACCACCTAGCAGAGCCGCCGGCGCCTTGGAAAAGTAAAAAGCACTAGTACGAAAAATAAAACTTTCCGCATGAAACGTAGCTACAAAATGTAGCACTTTTTGAGCAACTGTATTAAAAAAAAAGTCCGTGCTAGAGGGCCTGGCCCATATAAATAAAATCTGCCGAACAAAATCGATGGCAGCCTTAATAGAATTAAGAATTCGTATTTTTTTATCACTTAACCACGTTTTGTTCGCACAAGGCAGTTTCTCTTAATTAATATGTCAGACGCAAAGACTGTTGGTGGCTGCTTTTTCTCAGATTTCCTTTGACCCTGCCACTTGTGAGAAGTGCTCTCACTCTAGCAAAAAGGTAAACACGCGGAACTGAACTTTTTCTCTGTTGGTATAATAGTATTGTGTGCGTTAAACTTGAATAAAGACGATCTGCGTCGTTTTTAGGGTTCCGTGCCTCAAAAGGATAAAGCGGAATCCCATATTTTAATGAAGATCACTTGTTCGTTTGTAGTAATTCAAAACCTATAGAAAATTTCTCGTATACCTTTGCATTGACCTAGATTTTTAAAATTTATGGTTAAATATTTTTTACGATGGTAAACTTCTTTGCGAGCGGTAAACTGACCGCGACGTAGTCGAGGCATCAGGACAGCAGTGTTCCAACGATAACGTTAAAATTGTCCCTCAATCCAGGTTATTTATTGTTTTACTTATTTATTATAACATTGCAACCAAAGTATAATTATACTCGTAGATGGTAAATTAACACACCTACAAGCTTGTGCGCGTGTTCTATCTATTGCTCACTACTAACATAATCTTGCATACTAAGTAAGTAAGTAAACACTTTATTGTACAGACAGTACATTAATAAAGTCAAGTTACAAACAATGAGACGGATACTCAAACGGATGGCAGACAATGCATGTGGCAAACGCCTTAGACCGGACTATCTCAAACTCAGTTGTCATATGGACCGACTGTAATGTCTTCGAGTACCTACTCTGAACTTTTCAACTATAGACAAAGCATTTAGTGTCTACCCTCTCTTCGCCCAAGGCGTGTGTCACATGCACATCATCTTTGTTTTCACATCATCACATTTACTTACCAAAAGTTTTCTTTCTTTAAAGTTTTGACGCAACGAAAATTCGCATAGTTCCCGCGGGATAGCGATAAACAAATTATAATAGTAGTCGCAGGTAAAAGCTAGTCGTGTTGTATGTTTATTTTTAATGGTAAAGTGGCTAAACCGCTAGGGTTCAATATCGGACAAGTGGCGAGCCTGTTTGTCACCCCGCCGACCCATTTTGTCAAGTGATGAGCCCCATTCCGGTCCGAATTGTGGTAAAGAGTTCAACAGCCTTGCGGTTGGATTTGATTTGGCAAATGTTTAGCTTCCAAGCTCTAATAATGAAAGATACTATGTTTACAAATAAATATTCGCGAAATGAAAGAAGCTAGCAGGATAAAGTTCAGAAGCCTCTACAGATTGCTTTCAGAACTGCTACTATGAGACCCCCCACTGGCATTAGCTTCCGCTGCCCCGCAGACATCGAATGACTGCATTTATTTTGATGGCCATAACGCACTACGACTCACACAAGGAAAAGGAGTAGTCGCAAAAGACTCTTAATATGCCACCACTAGTTTTACTTCTCAAAACTTTTTACATGGCACCTTTAACATGGCTTTTTGCGTGGAATTTCCCTTTTCCATCCGAGCTATTAGCCGCGTCGTTGTCAGTGCTTCAATTTCCACCGCTCTTCATAAGCCACCTGGCTCAAAGACTTAACTAAGTAATCCTTGAAGCGACACCTGCCTTGTCGCTGTGAGGGCATCAGAAATATTTACTTTGTTTCTTCTGAATTTATTTGTACTGTGCCCTAAGCACGACTTGTCGAATCCTGCGTCACGTAAAATCGAATCGTAAACTATAACGAGTTTGTATGACGTTTGGAACAGCGCCCGCCCGTGAGCGTATTTGGAACTAAAAATTAGTATGAGATTTCTCGATCTCGATACGATAACCGTAACGTAACGCAGGATTCGACAAGTCGTGCTTAGGGCACTGTACACTCAAAGCAAAAAATAGAGAAACGTTTTCTATGTATCTTCCCCATGTGTTCCCTTATAAACGTTCCTCTAATTTTGGCTTTGAGTATATTTTTAGAGTGACCTAAGTCTGTCGCTTAGTTCGTTGTGGTTTTAAACGTGACTTGACTACTCTTTCTTAGACGCGTTTGATGCCTAGCCGATTTTGAGCAATGCATTCGGTCGAATATGAGAACATCATAAATATTCATAGTTCATTTTGTTTTTTTCTTCTCAAGTTATGAAAAAACATGAATGGAGTTACCTTGTACAGATCGATGCAAAGTTTAAAACAACAACTTGTTCTGTATAAAAAACTTTGTTGTGAACATAAAGCTAAAGCGCGGTGACCTCTCCAGGTTTTGTTGTAACTTTGTTTGTAGTTAGCTTTGCAATACGCGAGCAATAACACGCAACACACGACACATAATCATAGACAAACATATCGAGCTGACGTTTCGTCTTGTCTATTTTTTTTTAGACCTATTTTTAAATTGTGTTGATTTTTGAAGACGAAAATTATTTACCTACGGTTTCTAAACGTATAATAGAGAACTTATGTGTAGATAAAGTAAAATACAGTCTTAACTGACCCATCTGGATATACTTTACTGTCAAATATATATTATTGAAACTAGCTATTGCCCGCGAGTTCGTCCGAGTGATACTTGTTTATTGCTATACCGGGGAAATTATATTATTGAAATAATAGTCGTTATCATATTGGCTTACATAGTCATCTAGATTAGTGCCGCCAAGTTGTCATTTGTAATATATGTATTACTCCTTTAATGATGATGATTGATGAACGTGAATAAAAAAATGGCTTTACTGTTTTATTTTGCAGTTGAGACTACTTACTCACACTTCATAGGTACATGTATTAACAACTTATATTGAAATAATGGCCAGGTTAAGAAAATAATTACTTGAGGGTCGGTTCCCTAACACAAGCATCTACTTTTCCCTACTGTGTACTTGTAGACAAGTGGATACTCATGTTAAGGAACCTGTACAAACATTTGTACAACGCAATGCATCATAATACAAGTGCAAAACAATACAGGATTTATCCCGTTTAAATTTGACATGTTTTGATTTCATTAAAACACATTTTTGATGAGGAGTACAGACATGAATAAGGCTAGCATAATGCCTCACCCTTGTCAAGGCGCCGCATGTACAGCCTTAATGCCGCCCCCTGCCGCGGCGCCCTAGTCGGACTTAAGGCTACAATGAGTTTCAGTAATACTACACTACACTATGCTGGAAGGAAAGACTCAATACTAAAATAATAATAAATATCATGGGACAATTGACACCAATTGCTGTAGTCCCAAACTTGGCAAAGCCTGTACTATGGGTACTAGACAACGGGTAAATATACTTATATAGATAAATACATACTTAAATATATATTAAACATCCAAGACCCGAGAACAAACATTCGTATTCATCATACAAACATCTGCCCCGACCGGGGATCGAACCCGGGACCTCAAGCTTCATAGTCAGGATCTCTAACCACTAGGTTATCCGCTAGTTAAAAAAACTTAACCTTCAAGATTTTTTACCTGAAGATTCCTCCATTTCCTTTTGCTGCTGACTGAACATGCAACAGTGGCCTGTTGAAATGATCGAAGTGTTTTGTATTGGTTATGATCTGATCCGACCCTTCCTTGAGAAGCGCGTCTTTTATAAAATACTAACGACCCACCGGGCTTCACGCGGGTTTCTCCGCTACTTTAGATTTAATTATAATTATCTTAATTATCTATACCTAAAAAACAGTACCGTGACTGACTGACAGACAACGTACAGCCTAAACCACTGGACCTAGAGACTTGAAATTTGGCAAACATGTACCTTGAGTATCCTAGAGGTGCACTAAGAAGAGATTTTTCGAAATTCCCACGGGATAGGGAACTAGCCCATTTTGAAACATTTCACGGGGGCAAATTCGCGGGGCCTAAGCTAGTAATTGTATATATACACACTAGCTTAAGCCCCGCGGCTTTGCACCCGTGAAATATTTAAAAATCGGCTAGTTCCCTATCCCGTGGGAATTTCGAAAAATCCCTTCTTAGTGCACCTCTAGGATACTCAAGGTATATGTTTGCCAAATTTCAAGTCTCTAAGTCCAGTGGGTCAGGATGTGCGTTGTGTGTCAGTCAGTCAGTCAGTCAGTCACGGTACTGTTTTATAGGTATAAAGATAGAAGAAGATAGACCTTCCGGAAAAGGTTATCTATATGTGTGTGTAAAAACTGTATCGAAATCTGTTATTTAGTTTTTGAGTTTATCGCGTTTAGACAGACAGAAGCGCGATAAACCTCTATTTTTGTTAAAACACAAGATAAGTACTACCAAATTAAAATCATACTAGAACCATCATTACGCTAAACTTACAAGATATTAATTATTATCAAGAAAAAGACTTAGGAAGACGTTTTTTCTCTCTCTCTGTCTCTAATATACCTAAAACTTGTCTGAGCACTCTGCGCCAGTCTGCGCGTCATGCAGAATCTTTTTGTAGGACTATTTGATTACATTCCACAGAAATGATTACCTAAGGAAAAGACTATTAAGAGCCAAATTTATTCAAATAAAATCTATGCCTTATTTCTGCTATCATTATTTTTATTCGACATTTTGTCTGGGCATCTTTGAAGGACATCGTACTTATATTTTTATTGCAAGGTTAAGTAAGTAATAAGTTTTGTAGGCGGCTAATAATTTATTAAAGCGCCTTTAAAATTTAATTCGTTAGATATGATAAATATTTTATATACGTAGCGATGGAAATAAAATTTTACTATCTCCAAAAAATTGTTTTCACCTTCTATTCTAAGTGGCAAATATCGAAATCAAACTCGATTCAGAACTAAAATAACATACTTATCGTAACTTCCCATCTGTCCGCCCATCCATCAAAAACCCAAATCTCTACTCGCACATCCTAATACAGACAATATGTTTAATAACTGTCTTCTTTACGGCGCAATATTTTTTTTTTATACTTATATCGAGTAACATCTGCCAACCCTCATTTCCTTCAGCTACCAACATTGTGGAAGGAATTTAGTCCAATGACGTTGTAATAAATTTTCCCTCTCATATTATCCATAAAGCTAGGAAATGACCCAGCGCTGGACCTTCGAGATGTACCGTAATAAGAGCATCCGCAAATTAACTAACCTACTCCTTAACATACAATGTGAAGCGGTATTTGATGTCGAAGCTACTACTAAGCTAAGTTAAAAGCTTACTTGTATACTAACCGAATTATGAACAAGAAATATTTCTTTTTTTATATGTTTATTTATTTGAGTTTGAACCCCAGTTATATAGTTAATATTGAATTGCACAGCAAAATTACTGGATTGCACAGATGCAAAAGAGATACGACTAGTATTTAGAGGCACATCAAAAAAATTGCAGTCTTATGTATCTCTTTTGTTTTCTGATTTTAGAAGGAATAAATATATATAAAAAGTTATTGCTAGTTAAACTATTCTTTGTTTAATGATTAAACTGATCAAATGGTTAAACCTTAATTTAAAAGTACAGACTGATTACGTTCTGACGCCATTAAAATCATTCCTAGAGTTACTTCAGTTTTTACACCAAAACATAGAATTATGATAAGTTGAATTTTGTTATATCTATAACCATTGTTTACAGCTAACCAGTATATTTTGTGCTAATTAGTAATTATGATTAGGTACAGATTTTATTCAGAGCAATTATGAGCGATATATCACATGTGGGAATTGTTGGATTAATGTCGTATTACGTAATACATATTAACTTAATTTTAGCATTATTCGGTACACTTAGGATAAATGTAGGCAAGTGTTTCACATAATAGCGCGTTCCAACACTCCATCGTCATATTCATAATCGTAACAATGAAACCGAGCTATAATCACTTCTGTATTTGTGTCCCTTTCTAGCTTTTACTTTCTCACATAATACGCACGCATGTTATTTTACGGTACTACAATTTCTGTACGAAAAATAAAATTTTCATGTCCACTATACGTTTACCTTGAAATTTTCAACCAAAACCTCGATTTTCATTTCTGTGCCCTAAGCACGACTTGTCGAATCCTGCGTCACGTAAAATCGAATAGTAAACTATAACGAGTTTGTATGACGTTTGGAACAGCGCCCGCCCGTGAGCGTATTTGGAACCAAAATTTAGTATGAGATTTCTCGATCTCGATACGATAACCGTAACGTAACGCAGGATTCGACAAGTCGTGCTTAGGGCACTGTATCCATTAAAAAATATAAAGTCTCGCTTTGGCCCAACTGTATGTTGATAAAAAAATATTCCGACAAATTGCTTCCTTTTTAACCGACTTCAAAAAAGGAGGTGGTTACGTTCCAATCTGTTTATATATTTTTTTTAATCGGTTAAAAATGGAAAACTTATGTGTTGGAGCATTGAATTAGATAGGAGGTCCGTTGAAGCGAAAAACAAATGCACACAATACTTCCGTACGTGGCACAATACAGATTTGCTTTTTGTCTTTTACACAAATTGCCCACTGGGCTGAGAACGCAATAAATGATTAGGATTATATTCGCTTGTTTCTGAACCGTTTTTAATTCACTATGCGTTCCAAATATAAATAACATTAGAACTGTCAAGACTCCATTTTGTCTCGCATTGCTCGCCAACTTCAACCTAAATGTTACCAGTTTGTAACATAGTTACAAAAAACATCAGGAAAAAAATTAACACTTCTTTAGTAAAGTTATCTATAAAATATTACTATTATGTATTACTTGCCGATCATTATAAATATTGAAACAACTATTATTATAATACTTATTACATAAGCACTTTAGTATATCGAGGTTGTAATTTTTTTCTTAAGGATGTTTTGTATTGTTTTTGGAAAAAAAAGCAAAAAAAATATGTTTTCAGTAAGTACCTGGCTACTGTGTAAAATTGACAGGTTAGTGAATGAAGTCAGCAGCAAATTCAATCATAAAATGTTATTTGGAACGCATAGTACCGTGTGTTGTGTTTAATTGAATTTCAAATATCCAGCTACGCCATAGACTTACACAATACTGGCTACGCACATTGCGCAAACGTTAGTAAAAATAATGTTTATAGAGTCAAATCATTATCCAAAAGTCTTAGCGTACAATACCTCCTAGTTCAAATGAGAATGAGCGTTAGCGTCGGGTTTCTAAAAATAAGACCCAAAAACTGAAAATACCTGCTTAGCTTTTAACTCAAATCACATAAGGTGGCAGCACAGGAAATCTAGCAAACTGATTCATTACTACTTTCGAATCTCTTAGGAATAAAAATGTAATATTTGCATGAAAATTCCTAACACAGCCCGGCGCAGATAAGATGGCATTTCGAGGGATTCCCGCGAGAGCGGTTGAGTGTACCTACTTACACTAAGCGCGGAAGCCTGGAATTCTGTAAAATAAATAGGTAGAAGTATAAATCGAACTGTAAATTTTTTAATTAACAGTTCCTAGGTCAAAAGAATAACTTCTTTCTTTGTTCCAAAGTGGTATACGGGTGCGGTGTAACAGACACCAGCGACAGTCTACACAATGTACAAGATGCGCTGCACTCTTTGCTCATCACGATAGGGCGCATTTGTATTATATTTTTATAACAATTGTATTCCACAACCGCTATGAATATGCAAAACCAAAGCTTAAGATAAGTAACTGAGGCCAAGCTACACTCATAGTGCGAATATAACAAATTGTTGCGGGCATTTCTCGCGGCCGCGGGAGGGGTGCGGTCATCAATTTATTTTTCCGCGTTCGGTCTCGTTCCAATTATTTTCGGGCACGGTACTGAGGCATAAATCTGCTAGCTGGCCCGAAATCTGCACGCATCGCCCGCCGCCTTGTTTGTAGTTCGGACTTCGGTGGGCTGACTAATGCGATACGCTTCGAGATTTATGTTTCTCGACAAAAAATTGACAGAAGCTAACCCAACAAATGGAGGTGCTCGAGCTCGCCTCGCTTATGGAAAGCGGCTGCGCTAGTGAGAGCCCATAATCCCTACTAAAATATGTAAATGTTACACTTTGTTATTTTTCTGCTGATCTGATGTCGTCAGTACTTAAATTGGGCTAGTAAATATATGAATTTAGACTGTGAATTTAGATCTCTTTATTTGTTAATAATGGATATTCGTTTCAATTTACCTTAAAGTATAGTTATTATCTCCCATGCCTAAATTACACACAGTGTTCTATTCCAGTCGTTTCTCAAATGTGTCAAAAACTTAACCTACATCGATGACAAACTTTGTCATAATCTATCTCGATTTTGTACCGTCGCATTTCACGAATACAAACTAAAAATGGCGGGATTAAGCAATTAGTTCATCCCTTGTGCTCCAGATTCCAGCCGTCAGCCCACATTAACGTTAAAAGCGTACAAAGTCGTTCCAGTATCTAGGCTTAAAAGCACGAGCTTTCCAAAGAGTTTCTAACTTATGTCGGCACACTTTCAGCGGTGCCAAAGGCAATTTGGTGCAGCATTATTTAAGTTTGAACGATTTTCTTAAAAGGATTATTTCTTGTTTCAGGTAACAGTCAGATATTTACGGAAAAACAAGTAGGAAGGGACCTGTCATAGTATTATAAGTATAAAACATACGGCAGCGTAAGTAGTAAATCAATAACGTTTACAAATGACTTTTGCTCTCTTTTCTTCAATCACGTGACTGAACGTCATGGTTTTGTAATAAAAGATCCTATCAGAGTGACTCGGCCGGTTTCAGCCGGAAATTCCAACGTTAAAAAGCCCCGCTAAGTGTATGAAATGCTTGCATATTTTAATATCTTCATTACGATAGGCATCGAAAGGGCTAGTCAACCCTTGATCAAAATTTCGGAGCAGTAAATTATAAACACGAACGCTCGGGTAAATTTTATTCATTTAACTTAATTACGGACTAATGGAGTTTATGGCGCCATTATTAATCTTGCTATGTGGAGCTGGCCTTAGTCTTGACGGCTGATTGCCCGAGCCCTTCAAATTGTATGAGAAAGTGGCTCTTAGCGGAGCCATTGGGACTTAAGGGTTAAGTTGTCAAACTGTTATCTTCATTTCACTCATTTAACCACTCTTCTGAGAGGTGTGGCGGAAGGATGATAAATCTTACATACCTATATACTTAGTTCGTTGATTCAGCAGTTCAAAATAGGACTTGGGATGTAATTGAAAGGATCTCACTCCCCCTTCGTGTCGTATTATTGTGTTTGTGAGACGCATTGTTACATTTTACTACACTGCTTCTTATTTACATTTTATGTTCCTCGCGTATCATTTTATTTGCGTTAAATCTTGTTTTACTTTTTTAAAGTGAATACCGAAAATTTTTAATCAAATATTCAAACGTATACTCTGAAAACAACACGAAAAATATAATGCAAATAATGCAGTAAAAAGTGAGTAAGGCTATATAAAGCACTAGGGACAGGACATTAATATAAATATAAGGATATGACCTTTGGACCATTTTGAAATAAGAACAGTGTTGCGAAACAGCAGGCGGGGAGAGGTGCGCGCGGCCGTCTCATATAGCTGGTACAAATTTTAGTGCCACAAAATTGGCAACAAAAGCGGAGTACCAAAGGGTCCATCTTTACGCTAAGTATATGTACAGGTCTATGATTAGGGAATCTTAACTAGGTATTATGTTTCAATTTAATCTCGGCATTGAGGGTTCGGGACAAAGATGTTACGCCCGAAGCATAGCACAGGGGGACTGATGATTCTCTTCTTCAAAAAGAGCGATACTACCCTATTGCAGAATTAGGTACAGACCCATCACGCTGGTGAGCCTAGTTTACAAGTTTTTCGCTATCCCCATCTCAAATCCGAAAAGGCACAATAGACGGCACAAGCACACGCTTCACCTATAATCGGCTATGTCCACGGTTTGTGGACTACGAGTAATCCTTTGCTGTGCTAGGCTGTGCTGCAGTGCAGTCCCTCCAGAGGTATCGACTATTACTGTATCGAAGTGCTGAAATATGTTTGTATATAAACCCCACCACGACAATTCGATTACAGGACCAAAGTGCAAAACCGATCCATTTGCTGAAAGGTGAAAGCCAAGATGACGTCTTTAAGCTTATGTCCTGGAAAGGATTTGGCACCAACATCAATGACGAATACATCACTCACACATGATGAAACCCTGGAGGATCTAGGAACAATGCTCAGCAATTTCGGAAGTGCATCCCAACAGGTGGGTCTTAAGATGAACATGGATAAGATGAAAATTATGTCCAATATCCATGTCACACCCATGTACCGGTCAAAGTTGGAAGCGCTGTACTTATTTGTACCCTGGGTTTTCCTTACGCGATCGAATCAGAAATGTGGAGATCCTTAAGAAAATGCAAGTCACCAACATAGCTAAGCGGATCAGCATGATGAAGATGTAAGCTATACTCGAAGAACTAACCACCGGTAGGAAAGAAATGTTTTAGAAGGAAGATGGAGTGTTGGACGGACCCCTACTGGGTGGACGATGACTTGGTCAAGGTAAGTCGTTGGTTGCAAATGCAATGGCCCAGGATCGCTCTTAATAGAAATCGGTGGGGGAGGCCTGTGTCCAGCAGTGGACGTTTTCATCGCACTGCTAACTTTTTGCTGCACGTAACATTCACATTAACTCACATACTATTTTCTTTGACATTAAACTACTCTTCGCGGCAGAGTTATTTTAGAGCTATCGTTTTCAATAAATTTTCACGACCAATTTTTTTGCACCGTGAATTTCTCCGGTCAATCCAGAATACCGTTGCAAATGGACGGCCGCATTTTTCCTCAAAAAACGTCTATAAAGTTAATTAGAGTGTAATGACCCCAGTCGTTATAAATCTCCTTCAGCAAACGCTTGGGCGAACAGCGCCGCCTATGGCTTCCAGGCTCTCGCGGTCCGGTCCAATTAATACCCTTCCCAGTTTTATTACGCAGCTAATTACCTATTTATCCACGTTACCAAAGAAATAGAGAGTTAATTCGAGAATATGTTTCCCTAAAAACATCAACGATAAAGATTACCTACAGAGGAAAATCCCGATTTCCTCCCTCGCTTAAAAAAGCACAGTGATAATAAATACATGTGAATATGAACTGACATTGTAAGTAACGCTGATTTACATGTGTCGGATTCAGTTTTATTCGACCATAGTGGCTATTCAAATGTTATGAGGGATTCAGATTCACTGACGGAGGGTAGAATTTCGTCTTATGTAGTGGCTATTTTTGTTACTTAAGGAAATATAATGTATAAGTCAATTGTTCAAACTCGTGAAAAAATACGTAAAGCGCTTTATGTATTTTTTCACGAGTTTGAACAACTGACTTTGTAGTCATGTTATACGTACAATGTAACAAGCATTTTTCAGGGAAAACTGGAAATATTTAGGTAAGTGAGCAGCCGAATATAAGCAGGCCGCCGGTAATCATTTTGTTAAAGTCAAAATAATTTGAATGGATAAGAACTCATTTTAAGTCCTTGCCAACGCTCCGAGCTCGTTTTAAGACTTCATATGTTTCATAAATAATATCACACATTTCATCCAGCACAGAAATTAGTATACACTCGCACGTCAAAGCTAAACCAGAGGTTATACACCTCAAATTTTAGTGGCACTCTGGTTTCAACACGAGTGAGAGCGCAGCACTGTGCCACTTCGCGTAACATGCGTATCACCGCGCATCAATAACCGCATCCTGCCATCCGTCACACTAACAAGCTTCAGCGTGCCACCACTCCACCCGATTCCACATTTACGACCAAATGTGGTAACAGAGATGAGCGACATCCCCAGCGTTTCCCGTGACAGTGGCAAGCCGACGTGAGCGCCACTACAAGTTTTATGAGCCAGCCCGCTTGACTGTCCCAGCTTGTTACGTTTTTTTCACCTCTTTGCAACGCTCTGTGGGAAGCGCCGAAATCCCATTTTTGGGCAGACATTTTCCACGTTCAGCTCTGCAGCGGGTTAGGAAGATAAATATTTGAATCGTGTTTTACGGTCGGTCGGCTCCCACTGCATTTGTTAGAGACGGACATTTTATAATTTACGACAAAAGTGCAATGCTGCGTGATTCTTGTTTTAAACTTTACACGTATTACTTAAGTATACTAGACATGAAAAATCTATTAAATGCTATATAACGACTTTGAATGATAAGTATTCGGATCAAAGTAAAGTTCAAAGTTTTAACAAAACTGGTACCGCAGCGAAAGCGAACCTATATGTTCGTAGTAGATTTCCACGTAGTGTGTCTCATTATGTATTCCACGATTGCCCGTCCCTCGATGTTTACCCACTCTGCTGTTGTCAGTTTCCTCAGAATTCAGATCAAAATGTTTACGAGGCGAGTACATAGGTATACGCTCGGAGATAAGATTCAGAAGTGATTCACAGCGTCTGCCTCTTTAAGGAACTCTATATTATTTCTCCTTTGATGTCAGCATGGTTTCCCTTTTGTACGTAGAACTAAAAACCCTTGTGAGTATATTTCATGATACTCCGCGACAGAAATACAAACTGATACCTAGGACGTGGAATAGACTCGAAAATTATAGATAATCAACCCCACGTAAAGGAAAACACGTACTTTACTGAGATGAAATTAATTTATAGCCTGTCCAAGTTTATTTTACTCGAGTCTGGCCTTCAAACCCGGCCAACGAGATGTATGGACATACAAATAGGGTTTTGTGTAGATCTAAAATTTCTGCAAAAAATGTTTAAGATATCTGAAAAATACCACAAGATGAGATTACCAGAGGTCGTTAAAGTCACGTGTAATAAAAAGTCTAAACCCTACCCACTAAAAAGATACTGCCGCTACCTACCTAATAAAATTATATTATATTTGCTAATTAATTTTTTGCTGCAAGATTTCACACGCCTATTCCTTTAGAATCAGCATAAATAACGACGCGAAACAAACTTGCGGGTCGTAAATGCTTCCATTCCCACCTGTTCCAATTTAACGCACAATAAAAGTGTTGGAATCCGTTGTTTTCAGAGATGAGAGATGTGGAATGGCATTGTGCATCGAAAAGCATACCTCCCATTGTGGCGGCCGTGACTGCCGGTCCTGCGCGCGCTTTCATCTCAAGCACAATGGGAAATCTTATCTGCACCAGCTTTATTCCGCTAGGTTGATTTAATCAGGCGGCATGAAATAAAAACAATGGAATTATTCGCAGGGCTTGCTCGCCGTCCATATTTTGCTTGCAGCGCAGCGGTGTAGTTAACTTTTTTGATAGGTTGTTTTAAACATGTTTCGACAATTTTGACGAAACATAGTGCACGGATGCTTGTTTAATTTTTATTCGTAAGTTTGTAGGAGATCGGATTAAGCCAGGGTTTCTTAAGGAGCACGCGAACCCCCAAGGCTTCGCCAGTGATCGTAACTTAGTTATGATAAAAACTAAAAACTGAAATCTAATTAATGCTGAATCAAAATTAAGACTGGATTGCCCAGAATTGCACCAGAAATCGACTCATCGACTCAATTTGTGATAAGCCGTCACATTAGCTATTAACAATATTATCAAAAATGTAATAACTTTTTAACCTTACTTTATTCGTCATGTTGCAGTGGTCCAAAAATTTTATAGGGGTAGTAACCGTAAACCGTAGTACAAGAGAGAGGTCTTGCTTATAATAATACTACTGCAACTTGAGAATAAGTACCAATAATATTATTTACTATTACAAAAACACTCTTACAGTAGGTGTCTGTACGTGTCTAATGTACTTTTATTTTTTGTTGTTATTGTTGTGTCACTCATCCATCACCATTAGGGACGGTTTCTAAAAAATCGATCGTCAAATAATAATTCTTGGAAAGGAAACCCGAACCCGGCCCGAATAATTGAGGGCTCGTTAAAACCTTTCCTGATAAAATAAAACAAAAAGAAGGAAAACATCAAGGGTTGCAAGCAGAAATAAAAGTATAGGGATGATGCCCTTTCCCGTTTTCACCTTCAGTAAAGGAAAGTGAAAATCAGTCTTAATGAAGACTACTTATGTTTAATTTCTCATTAAGTAAAAATAAACAAAATTAGCACAGCTAAATATTGATAAACTTTGTATTACAGAGGCATTAATGAAATTAAAGGCTCCTTAAGGCGACTGTTTCGCTGAATTAATTTAGCTGTATCAGCAATAAATATCTAAAAAAAAACTCAACGGCGGATTAAGAATTTCAGCGTAAACGGGGAACGAAGCAATTACCGATTGGTGCCCGAGAGTAAACTTTGTTTTACTGGCGCGGAATTAATATTCATTAAAAAATCTTTCTCGGCATCATTCTGTTGAAACTTTGTAATCAGCCCATGTCAGAGGTGGCGGAGGAGGGAGGCTTGAGTCTGCAAATTTAAGAGTTTAATGACTTAGCAAATGGATTTTGCCTGCTACTGTAATTCGAACAACCTGCGGAAGAGTGGCCGGGCGGATGCATTTCTATCCTCCCCCATTTCTTTTAAATATTTTGCTGGTATGTTTAGTTTAATTTGTCGGTCTAATGTAAAATACTCAACACATTGGCGAACGAGTTGCTTAGCAAACCGCTTGTTGTAGATTTCCGAGAGGCTACCATACATTTATTCGCACCAAACATGTACCATGAATTATTACTACTTAACACTGCATTTGTTCGAGACGGACATTTTATAACTTACGACAAAAGTGCAATGCTGCGTGATTCTTGTATTAAACTTTACACGTATTACTTAAGTACATGGATACTAGACGTGAAAAATCTATTAAATGCTATTTAACGACATTGAATGATAAGTATTCGCTTCAAAGTGCAAACCGCTTGTTGTAGATTTCCGAGAGGCTATCATACATTTATTCGCACCAAACATGTACCATGAATTATTACTACTTAGTAACCAGTGTACCACGTCCACATTTACGTAATGCTAGTCTACATCACGGCTGTTACTCGCTAAACGACCCACAGTCTAAAATGTACCAATGTTTCGGGTTATTATTAGTGGGGACAGGAAAAAACGGCACAGGAAATCATTGAAAATCGTTACAAACGAAAACTCACGCACGAAAATAGTTATAACAATAGCTACGAGCGCCCGAGGCCTAATACGCGGCGTCGCAAGCGTGAAAGGCGACCAGAATAACTTTGTATATTAAAGGCAGGTACTTGAAAGCCTTGAAGGGTTGAAACATCGACGGTCGGATTCGCAAACAGTGTATAAAGATCTGGCAATCTCACGGTTTTTCTGAATTAAGCCTTAGAGGGACATCCCGACCCTTTCGCGACGAATTTACCTACTTCCCTGTGGAATGGCCGACTCGGCCCGTGACGTTATTAAGTGATTTTAACGAAACAAATACACGGATTTTCTTTTTGAAAACTCTTTGTTTCATTCTATAAAAACGTTAAAAATTGCTACGATTAGTAGTAAAAGTATTGGATCATAATGGACAATTTAGTCGAAATTATAAGTATTAAAGAATAAAATACCAGGTAATCTAAACTAACATCCGGTTTTTACCAACGAAATTGCCGTTTTATCGAACCGGTCCTTTGTAAAGAACTGGTGGCAATTTCATCGGTGAATACCTAAAATAATGGTCAATCTCTAGTAGTAGGTACCAAACCGAACCTTAATAGTAGTTTATGCAACTGCTACATAATGAGGGTTCTTAAAACACGAGTGTGTTTTTATGAAACGAGGCGAAGCTGAGTTTTAAGGCCTAATTATGTGAAATTGCATACATTACTTAATCTACACACATATTATAGGTACTCTAAGATGGGTTCAGAAGCCGAAGGCATATATCATACCCATACCTGTCACGAATTTGACTGGTTTTTTTTAATCAGAGACAAACAAACCGAGCTGACGTTTCGTAAACTGTTTTATTTTTTGTAAAAAAAAAAATCAACATCACATTATTAATTATACATGTTGGACTGAACTCGACTTATATACGTGAGTGATCCGTTTTATTTCACTATGATTGTAAATCACGTTGGTCGTCAAATTCGATATCGAAAAGTCATTACGACATCGAATTCGATGTCGTGATGACTATTACTTAACTGCAGGACCTGCTGGTGGAGGTGATTGGCGGGGGAGGCGACGATGTACTGCAATGCTGGTCATTTTCGACTTATGATATGTGTGTAGATAAAATTATTTAACTTATAGAAAGTTGCACTATACCTTAAATTAATATTGACATTGGTGCAAGGTGCAAACCAAACCAAAACACCGGCATAGAAATGTAAGAGGATAACAAAGCAACACCATTTAGTTTGAACATCAATATGTCCAGCTTATTCCTTACATCTAAACTGGGGAGACCAGTAACCTACACAGAGCCTCAGTTAATATACCTACTACTCTACGCATTGTCCGCTGGATGCAGTCCAACTATGTCGGCGTCCTATGAAAGAAGCTCCCTACGACGTAATGAAAATTGCTGCTTCACAGAATTAATTCTGTGCCTCAAGTTTCGAGATGCAGCTACGTGTCCTAGTGAGGTATATTAGTACAATGTGGGATTGTTGCAAAAGCGGAAGGCATGGTAACTTTACAGGTGCACGTTAAGACTTGACAAGCTTCTGGCAACCCTTTAATTTTAATAAGTGCTTGAAGTTATTGCGCTAGTCTCTGTTATTGCGCCCATGCTGGTCCAAGACCACTCGACTTTCTTTGCTCTCGATTTGGAACAATGTAAAACCAGTAGAGCCATTCCTTTCTAGGGTTCCGTACTTCAAAAGGAAAAAAACGGAACCCTTGTAGGATCACTTTGTTGGCCGTCTGTCTGTCTATCTGACTGTCTGTTTGTCAAGACCCTTTCTCTCGGGAACGCGTGGAGGTAGCACACTGAAATTAATATAAAATTTTCAAGCCCGCAGTCCCTTGAAGCTGTGAAGAAATCAACCTTCTAAGTCAACGCAATCAAAATATACAGTAATTAAAAAGGCTGTTTCCATACAAATTGCCGTACCCCGAAAACCTAAAGGGTTCTTCCAGTTGTCCTAGAAACTGAAATTTGTTATGTTAACCACTCAAAAAATTCCCAAAATCTGAAATTTTTATGTCTATCTGTAGATTTCACAGACCGATATAAGATGACCCCACACTGCGTACACTTTTCTTAGGAGCAGGTATCTGCTAACTCTGGACTTCTTAAAACACTGGGGAAAGGCGTCAAAATCTTTCTACGGAACTTGTCCGGTTTTTTGCTAGTGGCCGCGTTGTATAGTTTACACGTGTACATTGAACTATCGTGTCTATTCAGCTAAAAGAAAAACAGCTAAATCATAATTAAATTGTTACACCGAAAATATGATTAACCGAGGAACTTAATTAATAAAACGAGATTCATAGATTCATAAAACGATAGTAAAATTCCATAAAGCTTTTGTGCGGCTTCGGCACTGTTTTATTAAAAACGCCTAAGCCTGGCTGGGTTACTTGTTTTTGTGTTTGTGTATTATTTTTACGCTCGTATTTAATAAGAAGGCGCGGGCTCGAGCGAGCCAATACAAATAAATTGGTCTGTTAAGTTACGTAATAGCTCCCTCATTCGCGTTTCGTGTCTCGAATTGATTTTCGTTATACGAAATACATTTCGGCAGATGCTTTCGTGTTTTATTTTCTTGTTCTTGAAATACTGAGTGCAGAATGAAGTACGTACGGGCTGCGAGCGAATAAAATGGGGAAAACGGTGTATGATAAGTACGAAGGTTTCACCTGAGGCCCGACTACGAATATTCGAATCCTGCTAACTTTATCGTATCGAAATCCAGAAACTTCACACTAAATTTTAGTTCCAAATACGCTCACGGGCGGACGCTATTCAAAACGTCATACAAACTCGATAACGTTACGCAGGATTCGAATTTCGTACTCGGGCCTCAGCTGGTGAATTCAGTACCTACTCACAGTCTTCTTATTATGTGCTGTCTTTGCAAGAAATAATTGAAAACTTACCTACATACGTAAGATTTAACCAGATTGGTAACAGTGCGTTTATTCTCTCACAGCCTCGCCCGCTAGTGTTACTATTCAATTATATCACCACAGCCTTTTTTTACGTCCCACTACTGGGCACAGGCCTCCTCTCATAATCAATCTATACCTATAAAAGAAGACCGTGACTGACTGACTGACTGACTGACTGACTGACAGACAACGCACAGCCTAAACCACTGGACCTAGGGACTTGAAATTTGGCAGACATATACCTTGCGTATCCTAGAAGAGCACTAAGAAGGGATTTTTCGAAATTCCCACGGGATAGGGAATAAATGGGATTTACATTTTCGAATCAAAGTGGCTCTATCTCCGCAGCTATAATTATTAGAGATTACAAATTTGGCATGCAAGTAGGTACGGATACGGGTAGGGTTGGTACGGATTACCGAGGTTGCTGGTTCAAGTCCAGCTGCTTAACGAATTTTTCTTTGCATTGTCATTGTATGTTGAATTTCATTCTATGAATGTTTCATAAAAATAAAAACAAAAATAATCAATAAATCGATTATTTTCATGCAAGTAGGTAATAATAACAGCTAATAACGGGTTTCAGGATTTTTCAAAATTCCCACTGTATAAAGGATAAACAGTAATATTTTCATAGTTACTGACTAGCAGATATAGAGACTTGCAAGTTTACAATTATTATTTCTTGAGGATCATAGAGGTGCACTAAGAAGGACTTTTTCGAAATTTCCACTGGATAGGGAATAAATGGGATTTACATTTTAGAATTTTTTAATCGATCTAAAGAGTTAAAATGCAAAATTTCAGCGGGATAGAAATAAGCGAACTCAACTTCGGGGCTGATTTAAATTAAAATCACTAATAGAAAGCTACACTGTCACTGATTCATATTTAAGGTTTTTTTAAATAGCTAGGTTAAAACAGTTATTAATATCCGGCGGGAACTTTAAAATAATAAAATAAAAGTAGCCTATGTCAATCGGAAACAGTGTAGCTTTCTGTTAATGAAAAAATTTGCATTTTCCCGAGGAAAAAGTAGGTGCCAATGTCAGTTAAGAACTGTAGCTTTTTATAAGTGAAAGTTTTTTTTTATCGATCTGAAGAGTTAAAATGACTTAAAATGAAAAACCCGCGGGATAGAATTAAGTGAACCCAACTTCTGCGCTGATTTTAAAAATTCTTCCTCTAATAGAAAGCTACATTGTCTCAAATTAACATTTAATTAAAATGAAGCCCTATATTGCTAAAGCAGCCCGTCCCGGCTTCGCACGGGGTAGACAATTATAAAATGAAAAAAGTTGTTGTAGTGACATAACTACAATAGTTGGACATATGCTACCGCGGAGTTTTTTGTAGACATTATGATGTTCTTCAATATTGTTGTACATTATTTTGTTCTATCGCTAATAGTATCGGCAGCGCATTCGACGAAAGACATTTTAAGACTCATTTTTCTACACCTTCGGTTACATTGTTCAAATTTTACCAAGGATCCCTAATTTTTTTCAAGATGAAATGTAGCCTATGTCAAATTGGAAGAATGTAGCATTCTATTGGTGAAAGATTTTTTTAAATCGGCCCAGTACTTTTTGAGCCTATTCATTACAAACATACAAAAATAGGTACAAATCTTTCCTCTTTATAATATTAGTGTAGATGTAGAAGTGTAGATAGGTACGTCCGTCCGTGGTCAGTACTAAAACGCAAAAACGGAGAGTGACATAGCCTACTTTTTATCACGGGATAATATCTCATTCTCACGGGAAACACGTTACAACATCGCCTTTATTTGTGGTTTTGCGATGGATTAAAGTTTTTATATTTTTTATACCTATATGGAGATAGTTGAAAGGTTGACGAGTGACATAGGCTACTTTTTGCTACGGGAAAATATCTCATTCCCACGGGAAAACACGTTAGAAATCTTATAACATAACCCATAATGATTGTAATGCTTACATGCCTGCTTGAATGCTTGCTTGATTGCTTCCTGGATGCTTGCTTGCATGTTTTCTTACAAGCTTTAATAATTGCTTGAATGATTGCTTGCGTGCTTGCTTGCATGCTTGCTTGCATCTTGCTTGATGCCTGCTTGCATGCCTGTTTGCATGCCTACTTGATGGCCTGCTTGCATGCCTGCTTGCATGCCTGCTTGCATGTCTGCTTGCATGCCTGCTTGCATGTCTGCTTGCATGTCTGCTTGCATGCTTGCAGGTTCGCTTGCACGTTTGCTTGCTTGCTTGCTTGCTTGATTGCTTGCTTCTTTGAAATGCTTATGGTTCACGCGAGCGAAGCCGCGGGCAAAAGCTAGTCAATACTATATTACAGGTAATTTGACACTTCAACGCTCAGATATCCCAAAAAAGAAAATGTAGTACAACTGTAGGTAGTTTGACTGTTATGAAACAAATCTAAACAGAACCCGGAGTGAGGCCGTCGCCGCCGGCTGATGCCGCGGGCTTGTTGGAAAGGCATGAATTACATCGATTCCCTCCGAGCAAGGAAACAGCCCCGTTTGATTCAACCCTTAGTAATATGTAAATACGAGAGTTACTTGGTGTCTTTTCTCTTTCCATAATCATTAAAGTCTGTATTTTTAACACTGCGTATGTGGAAAAAGCCTATTAGTAAGCCATTATCACCGCCTATAGTATAGTTAAGCAACACCGTAGGTGTCATGTGTGCGGTGACCACCCATAAGAACCTTCTTATACCCTTGAAGACTGGTTGCTGCGTCGCGGCTGGAAAATGTGTTCTACGGCCAAGTGCAAAAATATGTATCGAATTAATCCGGCGAATTAAGGTTGTGGTATTGTTGTTGTGCAACCTTATTTCGTCAACATAAGAGCCATGGGGCATATGTTTTAGTAAGTTGTATGCATACATTTTCTTGCACATAACTGTACAGTGAACAGTCAGAGTGAGTTCTAATCTATAAAGACTCCGTAGAAGGCCCTCGCCGCTACTTCATGGTTACAGGTAAAATATAAAAAGGGTCTATTAATGTGCTATTAACATATTACATGTTTTTCAGAAATCATTCAAAATTATATTACTTCCGTTAAATAGGACAGGACTATGTTGAACGGACTGTAAGTAGCACAAGTATTATTAGATGATGACTCGGAACTCTCGGTATGCGAGTCCGACTGACTCTTGGCCGGTTTTTTGTTACAACCTTCACAGCGATTTTATTCGTTATGTAATTCAGATTTAAAAAATAAAGTACGTAATTTAAGTATACGCTCAACTCGAAAATCTGAAGGGATTGTTTTCTGATGACCTTTAATACCAAGGTCACAGTCTCAAATGAATAGTTAATTAACTGTCGGCTCTCACATAACATTTAGAAATCTAACTAAAAACCAACTGCTGCTTCAACATTTTATAACTATAAAAGTCAGACATCAATTTAATAAATATTAAGAACATTCTAATAGCAAAAAATATTAAATCAAGTATTCATAAAAATAAAAACAAAAATAATCAACAAATTTCTGACAGCATTTTAAAAACGGGTGTCGATAACTTTCACTGATTTAGCAAAATGAATGAAACCTGTTTCTTGCGATCCTTTTAAATTACCTTCGCAGGTTGAAAAATGTTTTTTTTTTTAACTGCTATCGCTAAACCGAGATATTCATAATTAAATTGGCTCCGCAGTCAAGTCTCCGGCTGTCAGTAAACGCTTGAACAAACCGCTTTTTAATTATAATTAATACGAAAGAAAATAGTTTTATGTTGGAAACATGGCTTGGGCGTTTAAGGGTACTGGCTAGTTTGCGTTTTTGCAACGTTAATATATTTATCGAGGAAAGTTCGTAGACTTCTTTGATTACACAACTTTAATAACTTTTACATAAATTAGTTCATTTTGAGCACGTACTGCATTTTTTTAAATATTATTTAAGACATTTATAAAGATACAGATTAATGTGTGAACAGAGGGTCGAGCACGACTTTACGAATGCTGCGTAACATTACGGTTATCGTATCGAGATCGAGAAACCTCATACTAAATTTTAGTTCCAAATACGCACACGGGCGGGCGCTGTTCCAAACGTCATACAAACCCGACAACATTTACTATTCGATTTTACGTTACGCAGCATTCGTATAGTCGTGCTCGACCCTCGGCGAGCGAAAGCCGCAAGCGGTATCAGTCACAGTTGTCGTACGGTTACAACGCACCAAGACCAATAATAAATAGCATTACAATGTTACATAAGAGATTCCCTACGCAAATTAAATTAATAAATAATATGGCACCTAAAAACCATTCACTTATTTTGGTAATATACTCTCATTTATCGTTGCATCTATTTACTTACTCTCAGTTCAGACATGTCTCGTGTTGCAATATCCACTAGTCCACCTACAAATTCAATAACCGTGTAAGTTGGACTCGATACTCGATAGCACAAGCTACTCGCCTGTTCAAACAGAACAAGCCCGATAAGTTGCCGCCGAGTCGCCTGCGGCAGATCAGTACAGACAGCAGCAAAAGTTGCTATAAATGATCGAAGCACGTCTCTATTGTTATAGGCATAAGGATCTTATGCAGACCACTGAGTACGCTTCCTCGCTTACCTACTTTGACTGTACCTATCGCTTAGTACTCGTCGTATCGCGCGTACCTACTGCAAATTGCCTGATTCGAAACCGGTGAAACTTTGATGTGTGGGACCCGTGGATAGTTTAAAGACGTTAGATTTTAGATTCGCCAAAAAAGATGAATGCAGGTAACGAAAAAAAGAGTGATAGTAAAAATCGTAGTTGCTCATGCCTTTGCTTTGTTCATGACTTTGCGAATGCTGCGTCACGTAAAATCGAATAGTAAGCGTTATGGAGTTTGTATGACGTTTGGAACAGCGCCCGCCCGTGAGCGTATTTGAAACTAAAATTTAGTATGAGGTTTCTCGATCTCGATACGATAACCGTAACGTTACGCAGCATTCGTAAAGTCGTGCTCGACCCTCAGCACCCAAGTTTTGCGGGGCAGCGTTTGCTTCGGCGATACGTGTAGATTAATTAAGCAACAGTATTTATATTACCAATAACACTGCCCGAAAAGACTTGTCTTATCTATCTGGAGATTTCTTATTGGACCGAGACTTACTTGTAAGCGTCTTGCGTGCCTGAAGGTTCACGCTTTTCTGTATGTGGTACAATGCCAGGAATCCTTTGCGAGTCTTAATCTAAGAGCTATTCCGCTGCGATCGCTATGGCTGCGTGAATCGAAGTCTAAATTGTTTTTGTCGTTGAAAAAGGTGCGAATGACTCACGTGCTTGTGGTCCCTACGGTTTTCATAAGTATTTCGAAGCCCGCAGCGGGCCTCTGGCCGTTGTCGTATTTCGCGCGTAAATAAAACCGTTCAAACTGTTCCTTATCTATCCACATGCTAGATGAATACCTGATTAGACAAGGACGACCACCCATAAGAGGCCCGCACTAGACAGCTTTTTTTTCCGTTGACACCCGCAGAGGGCTTTTGCCACCTAAAGGGACTCATGTAAAATAAAATACTAGCTTTTGTTCTTTATTAATTATAGTGTTGTTAATCTGACCATTCTTAATTCAGTATTTGGCTGATGTCAAAATAAAATAATTTTACACTTCCATTTAATCGGGCTTCCACAATCAAACTGATTTCATCCAATTAATCAAATCAAGGTTTTAGCTTAAGCAAGCAGAAACAGATGTCTGACTTGTAATTGCGACTTAGACGATTTTCAATATAACAAAAACGTAAAAAGCAGGCTGGTTGATCACTAAAAGCTGAAGTTACAAAAAGTTACTCGTTTGACTAGGGTAATAAAAGATTATAATAATAATACTTTATTTTATTTTTTGTTTTTATGTTATAATTTTTTATACAGAAAAAATCGATATCCTGGCCATCGCTAATCTTGGTGTAAGGGATGGCATGTGCGTGAATGTCAAGGGTCCGGGTTCGATTCCCGGGGTTAGCTATATTTTTCTGTGTGTGTTCATGTTTCAAAAATAGGGTGTAAAATACCGAATCACACCAAAAACCTGCTATAACTTTCCTATGAGACCTGTGCTCAGCAACGGATGACCTCGGTTTAAAAGAAGAGAAGAAGAACATTAAAAATAACGACTTAAAGAAGAGGGAAAGTCCGATATCCCAAAAACGGCTCAACCGATTTTGGCGAAATTTTGAAAAAACAACTTCCAAACTGGTCTATCCGCTTAGGAGCCACAAAGCCACAGGCAGACACTCAGATACAAATATGCGCACGTCCAACTAATAATACCCTTCTTTTTGCAAAAGCCCTGTCCACACAGCGTTCCTCCCAGTCTCCCCACATCCACAATGAAGTTGCTATCTCCGGTAAAACCGTAAGCTAGCAATAAGCATTGTAATCCGTACAATAAATACGCAGAGAAGCCGCCGGCAATGGCAATAACTCGCGGCGAATGATCAGATATGATCTCAAAGCCGGCAAATCCCTGGCAAGTTAGTTTAGATCTCGATATGTGTACCTACTAGTTTCTAGTAAATTAGATGATTTTGCTTCTTGCGTTTGTTGCGGGATCGTTCCGCGGTCTGTGTGTCTAAGATTTCCTGTTACGTAATGGTCGCTGTTCGCTTGTGAAACGGCAAGTAGCGTAAGTCTAGTTAGAAATAATCTGAGGTTCTAATCATGCTATATTGTTTTTTGTTACCAGAAAAAAAACAAACTTACATCCAGTTTTATGTGAAGCAGTTAAGTAGCAATATTTCAAAACCTCAAAATCCTAATTTTATTTCAATGACGATAGACTTACGATAATTTCTACAAGCTGAACAGATACGGTATAGCTATATACAAACTCTTTAGTTTTTGATACATTTTTGGGTTTTATGTCTTTTTGAGCTTTTGTTTTACATTGTTAGTTTGTCCTTATGCTTGTCAGTTTTGAGTTCGGTTGGTTTGGTAATTTTGCTTAGTTTGTAACATACAATATTATAATTAAAGTGTTCTGTATCCTTTAACAATTTCATCTTCCATTCATTAATCATGCAGTCCACATTTTCATACTCGTCAGTCCCTAGAGTCCCTACATTACATTTTAGGTCGATTGAAGGCACATTTAAGCACGTATCGAGACAAAGTTCAGCTCGAATTACAAATATAATCATAACCGTTCCTCCTTGCTTGCCACTAAACTCAAATTATTATAATTGTTGCGTAACTCCCCGGGGGCGAGGCGATACGATCAGCGATTGGCAACCCGGTTTATTCGACGCGCGTATACGGCACTATCTTCATCGTTAATGGCCTAGCGAGAGCCATTCTTACTTACTCCTATCGTTTAGTCCCCGACCCTTGGGCCATCAAACTTCACTTTCAGATTTATGGCTAAGCTAAACGACGTAAATGCAGGGGTACGCCACTACTGGCTCCGTACAGGCCGTACTTTTGAAGATTGATTCAGGCTTTCAATTGATTAGTACGCCAGGTACACGTGGTGAAATAAAATCTAGTGAGTTAAATACGGTTCTACACCGGTTTAAGCTTCAGACATAAACCAACAAAGTGTTTAGTTTACATCTGTATTCGTACATCTATATTGCATTATTGCCCTGTACCAACGTCGACTAATTTACCTGCCTGTACATAGATAATATTGGTTTGTCTCAATTACTCACTTGGCCAAATTGCTTCGCGTATAGCAGCGCCCCATATTGCCTTCACGAAACTGATCAGTCACGGCTAATAAATTATTTATTTACTCACAGAAGCGGCAAGTGTATATCCACTTTAATTCCGTTAATAGATATCCCAGCGGGGATCAGCGGTAACTTAGCAAGTTCATACTACCGCATAGTAGTAGATAGATTCTTTTTACAGCGCCCGCTATCTTAAAAAGTTAATGGCGAAGGAGTCAACCGGTACTTGTATAACCGGGAAATAGCCAAGCATTTCATTTATATGCTAATATTGTAAGGAAAAGAGCTCTTAACACTGCAAGCGCAGAAATTAAACGGTTCAACTTCAACTAGTCGAAGTTACGTCAAAAGATTACGAACTTTCAACTCGCTTGTACACAGAGAGGAATTTTCACTGTAAATATTTAAGTCTAGCGTTATACATGATTAAAGCATTTTGTGTTGCGAGTGACTTGTAAATTGTTAAATGACTTTTGTCAATGTTACTGCAGTTTGCACGCGCATTACAACAAATTTTGTGAATAAAATATTTTGCTTTAGATAAAGCCTCTGCCTCTTATGTGTTAAATACTTACCATAAATTTAAATAGAGTAAGTGACATATTAAAGATTGAATGTCATTCTTATTATTGTGTTATTTCAGTCTCAGATTAGTTTAAAATTACTGATTTTTATTCCTTGTGCAAACTTTCAAAGATAACATTTTCCAGTGGGGCGATCTTATTCTTTAGAAAATACTTTTTGAAAACGAATCGTGCTCCGAGCGGTCGATGTTGTCGTTCGTTTTATTAAAGTCTCGTTGGCATATAATCTAATGTTTATATTAGAAATTTTCGGCGTAACCAAATTAACTGGGAGGTGCCGCCGGCGGTGCTCCCTCATTATGGTTATTGATTGTATTTAAGAGACGAGATACCTCACCCTCCGATGTATTAAATGCTACTTAGTATTAACACGTTGCGTTAAAGTGGGCGTTTTAATTGTTTTCCTCATTGCTTTCGTTCGTGTAATAAATGGGAGCCGCGTTTTATATGTTTTTATTAAAGAAAAAAAGGGATCGTGATTAACCCTTCGCTTGGAAATGTTACTCATGTAATACATTGATAGTACATAGCACAAACATTGTTTGTAAATATCTATAGCAGTATTTTTGAATTTTTATTTTACTACACATTTACCAAATTAACATTTTTTTTCTTTTTTTTCTTCCTTTCTTTAATTTTTAGCAGACTGAAGTATTTTAAAGACCGTGTTTCATAGGCCTCTATTTTCTAAAGCTATTCATGTATTTTGCGTCTGGTAATCGTCATCTCATGTTGATGAGCTGGTGATGGAAGTTACGTAAAGTACGGTAAGGTAATGGATATATACCGATATGAATAATAAATTTGACGTATTTTATTTTAAAGCGATTCTAGAATACACCATGGTGAACAAAAGCGATCCCGGCCTGTACTGTGGGAGTAAATTGAATTCATTTAGATCATCCATCAAAGTCTCCTCAGAAACGCATACTGTTATTCTTATTCAAAAAACGTCGCTGAAGTAAAGAAAATATTTAATGTCTTTCCCAATTTTGTTCACATCACAGACACGAAGTTATTTTTTTAAATTCATACTTAACGGTGGATTACATTTTGTTCGCGAAAATTAGGGAAAATGTTGCGAGCATCTGACTTTCCTTATTTTTAAATATTAGTATGTTCATGGCGTGTGAAATGAAGACATTGTCGTACGCTATTACGGACCGTTGGCAATTCTTTTTCCTTGAAGGCTGTTGAACGTCTGGCATTTCGTTACGTCTAACATTCCTCACTAGACATACAAGTCGTAAGGAAATTGCAAAATATGAGTACACGAGAAGCTAATGGGTTATCTACTTTAAACAACCACTTACTCCACATGACATGAATAACAAATTTAAAATAATATATCCACATAGAAAAAGGTAAAGGCAGTGAATATTACAAGTACAAGAGAAGCAGTAGGTACAACACATAATTCACTATTGTTCAGTTAAGAGCTGAGCCACCGTAAATCACAGTAACCCGAAAAATATTTCATTTTTAATAAGCAGAAAATCTAGTAAATACACTGAAAGCATTAACTTTGTTGATTTATTTTTAGTAGACGTTTCGTACGAAATGAAAAAACTTCTATTCTGTTCGGAGAGCACATTTGAACGATTGCTCGGCTGCTTTTGTTCACGAAAACTTCGCGAGTTCAAACAGGGTTTGGAGGCGACGATATTATAAGCTCTCCCTTTCCATTGCATTTCGACATCCCTGCTAATATGAACAAATTTGGTGATTTTTCGAATAAATTCTTGAACTAAATACGTAATCTGTAGAGCCCTATCCTTTTTTTTAAATAAGTCTAACGCAAAAACAATTCTGTAGTAGAGTGATTGATAGAAAACTGGTAGTAGATAGCAATTTTCGGCCTTTACATATAAATTTTCATGAACTCTATTACCTATATCGAAATCGCCAAAACATATTGTCGGTACTCTGACTCAACCTCGTATATAAACTTTGACGAAATAGGAATAGCCACTCTAGACCGCGAACCTAAAGTTAAGTTACTAACAGAGAGCAGTAATTCCTTTCACTACTCGCTTCTCACACGAAATCCTCTGTCTTTTGACATCCATGCAAACGGAAGTATACCCTGCCAGAAATAAATTATCCTCCGTACACACCACGGTTCGATTGGCACATAACGCGTTAACACACACTTGAAATATTCTCATGTTGTCAATAAGGGAATAAAATTTCCGTAGCCAGTTACTGAGGCACGACTGACACATCATTACGTGACTGAACCTTTTCGCCCTTCGAGATCACAATGTATCGGCCCTCTTATCCGATTTGAAATTGTTGAGCGGTATTTTTTAAAAGAAAGTGTTGCGTTGTGAAATGGGTGTCCGGTACATGTAGGGGCGAATTTGGTATACGGTCATTCTTAGTTATTTGAAAATTTTGTGTGGCATATATTTTGAAAGCGTACTTCATTATTTGATTATTTACTATACCCTACTGTACTTAATAAGATTGCCGTATTGTATTTGATTCTAAAATGTGCTTATAGCTCACTTATGTACTCCAAAAATGTATTGCTAAAAATGTTTAGTTTCGTAGTAACCTGCTCACATTCACTTTCTGAGGAAGATCATTACGGTGAGCCGTAAATGAAATAATCATTACAAAAGCACAAGAAAAAGTTGTCGTTTTACGAAGTTACAACAAGGAACAAATTCTTCGTTTGAAATTGCGTGGTATTCTATGAGATATGTTTAGTTTAGTTGCGGAGCAACCGAATACCCGGGGGCTATAATTTCCTTAATGCTAGCATTAATACCCCGCTCTACAGACATGGCTAAATCTAAATTGCTTTTTTTCTCCGTGTAATTGCTAGCAACATCGACCTACGGTTTCAAAGGCGACCTTTAGCTCTGGGCGTTTTTTCCGGCTCACTTCTTTACGCGTGGGCTGTGTAGACGTTCTTTTACAAAATACGAAACAAAAACGAGGGGAATATTTTTAATAATGTCTGCAGGGACTGAGGTGTACCGAGTATCAGCGAAATTAAACTTCATGGCCGCTTGATTAAACTATAGGATGGTTTTAATTTGAAAGTAAGAGGTATTCCTCTAACTGAGTTCCGTCGTTCCCTGATTATCGAGCAGTAGCTAGGCAATTTATTTCAACAACGTAAGCACAATTAACCCACCTGTTCCTTTATTGGCCTTATATTCCATTTCAAACTGCAATTTAAAATTGCTGATACGCTATCGGTGTACATTGAGTTGGGTGTGCATTGGTCTGTTCCATGTGCCCTATTGACTAGCTCTTGGTCTATTTTTGTTAAATTAATCAATCAAGCAATTTAATCAATTACGAATTTGATATTTCTTTGCGCGCTTTAATTAAAAAGTTAAGGAAACGGGAGCAACAGTAGCAGGTACTCAGTATTCACTCGAGAGCTTCTGTGAACACAGTTTTATTATTCCCATCGTGCGTATAAAGAAATCATTTGTTTTTATTTTACCCAATTAAAGGGAGAGAAGGGGGAACGTGGGAGGCAAACAAATCCGAATGACGTCTCTATTACTTAACGCTCTCTCTCCTGGTCCTGCCACCCTTGTTATTGCTACCATCTCCCAGCACACCCTAATTCACCTTATGGCTCGCCACATAAGAGTTATTTTTCGAGTTAGTACGCTAGCTGCACCCAAGAAGCGACTCAATATTAATCTTAGGAGTAAATACAAATAACAGCAGTTCGTGGGTGCCATTTTGTACAGACAAATCCGCAAAATTGATCGTAATAAGGGGCATTTGTCCCGCGGATGGGTTGGCGGACGCCGGTGTAACATTACGTCTAGGGGCTGTTGATGCTTAACTAGTAATCCTTGCTTTCTGCACCCTAGCTTCTATATTATTAACTACTGTGATCGGAAAATAAGTAAGTCGTGGAATTGTGGCATAGAATATAATTGTACTTAATGAATTAGCTGTTAAGAATCTATAATTTGTTGTGTTGTTCGGAAGATTTGAATAGATATAAAACAGCGCAGCGGTTTAACAATGTAGACAAACTATAGTACAGTATTTTCGCGTTTGTTTTACACTTCAAACAACTAGTTTTAGCTGTCCCCTTGATTCTACCCATCTTGATATAAGTAAGTAAACTCTTTGTATGATATACAGTAAGTTTCAAACTTAAATGTGCCTGTGACGTAGTTCAGCCTGTGGGAGGGGTATCGCGGTACTCTTCCACATTCCCGTTGGTGTCTGTGCGTCTCGCTTCCCCTACAAGTGACTGACTTGATTTTTAATTTTGACCCAAGCGAACTTACCTACCTATAAATGAAAGTGTAACACCGGAGATCATTCTAAGCTCACTGTTACTTATAAATCGATTCTGCCTCACCCTTTTCGAAATATAAGGGTAAAGCGCACGCATAATAATGCAATACGCGTACAATTTTATTCAAGAGACATTCTTCATTAAAACGGACCTAAATGAAATGAAATTAAACTAATTTCGAGTGAAACGGTACACAAATGTTAAGGAAGGCAACCTACACTTTCCATATCATATTTGCTCAGTAACCCCCCCCCCCCCCCCCCATCCCTAATGAAAAGCTTTTCTTTGATCCGTTTGGATACCTTAACCGGTTTATATTAGAAATAAAAGAAAACATTGGTCAAAGTCTTTTGACGTCGTTTATACTATATTATGTTGAGTTGGGATTGTAAAGAAAGTAATGTTGACAACCTTGGATTTACTGAACCAGTCAAAGGTAACATGCATTTCAATTTTGTGTGTGAGCCAACAAAATTACTTTCTTAAAGACTTTAAGTCCTTAAACTTTTGCCTGGAAATTTAAGATAACTACAGCGTATAATATATTATATTAGAATGAAAACTCTTGAGAAGGGTTTTCGATAAATACTTTGTAATGTAAGGAAAATGTTATGATTTTCAAGGTATTCGTTACTTCATAAGTCTTCTCTACCTCCGAAATTTCTTTGTTTTTAGGAATTCACTTTTACATTTAGGTACTAAGTACTCCAACTTTTGTTTAATCACAAGACGGAAGGTCTCGTACCTGCTTTATTATTTGAATTAAATTATCATTTGGTAACTGCATTTATCTTATTGGAGGCAGTATACTGCCTCACACTGGCTAACTAATCATATTACATGTACCTGTAGAATAATAGTTAGTTGCTAGAGCAACGGACTCACTCTCTTGATGTGTAACTTGAGAGGTACACGCGTCTCTGCTTCTAAACATTTTATCTTTATTAGACTATTTACAGTTATACCAGTCTGCTCATTCCACATAATCTCCATTTTATCTACCTATGTTACATAGTTAAAATAAAATATACACAGTAAGTAGGTTCTGTCCACCTGTCGCTTGTTCTGAACCGCTCAGGCTCTGCGGACGCTACCAACAAACGGTCTTGTAATGATTTCCGTGCGCGACGGTATGACGGATGTCGCGTCGGATACACTACTTTGTTGATTTATTTACACTGTGAAACATGCAGGTTATTCATTGTCTCAGGGAGTTGCACGTTGAGTATTACGTAGCTAAAGCATATTTTAGAGGAGAGGAAGAAAATAAAGGGTAGGTACACGGAAAGAACGTGACGTCTATTCACCTTAGCAACGTTTTGAGTTATCGCGATTTGAAAGTTTTGAACGATGTAATTAATCTTTTTTAAGGTGATAAAAAAGACAAGTTACATAAATATTTGTATCTGTAGGTAACTGAGTGGTATCTTGTAGTTTATTGAGTGCTCTACATTTTGAGATTAAAGTCTCGTTTAAAAGTGACAACACATGTTTTCTCCTTGTACCCTTCAAATGTATTTATGTAATGTAATGTATTTTTCTGAATAAAAATGACTACCCGCAAAAATATACAGAGTAATCAAATAAACTTGCTGCGCATCCAAAATCATGCACTGCAGTTTTAACTCATACAACGTTACACTACAGATCATAAATACATCAATTTGTTTCACTCCCAGCTGATGTATGTTTCGATACTAACAGCGCTCCACACGGCTCAAACGGGATCACGAAGTTATAACAATATTTATCACTCCTATATTGTAACCAGTGATAAATGCGCACCATTATGGGAGCAGCTACCTGTCTGACATGGAATTTCATTTAAAGAAGCACCCTATATTGCCGTTACGCTTGCTAATTTTGTATGTCTATGAAGACTATGAATCATGTTTATGAGACAGCGACATTTTTGAGCGTGTGCAAGCATTGTTGGGAGCCGTTGTAGGGAAAATGTTTCTGGAAAGCGTTTAGCGTACGATGGAAAATGGGCGCGAACAATTTTGCTGGCGATCGAGGCTGAAAATGTTTGAATTTATAGGCAACTTATAAGTAAATGCACATGCAGGACGTGTTGCTGCAAGCTCAAAGTCAGCACTAACACCGTTACTGGTTACAGGTGGGACGTTCCGGCTTGTCCAAAGTAATACATATCATTCATTTTCGGTTTTTACTTTTTCTTTCTTGAAATTCAAAATCAAGCCGGCGATTCCTTTCATGATGCAGTGTCCATTTCGATGGACAACGGCCGTATCATAACTCGTTTTCCGCTTGCAAAAAATAAAAATAAACATGGATTAGATAAAATCCTTTCCATCTTTAAAATTATGAATCATAACTTAGGCCATAAATTGCTTTGTAAATTCTTTACATAATTTAAAGTCGGGGCCAAATTTATTATGCCCAGAAATTTACTAAAGGTCAATATACCATGCCCTGGACATTTACGAGGGTTTAGAACACTAACAGCGTCGTAGTCTAAGCACTTTGCTGGAACACATCAGACATGAATAATTGACAGATATTATAACGTTGATCGTCAAGTCAATGTCACCGTTATGCTGAATATTAATGATAGTTTACGATGATAGCGCTAACAAACTGGGGATTAAATTGTGTGTCGTATTTAGCTGATATAACAACGATTTTCATACAGCGTACACATAGTAACACAGTAATTCATAAAAGATTAACTCGTGTAACGTAGGGTGATCTGTTTCTGGGCCTCACTTACAGTGACTTTTTATTGGGGAGGCTGTTTTTATCGAGCCCCTTTGTTTTCCATAGAATTCAGAATCGTATTGTAATGTTCGTCATAATCTATCACTAGTCATATTATAACGCTGTTTTTTTCTCTGAAAGTTTATAAGTTAGGTTAGATTTTTTTATAATAATCCTAAACAATTAATAGCCTAAAAAAAAACAGAGTTATGACCAGTGTTAGATTATCATAAACATTACATTATGACTTTAAATTTTGTGACTATTTCTATTCGTCCTTAGTTGTTGCCCTCGACTTCGTCGTGCACCAATTCGTGGTAGGTGTACCTCTCAGTCTAAAATTTAGACTCTAAATACCTATATAAATTATTTAAACGGCATTAAAATTAAGAAAACATGACGACGCATCGAACTGGCGCCTACCAAAATGTGTTCTTCAGTGGGGAAAACACACTATTTCTTCACTGTTAAGGCATGTTTATATTTGCCAAGTCATGACGTAATATTGTGTACTTCGTTAAAATATAGATTAATGTGTTGTGCTTCATAAAGGTTGATTAATAATTTACCGGCTACACCGTATCAACGTGACCTTGTACCCGTCAAGGTAGATAAAAAATAAACACGGGTCGTAACCTTAACAAGTATAAGTACCAATTTATATGAATAGTGGTGATCCTTTTGTTACTAAAGGACACGAAATATAATTAATTCTATCGCGATTGCACATCACATTATGCACCCGAGACAACAATATTTTTGCACGAGAGCAAAAGAGGCAATTAGTGTACCATAGCATACCTTGTAGACGTACTCAGTAGGTACTCGAATGGGGCCCACATGGGAACATAGGCTTCTCATACTGAGAGTATAGGCTTGTGTCCAACAGTGGGACGCAAATAGGCTGAGATGTACTCAATACTAAGGTGTACTGTATCTGACCTCTGCAGGTTTAGATAGGTCAATCTGCAGGGCGGCTTGACAGTTAGAATTTAGAATAAGTAAAAAAAAAAATGAATATCTGTCAAGGCGCACATCTATGCTGGCGATTGTTTTGTAGCCGATATATTTAAAAAAAATGGTTTTTCTCTTATTTTATCATTGCGACAGTAAAAATAAATTTAAGTCAATTCTTATTTACCGTTTTACTTTGTATAAAATTGTAGGACCCCGTGGATATCTTTACTGATAGGACGCCGATCTAGTCTCCTACCAAGCTCCCATCTGGGCCCCCATTCTTTAAAGTACTCTACATTATAGACATAGGTATACTTACTGTTTATTTACAAGTATTATTGATTGTTACAGGAACAGTCGCACAAATCGTATCGTCCTCTGACGGTGCTGACCTTCCGATGGAACTACGCTGTCCACGGACTGCATCCGGCCGGATATCATCTGGTCAACCTACTGCTTCATGCCCTCGTCTCATTGCTGTACTACAGGTAAATTAAGCTGGCATAGACAGACACTGGTAAAAAATGAAGTCGCATTTTTAGGGTTCCGTGCCTCAAAAGGAAAAAACGGAACCCTTATAGGATCACTTTGTTGTCCGTCTGTCTGTCTGTCTGTCTGTCGAAACCCTTTTTTTCTGGAACGCGTGGAGGTAGCATGCTGAAATTAATATCAAATACTCAAGCCTGCGGTCCTTTGAAGCTGTGAAAAAATCAACCTTCTAAGTCAACGCAATCAAAAGATACAGTAATTAAAAAGGCTATTTCCATACAAATTGCCGATTTCCAAAAACCTAAAGAGTACTTCCAGATGTCCTAAAAACTTGAAATTTGATATGAAGGTAGCTCTTATAGCACAACCACTCCGAAAAGTCTCAAAATCTTGAATTTTTATGTCTGTTTGTAGATTTTACAGACCAATATAAGTTGACCCCACACTGCGTACATTTTGCTTAAGAGCAGGGGTCTGCTAACAATGGACTTCTTAAAACACTGGGGAAAAGCGTTGAAACCTTTCTACGGAACCCTCGTGCGCGAGTCCGACTCGCACTTGGCCGGTTTTTTTATTACCCGACTGCCGGGGGAGGGTTATGTCTATCGAGTGTATGTGTGTATGTATGTATATCTAATTCTTTGGCACGCTCTGCGGCCTAAACCATTTGACGGATTTTAACATATGAAGGGTCATTAGATTCGTCTCAGTTGTGGGAGTGACATAGGATATATTGTTTGCTGGAATTGCAGTTGGGTTCTTTGTCTTTAATTTTAAATTGGTTACGGTATCTTTTAATGGCCTACTTGGTATTTAACTGCTGGCCACAGGCTCCTCTGGTTGCCTCTGGCTTTGTAAATCTCGTCTGTTTGAAAATGCTTCTAATCGTCCCGTCCAGAGGGTCCAGCACGACTTTACGAATGCTGCGTAACGTTACGGTTATCGTATCGAGAGCGAGAAACCTCATACAAAATACACTCCAAATACGTTCCAAATACACTCACGGGCGGGCGCTGTTCCAAACGTCATACAAACAAACTCGCTAACGTTTACTATTCGTTTTTACGTGCCGCAGCTTTCAAATATTCGTACTCGGGCCTCTGTGCCCTTCGAGTCGCATATTTTTTTTTGTCCTAACGTACTGTTTGGTCGAAGGATCGTTTGTCCTAATTTTTCTCCTAGTGAAACTGAAAATATTTCAGGAAATCTTTTACATGGGCTATGTAGAATAGGTTGGTTTAGTTTTATTTTATACCTTGCCTGAAAATCGAGTACGTACCTAATAGACCCCGTCCCGCCATTTTCTCTTTGGTCTACCAAAAAACGATAAAATACGATAGAATAATAAAACGGGCACTTGATACGTGATTATCGCACAACATGGCTATGTTGTGCGAGTGGCTACCTGCTTTAATCTGTTCTTACCTTTATTCCATTGGTTGCCTGGCAGCTCTGCACCTTTTCTCTGTTTTGTTTATTATGTGGTATTCAATAAAGAGTTCCTGTATTATATATTATATTATACATAATAGGTGGCAGTCGCCCGAATGTCATTGAAAACAAAGGCAAACCAGAAAATGGCCTGCACGTGTGCCATGTTTTCGTTGGTTCTTCAGTGCTGCCTCTTTCTTACTACGGTGGTTAGAAAGGGATGCATTGAGTTAGTTAGAACCTCTCGTGCTAATTTACTGAATCAGGCGTTACTAGCCGTACTTAGCGGTTTATTTACAGTTAAGCACAACAATAAATGAAGCACTAGGTAATTGTGATTCTATCAAACATACCGCTTGCTGTCGCCTTAGCAAACTGTATTTTTGATGTAATGCTCTTACTACTCACCAGAACAGGCCACAATGGATTAAATTGGATAATTTATTGTAGTGATAAATATATAAGTCAGCTTTAGGCATGTTTATTCGTGCTTATAATTTATCGCTATCGCTATGGCAAAAGTCATTCATTACACTTATAGGCTATTCGGTATAATAGCCTAGACTCGAGTAATTACTGTAATACCATAAACAACCTAAAGTCAGCCAAATGAGACAGATAGAATGAGTGTTAAAATTGACAAAAAAAACACATTCATATTTCAATTTTCCGGTTGCTTGAAAAATAATTTCAACAATTTCCATTTCCCAAGCAATGTGGCTGTTGCCCCAAATAGAGCAAACCACTTACTCCCCCTGCAAGTGTGTAATGGTAGTGACTTATTTGTACTGACACACAAGCCAGCGCGGTACAAAAATACGAGAAGATACGTTTGTAAAGCTGTTGCGTCGTTAAAGGGGACGGATACGTTTCTATCCCATTAAAACTGCGAGGGATACGGCATCTCCTCTTTGTGTAGCGAATGTCGACTGAAGAGCTCTTATCATTCGAATAAACAAGACGAGACTCCCACTCACGAAACTCATAGTCATTACCGTGTCATTATACTATGACGAAATTACAACTAACTTGATACATCGTAATGAAAAGCGAAACAGCCCTGCCTCCGCTCAGACCTGCCGTCGCTAAATGGTAGCAGCAGGCAAATAGGATTAGGGGACAAGGGGAATCGTAATTGGATGAGAAAATTACATAACAATAGTCGCTAGAGAGTCGTTTTAGTTCCACGAGCTCGCGCGTTACGTAATAACTTGATGAAAGCGCTCGCTGCTTTAAAGCAACCCCGCTTAATAAGGGATTAATCAATATTTATTAGAACCCGATAAAGTTTTGCAATAGTTGTTTCATAATCGCCAAGTTGAAATTAATTAATATGAAAGTCCAATCAGAGGCAGCTGCGTCGTTAACCCTTAATTGGTAGGACTCGATAATCCAGTCGGTCGCGGCGAAAGCGGCCATTTAATTATTCAATACAATACCTAACCCTCTATCGCCTGCTCTCAGGGTGTTTACGTCGCGAGTGTATTAATTTATTTTTATTCTTCCGTGAACTCCACACAATGCTGCCTTTAATGGTTATGCCGAGCACCGTCGTAAAGAAGGGAATTAATTATGGCTGCCCGGACCGTAACACAGGGACTCATATTGGTCTCGTGTAATCTTATCTTTGTTGTAGGATCGCTTGTCTGCCGAATATGCTCTAGACCCTGACTTAGTTGCGTAATAAGAAACACATTGTTCGCATGACTAAATAACCAGGATTAGGGTGCACTCATTTAACAGGAACAACCGGCGACATTCAGCTTTTTGCTACAAATACTATGAAACACAAAACACAATTTACTAAGAAACACCAATTACCAAGAATCACCAATTACCAAGAAACACCTTGTGGACTTATATGTTGTATTTCCTACAAAGAAGGTGGTTCTTGGGTGGGACATTTTACTGCTGCTTTTGCTCCGGTTCGCTGCCGTTCGCAAATATTTTTGCCTCGTCTAAAGGTACGTGAGCACTAAAGGCTTTCCTAGGTCAGCGGTACTTTATACTGTAGCTGGAAATGGCTTTTGTACACAAACTAACTAAAAAAATAACTATTTCTCAGTTACATCACCAAGTTTAAGTCCGGCAAAGCGGTCGAGCAAAGCCAGTTTTAATCAGGCCGCTGGCGCTCGATCCCCTTAGTTACTGCTAATTACGGATACTTGGTGTGTCCACCGCGACCTTAGCCCGGCTTATGCTCAATATCCAATTTGTCAGCATAATCCTATTAACGATTTCAGCTCTCATTATCATACCGGTACTGCCCTTCAACAGTTTACGTGACCACTTCGTTAGCCCAAATTAGTGCAATGAGCGGCGTTAGATTGGATACAAACCCACCACGGATTTCATTCGAACGAACAATGCCAAAATTGAGTATAGGTTACGAAGCGGATGAAATGTTTGAAAAGGTGTGGCGTTTCACGAAGTTATTTTTGGCACAAAAGGTTGGAGGTTGTTTATTGTTGTGTCGTCTAATTACGCTATTGGGTGCTATTATACGGGTAAATTATTAACTTTCAAACAAACGTGTTTAAGAGCCGAATATCTTGAATGATATTTGGGAAATTAAATAAAATACATATCTTGGGACAACTGAGACCATATTGAGCAACGTATAAACATTCATTAAAGATTCGGGAACAAACAATCGTATTCATCATACAAATACGAGGGCTGTTTGATAAGTACCCGTTTATGGAAAAAAAAAACTGTTTTTTTTGTATATATGCATTTATTTTTCTACGTAGTCACCTTTTAACTCTATACATTTGTTCCACCTAAACTCAAGCTTCAATAAACCATCCAAAAAGTATGATTTTGGAAAGTCATTAAAATAGGCCTCTGTGGCGGCAATGACTTCGTCATTTGATCCAAATCGCTTGCCACCGAGCCATTTTTTAGGTTGGGAAACAAAAAGAAATCGCATGGGGCCAAATCTGGAGAATACGGGGGGTGAGACAATAGTTCGTAGCGTAACTGTGCTAATTTAGCCGTCACAACTCTGGACGAATGAGCCGGGGCGTTGTCGTGATGAAACAGTACTTTTTCTTTTTTAAATGGGGTCGTTTGTCCTTCAACACGGCGTCAAATTCATGCAATAAATTGGCATAGTACTGCCCTGTTATTGTTTTTCCCTTTTCTAAATAGTCAATATGTATAATACCCTGCGAATCCCAAAAAACGGTCGCCATGACCTTTCCAGCCGATGGGACGGTTTTTGCTTTCTTTGGAGCAGGTTCACCAGGTAAAATCCACTGCTTCGACTGCTCTTTCATTTCCGGGGTGTAGTGGTGGACCCACGTTTCGTCCACGGTCACGAAACGACGCAGAAACTCCTTCGGGTTACGTTTGAACACGGCCAAACACTGCTCCGAAGTAGTCAGTCGGTTCCGTTTTTGCTCCTCCGTGAGTAAACGCGGCACCCACCTCGCCGATACTTTCTTCATACCCAATTTTTCTTCTAATATGTGTTGTACCCTCTCGATTGAAACGTTTACAGCATCAACGATTTCTCGAAGTTTAATTCGGCGGTCGGCTAAAACGATATTTTCAATTTTCTTAACCATATCGTCTGTAGTCACCTCAACTGGCCGGCCTGGGCGATCCTCATCAAAGACGGTTGTTCTCCCCCGCTTAAACTCGTTATACCAATATCTGACGGTTGTCGTAGAAGGAGCACATTCATGGTAAACCGCTTGCATTCTTACTTTTATTTCATCACATGTTTTTCCTTCCAAAAATAAGAATCTAATTACAGACCGATACTGTTCTTTCTCCATTTTAACAATTTTAAGTTCACGCCTTCACTGAATCGTTGTCAAATGAGAAAAAAAACAAAAGAATGCCATTTTTTTTTAATTTTCCCGCCTCTGAAAAAAGGCTTAAAAAGGTGGTATACTTATTTGCGGCCAGTGATATTAATATATTTAGAAAACGGGTACTTATCAAACAGCCCTCGTATCTGCCGACTAATATCAATTTTAAATAGAATTTCATTGATTTAAAAATGTGTGTTTGTTGTGTAAACTGTATGTTATCTTACAGAATTATTGCAGCTATGTTGTACCAGAATTAAGCAACTCTAAAAATCTGGCATAAGTATTTTCAAAAATGAACTTTTTACCTATACACAACACAATATGTGCTGCAACTTTATAAAACGTAGCATTACGTTTTAAAATCAAAATAAACTAACTTTCTGCCTGAAGTGCCTTGTTAAGCTTCGTCTGCATATTTTTATGTTCTGCTGTCTGACTCCGATTTTTTAAATTCAAAATGCAGTAGCTGCATTTTTACTTTTCTTGCAACAGATGTAAACCACTATGCCACTTTAACCTAATACTTAGTATGACCTTGTGATTCAATGATTACGAATTAATAATAGTTTTCCGTGCTTATAACTGACAGTCTTTTAGGACTCTTTATCCGATTAGTTTGTCGATAAAACTGTAAAAAAAAAATTGCCACACAAAATACTTCGAAGAATATCCTTAACAAAAACCATTCCATTCGTGACTTCGTTCCAAATGAAACCTGCAGTTCCTTGATTTAACTGTACCCTAACTGTCAGACTACTGGCATTCATAAACGCAAACGCAACAACAGCTATTTAGCATAGACAAAGTTTTAAACCCCACGTTATTCGGAACTGGCGAATTTTGCATGAAACTCCAAACTTATAATGGAATTACTTTTAAATTCATGCCCCGTGTGCATGTGGGTGGAGGGGGCTGAAGTGCAGGTCGCTAATATTCTTGGGACTTGACGAAACTAGCTCAAGATGAGATAATAATTTGAGGTATAAGTCTGAAATGTGTGTGTTGTGTATGACAATGTGTATTAAATAAAGTACACGTATACATGCTTTACTGACTCAAGTACTCCGATGTTTGTACAAACCTGAATCGCGTACCTCTCTGGAACCTTTTTTCAAAAAAATTCACAATGTTTTCTTTGGCAGATGTATGTCAATATGACATTCGCAGCGAAAAGGTTCTACAATGATACGCGATATTGATTACTTTGACCAGAAAAATCTCTTTACATTTGTGTAAGAAAATCTTTACTTAAGATTCCTACAGATATATATAGACCTTGAGTTAATTGCGAGTATTTCAGTAAATTACTACTTACGTAAACATATATAGCATAAAAACGTAGCAACTTCTATTTATATATCATTGAATAAATTAAAAATGTTCTTAGCATTATTTAATCATCCTACAAACACAGTTATTGTTAGTGAGATAAGACACGATAAGATACGATAAGAAAAAAAATCGCTTCAAAGAAGACAAATGAAGGCTGCCTGGCATGAATTGTACAGTCCTTCTCTTTGAGATTCAAAGACCTCTAAGAACACTCAACCTAAAAATCTTATCGTTTCTAGAAATATCACAGACCTGTATCGAAATAGAAGGAAAGAGTTTATCGGTTTGTATGGAAACCGAGCGTGTAACATTTTCCATGAGTATATTAGGACAAAGAGACTTACTAATGAAAGAAAATACCTTGATTAACAGCTCTATCTTTTTGGTGGTATTGTGATGGTATTTGAACAGTTAATTATTAAACAACGCGGCATTTTTTTTTTTGACGTCGTACGTGGAAAGCGGCTGAAGCAACGTTTATTCTATCTGAATGTAGTTCTGTGAGAAACATATTAAGAAACATTAGATAATTAATCGTTTCTATCTATCTTCATTTATGTAACCAAAACAAATTTTTTTCGTTAAAAAGGAATACATAATAATAATATGTTGTCATTGAAATCAGGGTCAAATGAAAGTAAATGAACGATTTCTTTTATTTTTATGTATTGTATTACGAAAGATAGGTATGGTTCGGAAAATAGAAAAAAAAAACTCGATATTTCCCTTCGACATGGAGTACCTCAAATTCAAGTAAGACTTTTATTTACGCCAAAACGGGGCTGTAAGTACACCTCTTGAAGATTAGACAACATCGAACTTTCCATAAGCGAAGGTTTAGTACTGACCAATAAAATCCCGTGATGTGGTTGAAAAATATAATCTTTTTTTTAATAATTATATAGAAACTTAACACTGCATGCGTAAATAGACGTTTCAAAGTGCGTCAGAGAAGTACGAAATTCTTTCAAGAGTAAAATGTGATCAATAAATTCTATACCCGGCAAACATAATTGTAGTCAAATGTATTTCGCATACGCAGCATGTTTAGTAGCGAAACAAAGCGCATAAATCCAACATCATCTGGACTGCATTAGTCCGTTTTCAGGACGAGTAGCATTTGGCGACGGTCCAACGGCACGGCTCAGATATTACGATATGAAATGGAATTATGCCGTCAAATCGCAACGATAATGCCATTAATAATTACGCTGGTACTCGTAATGAAATCAATTTGGAATTCACTTTGGTACATTTGCAGCAAAGCTTGCGTGAACTACTCGTATCGGTATTGGATAGTGGTTTATGGTGGCGTATGAATTCACCGGTTCCCACGTAACTGTTCGTATTGAAACATATGTTATTTATTTACATTACGCCCATTAAGAAGCAAAGGGCTATTACGTTCAATTCCTCTCAGAAATTGAATAAATTGACATTTCAACCGCAGAATATAAATAAGGACGTACCCACACTAGATGTCTTGCTTAACGAGTTCTAAGATTTAACGCGAACAAGTTCGTCTGTTAATTCTTTCGTATTTAGGAATACGTAGGAGTAAATTGTATTTAAAACAAATGTGCAAAGTACTTAGAGCAGTTGTAAAAGAATATTTATAAATAAAAATAAATAAATAAATATCATGGGACAATTTGACACCAATTGACTTAGTCCCAAACTAGGCAAAGCCTGTACTATGGGTACCAGACAACGGATAAACATATTTATATAGATAAATACATACTTATATACATATTAAACACCCAAGACCCGAGAACAAACATTCATATTCATCATACAAACATCTGCCCGACCGGGATTTGAACCCGGGACCTCAAGCTTCATAGTCAGGGTCTCTAACCACTAGGCTATTCGGCCGTCAATACATATTTACATTTAAAAAGCGGCGTTGCGTGCCGTCATGACAATTCTAGATCGCTTAATACGAGGGCTGTTTGATAAGTACCCGTTTATGGAAAAAAAAAACTGTTTTTTTTGTATATATGCATTTATTTTTCTACGTAGTCACCTTTTAACTCTATACATTTGTTCCACCTAAACTCAAGCTTCAATAAACCATCCAAAAAGTATGATTTTGGAAAGTCATTAAAATAGGCCTCTGTGGCGGCAATGACTTCGTCATTTGATCCAAATCGCTTACCACCGAGCCATTTTTTTAGGTTGGGAAACAAAAAGAAATCGCATGGGGCCAAATCTGGAGGATACGGGGGGTGAGACAATAGTTCGTAGCGTAACTGTGCTAATTTAGCCGTCACAACTCTGGACGAATGAGCCGGGGCGTTGTCGTGATGAAACAGTACTTTTTTCTTTTTTAAATGGGGTCGTTTGTCCTTCAACACAGCGTCAAATTCATCCAATAAATCGCATAGTACTGCCCTGTTATTGTTTTTCCCTTTTCTAAATAGTCAATATGTATAATACCCTGCGAATCCCAAAAAACGGTCGCCATGACCTTTCCAGCCGATGGGACGGTTTTTGCTTTCTTTGGAGCAGGTTCACCCGGTAAAATCCACTGCTTCGACTGCTCTTTCATTTCCGGGGTGTAGTGGTGGACCCACGTTTCGTCCACGGTCACGAAACGGCGCAGAAACTCCTTCGGGTTACGTTTGAACACGGCCAAACACTGCTCCGAAGTAGTCAGTCGGTTCCGTTTTTGCTCCTCCGTGAGTAAACGCGGCACCCACCTCGCCGATACTTTCTTCATACCCAATTTTTATTCTAATATGTGTTGTACCTTCTCGATTGAAACGTTTACAGCATCAACGATTTCTCGAAGTTTAATTCGGCGGTCGGCTAAAACGATATTTTCAATTTTCTTAACCATATCGTCTGTAGTCACCTCAACTGGCCGGCCTGGGCGATCCTCATCAAAGACGGTTGTTCTCCCCCGCTTAAACTCATACCAATATCTGACGGTTGTCATAGAAGGAGCACATTCATGGTAAACCGCTTGCATTCTTACTTTTATTGCATCACATGTTTTTCCTTACAAAAATAAGAATCTAATTACAGACCGATACTGTTCTTTCGCCATTTTAACAATTTTAAGTTCACGCCTTCACTGAATCGTTGTCAAATGAGAAAAAAAACAAAAGAATGTCATTTTTTTTTTTAATTTTCCCGCCTCTGAAAAATGGCTTAAAAAGGTGGTATACTTATTTGCGGCCAGTGATATTAATATATTTAGAAAACGGGTACTTATGAAACAGCCCTCGTAGCTTTAACTTCTAGCTTGCAACTCCGCAGCTTTTGTAGGATAGTCTGAATACCAGTGATTATATAAATGTCACAGTGAAATTAGGAATATCGCGTAAAAATTGCAATATAATTGTACCGCTTATTTTAGGTGTAGGGTATTACGCTACGTTCTTGCTTAATACTGGTTTGAAAAATGTGTATTTAAGCCATTTAACTTATATCAACCAATCAGCATGTAAAGTACCTACATGACATACGTTATACTGGGTCTCTTAGAATGTTTTTTATTGCAACGCTAAATTCATGGCAATCGATAAATATTTCAAATTATTTTTGCATCAACTAACCAAGCACTGAAATAGTAACATTGAGACTGAGCAACCTTTTTTTCTCCACTTTAGTTCTTGTTTTAGCTACGACGACGGCGCAGGTAAGCGCAAAGGCACTTTCTCGAACACCCCATGTTTTTCCCAGCCCCAATGTCATAAAACCCCTTAATTGCTGTCCCTTTGTCTTATCTCCGCATACGAGTAATTAATTACGTTTACTAATTAATTTACTCATAATGGCGGAGTATCGCCGATGCGAAATAATTAAGCCATTCGTTAATTAAAAGTCGCTTCGTTGTTCTGCTATCCGTTGCCGATTTTGCTGGTAATGGGTGAGCCTTAATGCGCTCTTCGTGTCATATTATGGATAAAGGTATTGGTTTAATTTTTATGTTGTACACCCTGTGGGTATGAAGCATAAATTACAAGCCTTGACCGGACTTTATTAAATTTACAATGAAAAAGTCAATTTGTTTTGTGGATCGTGTCTTGACCAGATAATTTTGAGCAGCCCGTACTGTAAATTTGGACGTCATCGTTATGACTAAACACGTGAAAGATCTAATATTGTTATGTTGACCTAGAAGTATACAGTGTTTTATGCAAATTAAAGATTTCTGATTTCTGAGTGATACAGCATGAGTAATCGAAAGAGACATATTTAACACTTTTCGTAGCCTTTTGCTGACAAATGCTCCCTTCTTTCCGCGGCTGCAACCTTATGAAATAAATACATTTTCAATATTCTAGAAGCACATAAATTCAAAGTTATGTTTTTTCAAGCGACACTACGTTATAGTTTCTGGTTTAACCCCATTTTATGTTTTTTCGTTCATAATTTCAACAGCGATGATAAATATCTCATTTTGTTTTTAATGCAGTTTTCTCCGGAAAATTCGCGAGTATGCCATTTTGGTCGTATTTTTATAACGTTGTGTGCTTTGCGAATTAAAACAAATTGAAGGCATTTGTTTCAATTTTCGGTTGAGCGGAAATGTTTGTGGTTTTAAGCAACACAGAAAGAGTATTTGACAAAAAGTTTTGGTTGTTATTGTACTACAATTGTGTACTCTGTCTCGGTGCAATGTTTTTAAACATACTGGATTAAACAAAAATATGTGATGCCTAAATATAAAACGTTTTCTCATTTTATTCACATTTGATTTATTTATTGAACTTTGCAAAATAGTAAATTTACAACCCAATTTTTGTTGTGATTTTCACTGATATTGCTAGCCTGTACTTTATATGTACATAATATTTTGTTATTCAGTCGACCCCACAACGTAACTTTCGTGAATTGTTTTGTTTTGTTCACAGTGTCAGGTAGGTATGTGTCCCCAAATTTTTATGTTGATATAAAAAAATACTTACTCGATGACATTTACTTTCTTAACGATGTCCATTCTATTCCCAAAAGTTACGAAGACTTATTTTTAACTTTACGCAGGGATGCGTGGAGGTCTATTTTTATCACAGTAAAGAGACAAGTGGTTTTGAAGATCTCTTCTTTCGTGAGATCTTTGTGCTCAGTTATTACAACAACAAACAACAACAACCGATCAATATTTGAACAAAAATAAGGTGCGTAGGTACTATGCATTATAATACTTGTTTGATTTGGTACTTGTAGGATATTTCATCTGAACTTAGGTATATTTAAAATCCGAAGCTACTCTTACAGGGGCCGAAAATAAGTTATTTACACTTTCTTTCGTAACTCATTGCCGAGTCGCATAAATATTAATGTTGAGAAATCGGCATTTTGCTACGCGAGACGTGCTACGTCGTAGCACCGTGCTACGCCAATGCTACCACAACTCGTAGATAGTTTGTAATGCCAGAGAAGTTTACGCTTAGTGATCTGTAATTTTGTTCCCACAGTGCCCTTAGTGTAATCAAAAAGCACAAAATACGTCTCGATCGCGTTTGCGTTAAAGTGTCAAATAGTATGAGAATTGTTTAACGCGAACGCGATCGAGACGTATTTCTTGGCCTGGTCGGCGATTACACTAGGCGCTCTGAGGGTCTAGCACGACTTTCCGAATGCTGCATAACGTTACCGTTATCGTATCGAGATCGGAAAACCTCATACTAAGGTTTCGAAAAGTCGTGCTCGACCCTCTGTGATCGCAAAAGCAGATCATCTTTTCTTACACGTTCCGAACCAAAATGGATTTAGGTTAAGATTTATTTATTTACTCAACATTGAAATTACAGTCATTATATTACATGTCAAAATCTAAGAATTTTTGTTTAGATCGTCAAAAAAATCATGAACAAGCAATAATAGTAATGGTTTGGTTTATCTGTCTGTCCGTCACAGCTAGTTATCTCAGAAACTACTAATGCTATCTACTGAAATTTGGAATAGTTTCAGATAATGCTAACCCAATTATTTTTAAAAAGGTTATGTTTATTTTTATTGCGAGAGGGTCTTTATAATGCCAAAGTAGGGTTACTAAGTCAAGTGTAGTATCGTATGAAAGGGCCTCTGTTATCACATACTAAAACGTTTTTCTTTTTCTTAAGCCCCGTAGCTTTTAAATTATAATGTTCCTTTTTAAGTATTACTGACGAGACCCAAATCGAAGTATTTTAATGAACGAGCTATACCTTAGAGGTTTAGGTGATCAATGACCTCTGAGAAATACCGTCTTCGCAAATAACCAGAAACACGACAAAGTGATTTATTAAAGAATTATTTTATAAAATATGCTGATACTGTAAGGAATGAAAACTCAGATTCCGCCATAATGCATTTATTTTCATCTCGTTCTTACTTACTAAAAACCCTATTTCTATCTCTTTCATCCATCCTTCATCCATGACTATCTTGCATCCCGCTCGTCCATCAGTATATCTGTCATTCTGTCTCTTTCACGCATTACGTTTCGTTCCACCTTACATGCCTTCTGAAATATATATAAACAAACCAGTTTGGTTATATATATTTCATCAAAACAATCTCACCCTTACATGTTCTCGGACACTACGTACATTATATAAATATTCACTGCCTTAACAGCATTATACCACCACCAAAAGTTTAACTTAGAGTATTTAACAAACTAAACAGTCTTACTGTTATCACAAAATACTTGACATGAATTTGAAACGGACCTTTATCTTTTAATCGATATTTATGTCTTAATACGTACTGATGAATAAACTTAACAAATGAAAACCTGACTGTTCCAACTTCAGGTCAACTATACCTTATGTCTACCTACTTGTGAATACACACTTAGTGTCCATTATGAGAACTAACTTCCTTGCATAGTTATTACAATATTATTTTGAAATGGCAAGTTTTATATGCTACACTTCATGTTATTAGAAAATAGTGTTCCTGAAGGTATACTATTATAAAAAATAAACAATTGTTTTATTTATTTTTAACCCTGTAAAGTAATTTATACTGATTGTTATTTATTACTGCTTACACAATAGACTTTTTACTTTGCCAAGTTTTAAATTTAGCTCTATACAGAAATTAAGGAAATACATTTAACTGTTTATGGTGTATAAAATTTTATTTACATAATAAAAGTTGAAACAGTGCATAGCAAATGGGACTAACACTAACTACAAAGTAAATTAAAATAATAAAACTAAAACTAACTCAAAAAATTAAAAATTAAATACCTACCAAACCTGGACCTCTCGGCAGGGTGCCCATCACGCAGGCAGCATTCCCGCGCTGAATTGCAATAGCAATTCTTTGCGCGAGAAAGCTGCCTGCGCGAGGGTCGCCTGTTGCCTCTTTCAGGCGTTTGCTCAGCTCCTTGTGGAGCCCGAACGCACCCTTACCCCAAGGACCCAGCGTCTCGACGCCAAACGGCAAGAACTCGTATTGGGCGCCGAGACAGCTGTACTTGCTGACCTTGAGGCGCTCCCGGGCGTCCGCTGCCGCTCCTGCCCGTTTGCTTGTTAGTGGGACGTAGGACGCTACCAGGGTGTCCGTACAAGTGGCGTCCCACACCAGCGCGCGGGGCATCTTCCAGGGGATTAACGACATCCCATCAGGGCGCTTGCCATCACCCCGCGCAATCTGGGGCTCCAGAGCAGCGGGGACGTTGGCGCTGAAGAGTGCCCTTCTGAGGATGTCGTTGAGAGCAGTGTGGCGTGACTGGCGGCCGGCGCCCGAGGAGCAGGAAAGGCCGTGGTGAGCGAGTCGGCCTACAGGGGCCCCACAAGAAGTGCAGCTGTGGCTTGTGCAAATTCCAGCACCGAGCCGGAGACCGACAGCTATGCGGAGTGCGGCGGGATCTAAAAATGTTCCTGTGTTAGGCGAGGGATAGGCATGGAGCCAGTGACCTGGCTCTGGCTTGGACACTGCTAGCAGCCTTGCCAGATCCCTGCCTGACGATGTGTCTTTGAGTGAGTTGAAAGTGATGAAAGAGGCTAGTATCCCAGGCCCTTTGCCTTTTGGGTCTAGTTGGGATAATTGGGCTCGGTCCAGCTAGCAAGGCATGCGTGGCGTCATTCAGGCACGCGATTTCACAGTTTATACCCGTTGCGGTGTTCAGTATGTTACCTGCGAGATCTAACGTGCTGTGGATGGAAGACAGGAATGCCGGCAAAGCAATACTAGAAATTTTACGGTTTAGGTATTTCACAATTTTTTTTATCTTACACATATTTATTTTTTAACTAATTTACTCTGTCTAACTAATTTAGTCTGTAATGTAATGAATGATGTTCTGTTTTTATGACTAAAAGAGGCTGTAAAGATAACATGTATCAATTACTTTAGCAATAGTTTCAGTTAAATTATTGCTAGTAATTATCAAATCAATACTATAAAAATTGTTTGTTTGACTGAAGGTAAATAATAATTCTACTGAAAAGAAACATCAATAATATGACTTTTACTTTGTAAACTTGTAAAAAAAAATTACCAGTTTTACATTGAGTTGTTATTTGTATAAGTCATGTTAGGTATATAACTAATTAATTGGGATTACAATTAGTCCATGAAATTGGTACCCTGGTATGACGGCCTCTCGACGTCACGAATGGTTTGTATAGAGCAGGTACATCGGCTACTCCTTGGCTGCTCTCGCTGGGCTGCTCATTTGTGATGTGGTCATCAGTAATGTAGTCGACAGTGATGTGTTCATCAGTGATGTGGTCGTCAGGGATGTGGTCGTCTTGGGAAGTACAGTTTGTGTATAGTGGGGTATCTGGAAATAGATCGAGGTTATGTGGTGTTTGTAATGGTTTTAAAAATTGAACATGAACATTTTTTTGCTGTTGGGTTTCTTCACATCTTCCAGTTCATAGCATACAGATCCAACTTTTTCGATAATTTTATATGGTCCTTTATATCTTGGTGTCAGTTTTGTGTCTGTGGGTTTATACCATTCATATAAAACATAACTGCCTTCTTTGAAATCATGTTGAAGTCTTCTCAAATCAAAGTTTCTCTTGTTGATTAAGTGTACATTTTCTATGTTAGATAATGCAGTTTTTCTTGCTTCTGTCAATATGTGTAGTTGATGGCATCTGTCATTATTGTCTTCAAATATAGTTCCGAAATGTATTTCACTGGGAGGAATTCTGGGATGGTAACCAAACATTAGGTAGAATGGTGAATGATAAATACAGAACTCTTATTATTAATATAGTATCGCGGCTAAACGATCACTGCGTCACAGTAAAAATATGACAGTACATTAATTATGTTACGTTACGTACGTTAGATACGTATTGTTATCGTTTTAACACATAACTAACTACTGTAAAATTAAATTGTAGCGTAATAAACAGATTATTAATGTATATATACGTAGGAAGGACTAACAGCGTACAGTACACCTTCGCCTCTGCAAAGAACAAAGTCGGCCTAAACTAGCTTTATATATGAATGGGAGTGATCCGTTTATTTTTAAACAAATAAATAGTAAATAAATAGCAAGGGACAAATTTACTGACAAGCTTGTACTATGGGTACTGTACAACGGATAAACATACTTATATACATATTAAACATCCAAAACTCCAGAACAAACATTAGTATTCCTCACACAAACATCTGCACCAACCGCGAATCGAACCCGGAACCTCAAGCTTCATAGACTTCACAGACACACTATTCGGTCGTCAAATAGCCTAATGGTTATGCGCCCTGACTTTTTTTCGATTTCGTCATTACTTAAGTGACCGTACTCCACTTCAATACAGAACGCTAGTTCAACTTTTTACTACACATCGTACTCGTAACTAGCTGTTAAGAGCCAACTCGAAGCTTGTCGCTACACTTGAACATTATGGAACATTTAACGAGTCGTTACGTCGCTAACTTGCGAACTACGCAGTTACAGCCAATACCTACCAATATTGGTAAGTGCTTACCGACATACTCGTATAACTTTACTGTGATTTTTGACAGGTAGCTACCGGTGCCTATTCAATTTGAAGTCGCAGCTTGCGCATGTATCTAGACATAGTAGAAAAACCTTTAAAAAAATGTCAGTCTTATATGACAAATCGGACTACATTTCTTTGACAACATGAAGCGCGCTAAAACAAAAGCTCTTCAAGTCAGCAGTTGACACCGAGTTGTCATCGAAAACTGACAATTGTAGTTGGTATAACAGTGTCATATACATGTTGACAGGGGAAAGTTTTCTCACTTTATCTTTACGTATCTATATTGTATTTATACGTTATCAGTTAAATTAAGCAAATTCGTTATTCTTAGGACTCCGTACCTACCTCCAGAGGAAAAAACCGGCCAAGAGCATGTCGAACCATACTCAGTATAGGTTGTTTAGAAACCATAGTGTTTTTAGGATCTGTCGAATTGTGTGCCACACGTTGATGTTAGCTAAAAAAATACTTCTATTACATGTATGGAGTGCCCCCTAGAAATATTTATTTTTGTTATTTAACTACCGAAGTATCGGCTTCTACAAGGCTCCAAATTTTATCAATATGTATTTTGTAGTTTTTGAGTAAAGTACCTGTGACATACGGGCGGACGGATGGCCATGACTGTTATAACTGGTTCAGGGTGGGAGCCAAAGAAACGTAGTTTTAGTTAAACACAAGTTTATTGACTGACCGGGGCGCGGGCCCAGCCGCGCTTTATGAACTACTCATACAACATCCCTCCACCATAATCTAAAAGTACTTCTTACACCTTTAGAGGGGCACACCCTCCTCAGGTGCCCTTTAACGCCACAATGTTTACACCTATAACGCGTAAATTTGCACGCTTCGATGCGATGGTTCGTGTAACCGCATGCTTGGCAGCTGGCCAAGTTAAATCCTGCTGCTGGTGGAGCCGCGCCGCCAGCCGTCTGCTCGCGCGCCGCCGCTGCTGCCGGGCTGCGCGTCGGCCTCTGCGCTGGCGCCGCGTACACCTTCAGCACCTGCAGTGCGTCCCCGCTCGCCGCGTCCGGAGCCGCCAGCTGGGAGCCCATACGGGCGCAACGTACGCCTTCGGCTATGTTTAACGCGCCGCTCAGCGTCAACTCGTCCATCTTTTGCGTGAACTGCTTATCCCGCTCGGGTCCCGGTCCCATGCCCAGCACGAACCGGTCGCGCAGCGCCTCGGCCAACGTAGCCGCCTGGACACCACAATGGGTCGCTAGCCCTCGTACTCGCGCTGCCCACTCCGCTAAGTTCTCGCCTGATTGTTGAGTTGCACTGTAGAACTTAAATCTCTCTGCGAATCCGCATTTTTTAGTTTCAAAATGGCCATCCAACAAAGCGATAACTTTTACGTAACTCAATGTGCCTACAGTTTCGAGTAGTGCTAAATCACGCACTAGTTAGTATGTGGATTCGGCTAAGTTACTTAATAAAATCGCTCGCCGCTTATCACCACTTTTTTCATCGACCACCCCGATTTCATTCGCAAAAAACCATTGTTCCAGCCTTTCTTTATATAGGGACCAATCTTGGATTTCATGGTTAAATGTCGTTAATGAACCAACTGCTAATTTGGCCATTATTTACACACGCGTTAAGTTCAATTTGCACTGACTCGTCGCCACTGTTATAACTGGTTCGGGGTGGGAGCCAGAGAAACGTAGTTTTAGTTAAACACAAGTTTATTGACTGACCGGGGCGCGGGCGCAGCCGCGCTTTATGAACTACCCATACAACAATGACGAAACTAAAGGTTCTGTTTTTGTCATTTTGACTACGGAACTCTTATAGGATTACTTCAGTGTCGGTCTGTCTGTCAATCACACGTCACACACAAGTAAATCAATACCTACAGGGTACTTCCCTTTGACCTACTATCATGAAATATGCCACGAGCAATGTCTCACAACAGTCAATAAAAAGTCCGACTCGCACTTAGCCGGTTTCAAGGTCCCAAAAGCACAAAGTGAAACAACCAACAAATAACGGATATAAGATATGTAAAATAAAGGTAAATACCTCATGGAAATTGTCCCATTCTAGGCCAGAATTCAGGCAATGTTAGCCACTAAGCCGACAGTCCTTTGACAGCACCGTAATTTTTTAATATTCATGAAAACCATAATTTATTCATGTTCAAAGCTCAAAGACTCCTAAATCTATACAAATGTTTGGGCAGTTAATAGCAAAAACCTTTGCGTTGGTACGAAAACGGCCGCAAGTCGAAATCTGATGTCCGAGATTAATTAAATATACATCCTTAGATCTGAGATAAGATATAGACGGCTAGTGGTACTAACCGCAGCGTTACCGGACTGTGTCCAAAGTTAAAGCTTTTGATCCTAACTCCTTAAACGTAATCTGATACAAATCTAATTCTGACTTAGAATTTTACTTTTTATCGCTAAAAAATCTTACTTGCATTATTCTGTCATAATCATGTAGTGTTATTATAATTTGTCTATTTAGAGTCTTTAAGGTCTATGTAAACTAGGGTCTATATGAACTGGGTCAAGCATTTGCTGAAATATTAAATTTTATAACACATGGTGTTTCAACTATCACGGCAAGAAATAAACGCATTGAGCGACAAGAAAGGAAACAGCAAGCATGCTAGATATCCGACACTGTTTATTTCATCCTATAATCATAACTGAAGCGGTTTGTCAGATTTTAATGAATGGGCTGTCGTAGTCATGAAGGTTTAAGCCTGGAAATGTTACGCATTTTATTTTGGGAAAGGTTTTTTTATGGAGTATTTATTAATACTAGGTTTTACCAGCGACTCCTGTACAGTTGGAATATTAACCAACTTTTATAATGCCGGTTAGCTAGATTTGGCCGTACAGGTCTAAACATAATTATACAATACCTGTGTATTCCCTACTTTGTATTGCTAATAGTACCTACCTGTATTTGTGATTTTTCGCTAGTGAATCACAGAGTACGTTCAAACGGTAATTTGTGACCCTACAGTGCCCTAAGCACGACTTGTCGAATCCTGCGTAACGTTACGGTTATCGTATCGAGATCGAGAAATCTCATACTAAATTTTAGTTTCAAATACGCTCACGGGCGGGCGCTGTTCCAAACGTCATTCAAACTCGTTATAGTTTACTATTCGATTTTACGTGACGCAGGATTCGACAAGTCGTGCTTAGGGCACTGATGTCTTACAAGAAAAAAGACACATATTGTAATACTCAATGAATCAGTTTATTATCTATACTTAAGTAGGTACAATACAGCTGAACAATACAGCTTTGCCGCAGATGAACAAGTCGCCGCAGGACAGCGAATCGGAAAGGCTCATTACGCCGCGAACTCGTAAACAAACTACCTATAAATGTTTTTTCGCTAACTTCTCAAGAGATTTCGCTAGTCTCGCAAAAAGTCGCTAACGAGTGCCTTAATTCCGAGCGAAGTCGGTCGTCGAGCACCTTGCGGAGTTAGTCCCGATTAGCCACTGCACAAGCTAGAGGCGATCGAGAGATATCTTGTATAATTTGGTGCCAGAGAACTTTAGCCGTCCCACATACTACAGGGAGGTCCCTGTAGTACCTGGAGTGTGTACCTACACACTTTTGTAACACTCTCTTTTTTACATTATTTAAATAGGTCAGTGCTAGAAGATTTCAGTTCAGTTCAGAAATCTTGTACTTAGTAGTTACATCGTAGGTGGAGGTGTGTGTAATTGAATATTGTTAAAAAAAAATGTGCCTACGGACCTCACATTAAAAGAAATATCAGTCTTGTTACTATTTAATTTGGCGTTCATTCAATTAAGCAAAAGAACCCTTGTTTTAAACAGTTGGTTCAACACAAGACATTTTAATAAGAAATGTTTTCATGGTACTATAACACCTGTATTCATCGGTATTCACAAGCAGAACATCTGGCTTTAAAACCATGTACAGTTTTTTTTTCAGCATTAGAAAGAAGGTGAACTTGGCATGGTGTATTGGCATATATTTTTAAATAAGTATAAAATCATAACAGTATAAATAGTCATATTTAATTGTTACTTGCTGTTACTTATTTTTACTCGACTGCGAAATGCAAAGGAGGGTAATGTGTTTCATGTAAACGTAGTTTCAATAAAAAGACGGGTCACGCTGTTTTTCCCTTTTTCTAATGCAGAAAAAAACTGTATAAACGCTAGACTATCAGGTTGTCAAATCAATATCGCTCGCGTCCGCTCGTCACTCGCACCAGCTCGCCGTTCTCAATTAGTTGGTGTTTCAGTTCAGCAGGATCTACGCCTCGTGTCGCCACTCCGCAAACTTGCCCAATTATTGCCACTGGACGCCGTAAACTCCCTGACCTACGGTGTTACATGCCTAGACTGTACATACCTGACTATACCTAAGGTGCTCGTACATGAAATACATACATGAAAGTAATAGGAGGTTAGTACGTAGGAGAAAAGTTTTAAGTTGAATATGAAACGTTTACGTTTGTGTTTTGTTGATGGGAGCCGAAGTGTGCCTAGTCAGTTGAGGATGTGACAGGGTGCAACTATTCTCTGCAGCTGCTGACTCAAGTGTGTTAAGTGTTATCTAGGTTTAAATAATTAACTGGAGTAAAAAAAGAATATTAGTGTTGTAAAAAATTCAAGTCTTTTAGTCTTCATTTCGAAACATGAGTAGATTTTCAAGACTAGGACTCGTTAGTCACATGAGTCCCGAGTCCTTTGAGTTTTCTGAGTCCTTTCGAGTCTTTTAAGTTTTTCGAGCTAGACTGAGTCATGAACTTGAGTTGGTGTATTATAAATATTATAATAGGTAATACTGGGTGATTTTATATCGTCATCCATATTTATTTACTAATCTGTTGAAAATAATCCCTCAATAAAAATTAGTAACAATTTCATTGCATTAAACGCAAACTTAAAAATTCTGTCTTTGAGTTCTTTTTGGCAGGACTCGAGTCTTTTCACAAAAGACTCCAAATTCTGAAGGACTTGAGCTCTAAGTTTTATTTATAAGACTCGAGTCTTCAAAAATAGCTCAAGTTTTATTAAATAAGACTCCAAGACTCGAGTTTCTTGCGCTGGTACAGTTTTAGCGATACAAACTGTTATAATATTTACTGTGTCCGACAAGGCAATCTAAATAAAGAATACGTGTTTCATATATATCTCTATTCAATGTTAAACTCGATTGTGAAAATTTCATCCACCGAACCAAAGCTACGCCTAAAAGCTGTTCCCAAAACACATTAGGTAGGTACCATCTCAAACTCAACACATAATAACAAAAGATAACTTTCAATTAACATTGTTAATCTCAAGTGAGAAGATAAAACAAACTCGAGGCAGATTCTACGAGAAACAAATATACGTTCATGTAATTAAAAACTTTGCAAATTTGTGTAAGTAGGGATAAAGCCGTATAATAAGTAACGTTACATAACTTACCCATTAAGAGTTTATAAGTTGCCTACCGATCAGGCATACTAATTCGCTCAATTTATTATTCAAACAAGATAGCGCCGATTTTACTTCGTGGCTTGCACTCATCTTTATTCAGCTATTGTCAGAGCTACTTAGAGTGAAATATATTCTACGATATCTCTGTCAGTGTAAAGTTAAAACTTGAATTCTCGGGAGAATTGAAGTCTTATTGTGTCGAAAAAAAAAGCCAAACTTTTAGCGTTTCTTCAGTGACTTGCAGTTTTTACAAGAACCCTCCGTGAGCTAGACCTATCGTGTGTTACTGATTCATAAAATATACCTAATAAGTATTATGAGAAACTTTGAGTATCATGTAGACCAGCCTCCTCTTCCTTTCCTCTTTCTCACAATTTCCTTCTCACAAGATCCTTTTGCTCTTTTTCACAATTTACTTACAACGAAATCACTACATGTTTGAAATAGCAACTAAATAACTGCAAAAACTTCTCCCTGCATTAAAAGCACGATATTCACTAGTTTCACGACATAAATTCGCGTACCTATTAAAAACTATTCATTTGCAAAACACGGCCACTCGGCCGTGCGTGCAAATGAAGTTGCAAACTTTGCGCATTACCCGCCTCTGACCTGGCTTACATACTGGCTGTTTAGACAATTGACATAATTTTTGAATTTTGAATAACTGGCTGGTTGAAAACCATTATTGTCGTAGAAAAAAATAACGTAACAAATTCATGCATTTTGGAACTCCTCTGATTTAAAGAAAGGGTTTGAATAATTATGGAAAGGATACAAAGCATAGACAAGGTGATGTTAACGCGCGATTTCCACTCCGCCAAAAATTTTGCATCGGCTGATTGTAATTGTAAGCGACTTTTTGACATCTGTGTGACAGTTTTGTTTTGATAGAGTTTGTAGGTTTGACATGAGCGTAGACGAGGGCTATAATTGAATTGAGAAATGTTTTTCATTTAAAAGTGTTTATGACATTGACATAAGATTGATTTTTGCCTGACCTGTGGAAAAAAAAAACACTAGACCTATACGTGTGCATACCCCCTCGAGAAGTGGCAGAAAACTGTAGTGCAAATATAAGCTAAAACCTGTTATAGGTGTCTACTCTAAGATAAAGGGTACCTACTGAATAATTTTGTTTGACAGTGATGTTGAAAATATCTCCTTATAAAAAGTACCTAGTACTAACCTATCGTATTGAACCCTAACTTAAAGTGGTATATAAGCGAATAAAATTATATTACTTTTAAACATGATACTTTCTGAACTAATTTATATTACTATAATATGGAATTAAACCGTTTTTCCTTCATTTCGAACACAGCTGTACCTAAGCTGGGCGGTTACGAGTTTACGCCGTATGCAAAACAGTGCAAAATACGATTCGCTTTAATAACTTGTGACGTCGTCAGTTCAGGTTCAGGCATAATCTGTAGGTATCATTTTCTTACGGTAGTTAAATTCAAATGGTCTACTCTATACACTTTTGAGAGTTACGATGCCACGGACTAAGACACAGATATACACGCTAAAATGTACCTAAACATAGGTAGCACTTCTCGGGTTACAATTCTACATATGGGCTGTCACAAAATTCGGTCCACCTCATAACCTGCCAAAATATCCAATCCACCATGACCATTGTGACACTATATCCTCTCCCCGTAACTCTAAATAATAGCCAGACCACTGCACCATAACGTCGAACTGATGACTTTGACTTTAAGCCAAACTACTTAATGGCATGATATTATTCAGCCAGTGACCCAGTTGTGTTGTTGCAGGGTGTGCGCGATGTTCCTGCCGGAGTTCGCAAGTTTCGTAGCCGCCATCTTGTTTGCCGTGCACCCGATACACACCGAGGCGGTAAGTACAAACAAGCTATCTCAGAACAGACTGTAGATGGTAAAAACGACTGTTCATGTAGCGGCTTTGCCAAATGGTGGATTAATTAAATAGTTTGCGGCCTCTGACCTTTGGTATTAAATACCTGATTGAGTTGTCCAGGATATTTACCACTTGAAGCTTCTTCGCAGAAACTTTTCTGACGACGATAGATGCTACAATTACCTATTTAACTCGCGATATGTTCATGAAATTATCAATTAGCAACTAGCGTAGGTATACTACGACGCCATATTTCTAAGTCACCCGGGGCTATCTTATTTGAAAAATGCTTATTGGACACATTGGGATGGATTACTGAAGATGGTGGGCCTATTATGACATACGTCTAGACGCCAAAAAGGGCCAAACGAAGTACGTAATAGGTACATAGCGCTGAGAAAAAAAGGGTTTTCTACTTAGGGTGTGGATTATCCTTGAATTTACTGAGGGTTTTCTTCATACAAAGGCGAAAAGTTTCGCCCCATTATATGGCATAGGCATCCCTCATCACATCACAGGATATCAGAAACTATCATTGGTGATCTGAAATATCGAGTTTACTTTAAACTTTTTTCATAATATTAGAAGTTAACCGGAATTGTTATGTGCCTGAAAGTAGTTGTCCTGGTTTAATATTTGCTTTGTGTCGGGGCTATGTTAAAGGTCAATTTATTGGAAAACTACGATAGTTACGTTACGCCCGGAATTCATTGATGAACATTAATTGTTTTTTTTTTTATTAAATATTTCATGTATGTATGTACAGAGAAAGTGATTTAAAATAAATAAATTGCTAATTTAGAATAAATGATAAAAAAATCCATAAAGTATTCTAGGCACTGTAGAAGTAGGTTGTATACATATAATATAGAGGTACATAGTAGTATTACCAGCCGGACCTACATTATAGTATACCTACAACGTACTCCTACAGTACACACTCATCAAAAACTATTTTTGAAAAGTTCTATGGCAAAGCGTTCGGACTACAAAGGAACAATTTAAAGTCAACGAAATGTGTCCGAGTGCTGCAAATAATATCCAATATTTTTGCAATGCCAAGCGTGCAGTCCATTCACATTCACAGTTTTAATGCTTCGTAAAACAAATGACGACTGAGCCTCTGAACCTACAACCAACTACAAGCTGCGACTGATTCGATAAATAAATAATACTTGAACTGTTCGGTTCGGTCAATATTTCGTATTGTTTCCGAAACAATTGTGTCCGATATTTTCCACGATTCACTAAGTTACAAGCTATTTTAAAAGTGTAGTGACACTCAAGCAGAATTTAAGTTAAAACTAGTGCTGTTGTATACATTATAAAGGCCTAATACAAAATTTCATACCTGAAAAAAGTAGGTATTTATTTAAAAATCACTCCTTTTAATATTCAAGCAGTTTTGAGCGGTACTTAACATTCCATAGCCTCCGCATCTGTTGTAAAGCTGACTACTCGCGACACTATATAAAAAGTTTGAGGGTCTTAAATGTTTCAGACTTCTTAAGTATCTGCAACTTCAATATTAAACGGCTTTCCCGTAAGTTCCGAGGAATGTTCTTTAGTAAAGGGAACATGCACGTTTTAGTAAAGAATTATGATACCTACATTTAAAACACTACGTTATCTACGTTACCTGTTGAAGTCAAAGATAGTTATGTATATTTTTTATTTACAGAGCAAACAGCGTCTGTCTTGAGACTCATATACACAAAAAAATTAAAATGTTCTTTAAATATATGAAGAACACTAGAAATCAGTAGGTACCATGAGATTACAAAACAAACAGAGGGTCGAGCACGACTTCTCGAATCCTGCGTCACGTAAAATCTAATAGTAAACGTTGTCGAGTTTGTATGACGTTTGGAACAGCGCCCGCCCGTGAGCGTATTTGGAACTAAAATTTAGTATGAGATTTCTCGATCTCGATACGACAACCGCAACGTTACGCAGGATTCGACAAGTCGTGCTCGACCCACAGTGCCTTCCCTATACCGCAAGTAATCAGCGCACGATGATTGGAAAAAGGGTGATTTTCCTGAATAGTGAATATTAAAATAGTTATCATTCATACCATTTTTCATTCATATCATTTATGAAGTTCCACACTGAGTCAATATTGAATGAGAACCGAATAGCCTAGTGATTAGAGAACCACCTAAGGCCCGGGGTCGATCCCCGATCGGGCAGATACACTATTTGTATGATGAATACGAATGCTTGTTCTCGAATCTTGGGTTGTTTTATTAATAAGTATGTATATATATCTACCCGTTGTCTAGTACCTACAGACTTTGCATACTTTGGGACTTAAGACAATTGGACTGTCGATTTGTCCCATGATATTTATTTATTTTTTTATTTTATTACATAAAATTACAAAACCAATGGAACATAAACTACACTGCGTCTTAATTTTCAACAAACAACATCAGAGCGTACGTATTCGAATTTCAGATATAAATAAAAGAAGCATCCGGAAAACCCCAACGTAAAGAAATACAAGATATCCGTTATCTTCTCGTGTTACGGGCAATTCGTGCCTTGTGTTACGGCTGGAATCATCTGGCAACTCGATGCCATTAGTGGGGCTTCGATGCTTAAACCTTAAAAGCCGAAGGGAGATCCAGATGGAATTAAGGCGCTACCTTTGGGGCGGAGTTTATTCACACAAGTGGGACAACGCTATCTAACGCTAATCCAGTAACGCGTGTGAAAGAGGGCTGGACAAAATGCGCTCAAAACGAATTGCATAAGCGCCATATAGCGCTTAAAATTACTCAGGGCAAGAAAGTAAAGTATTGATTTGATTTTTGTATTACCATTAAGAAGAACCAATAATTATTTACTTATCTTTTCGTTTAATCGCAGTTACAATATTCCTTCTCTTTCCGCTGCATATTTCGAGGATTTTGTTTACAATAATGTTTTCATCATTGAGGTAAGTAAGTACTTGAGTAATTATGGGTAGAAATATTATACCTTTATTTCAAATATTGAAAGATATATTTAGAATCTAAAACGAACATGGATAGAAAAGTTAGTGCTTTTTAGGGTACTGAAATCAAAGTACTATTTTATAATAATTCATTTTATACAAACAGTGTACAGGGTGAAATTTAATTGATGGTACAAATTTATTGTATTTACGTTTTTTTTTTATTAATATGTTTTTGGTGAAGTGCCAGAACTAGGATGGTTTACGATACTAAAAATAAACTACGAACATCGATCTCCGAAACAGCGGGCGTCATTGATCTCCTGTTCGGATTTATTTGCAACGGAATACGGAAATGCCAAAGGGTTTTTGAATAATTGGCCTTGAGGGGCGCCCACATGAACTCAGCGTTGAACGTCAACGCATTTAGAATGACAAGTGTATGATTAAGTACCTTCTGTTTCGCAGAATACCCGTCACGGTTTACATACATTCCAGTTTTAACTCTTTATTTCGTAGTAATAAATTATGGGTGGATGATAGCAGGAGATTGCGTTCCATATAGTAGTGCAAAAGAGAGGTCATTTGACCTTAGTCGTACCTACAGGCTCAACCTGAGAGACATACAAACTGACACAGATAGGTACATAGTTAAGAAAAGATACTAAGGCCTCGTCAAAATTGGTATAAGCTGAACAATGCGTGTCATTTCGAGGCTTTCCTTTCGTCTCCCAATTATACGTAGGCATAATACACTCGAAAATCATAACTCACTCCTTTTTAGAGCATTCAAGTAAAAGGAATCCTTTCCATAATCAATCTGTTTGATTGAGACCTAAACCTCACACTTTAGTATCCAATCTCTCAGCGTTATCAAGTAAAAGCTTATTAAAGAAATTTCCCATCAAACTTTGCAAGGTTTAATTGGCCAATTTCTTAACTTCAGCCGACGCAATTTCTCACAGCATAATAACCGCACTCAACTTCGGCTTTTATATCGCAGTAGCCACTCAATGCACTTTATGACACGTGCCGAGGCCGCGAACGTTGCATTTTTATGCCCACTCTACTATAAACTTGATGATCTTTCAACTTTACTGTTGTTTTTCCAATTAGAAACACTCCTGTTTACGACGCCATATATTTTTAAAGGATATTTTGTTTACATTGTAGGCTTCGGCCTGGGCCGTGAATGGCGTTTATTACGAGGATTTATTCAGTGATTCGAATGGTATTAAATATGAATGTTTTTAATCCGTGATCCGTGAATAAGCAAACAGAGCTATTGTGTAATATAGTATAGACGATTTAATAAATAATGTAGAACATTAAACAAAGAAGAACCTAATATAAGATAGACTATAAATAATTAAACCGAATCTATCCAATGATCTACTCATTATGCAAAACATAATAATAGTATATATTAATGCAAACGAAACAAAATCAACTTTTTAAACCCATAATTTTGCAGCTCAAAAACAAGCTCACTGCTCCACTAGCCATAATTAGTGGATAAAATTTCATCAAACCAACTCCCCACAAACAGAGGTAGTTTGCAAAGAAAACAATCCCGATAGAAGGCATTCGAACCGCCAAAAGTTGGACTGGCGGTCACAACAACACCGTTACGCTGGAAAGTTATCGGCTCTGCACGGCTTCTGAACACCCTAAGCTCTGATTAGACCAACTTCAGCGAAAATTTAACTTGCATTTTAACCTGCCAGCGATTAAAGCCAACAAGTTTAAAGCCATAACGGAAAATGTTAGGGTTTTCGGTGGCTGTTAATCAAAGATTTACAGTATAAATGAATCCTTGTAGTTCCAACGGAAGAACAGCGCTGGTTGCAAGGCCAGCATCACGCTGAGTTGCGACCAGTTCGTGACAATCTTTATTCTGTGTCTTTTCTCCTTGTTACCTCGTATTTAATTAATGTCACGAATAAACGTTTTCTTTCTTTCTTTCTTGTTTTGAAAGAAGGGCACAGTTTTGATGGGTGCTGAAATGCTTGGCGAGGAAGAAAGAATGCCTTTTCAATAATGAGTTATTTTAGCAGAATAACGTTTTCCACCTATGTTGCCTTAATATTAAAACTGTAAACGACAATCATTTGACGGATAACAACGCAGGTTGTTTACTTTTTCATTCGATTAGAGGGCCTTTTGAAAAACATCACTTAGATTTTTTATATGACGCCTAAACCCCTAACACGTTTTTAGCTAGTTCATAGAACGTTGAATGTACATACTTAATTGTTAACTACAGGCCAATTTCAACGTATTGTATTAGACGCTTTAGTGTTCCAACATAGTGGATAGAAACGCTCGAATCGTTCCCGAGAGAGCACTAATATCTGTATTCACCAATTTACTTTGCATAAATTTTGTAGTTACCGAGAATATCGATTCAAACATCGACACTATAAACCGCTTATACGTCTGAGTAAACTGCTATTGTGTCTGAATTTACTTGATAAAATGTATCAAAATTTCTTGGCTGTTAGCCATTTTATTGCAAATCTGCGAACAAATCTTCAGCAAACTGCAAAATGTCAACATTGTGCTGAGATAGAGATTTACAGACAACGTTTCCAACGTATAAATACTTTTATTTGAAATGTATGAAGTATAACAAACGCCGAAATTCATATAAACTAGAGAAGTTAAATATAGACCTATCCTATTTATTGCTGTTTATTAGAATTAAATTAAAATTATAAAACATTTATTGCAGGACCAAAATCCCACATATTTATGTACAAATTTGTGTAAGTTACGAGGGCTGTTTGATAAGTACCCGTTTATGAAAAAAAAAACATTTTTTTTTATATATGCATTTATTTTTCTACGTAGTCACCTTTTAACTCTATACATTTGTTCCACCTATACTCAAGCTTCAATAAACCAACCAAAAAGTATGATTTTGGAAAGTCATTAAAATAGGCCTCTGTGGCGGCAATGACTTCGTCATTTGATCCAAATCACTTGCCACCGAGCCATTTTTTTAGATTGGGAAACAAAAAGAAATCGCATGAGGCCAAATCTGGAGAATACGGGGGGTGAGACAATAGTTCGTAGCGTAACTGTGCTAATTTATCCGTCACAACTCTGGACGAATGAGTCGGGGCGTTGTCGTGATGAAACAGTACTTTTTTCTTTTTTAAATGGGGTCGTTTGTCCTTCAACACGGCGTCAAATTCATCCAATAAATTAGCATAGTACTGCCCTGTTATAGTTTTTCCTTTTTCTAAATAGTCAATATGTATAATACCCTGCGAATCCCAAAAAACGGTCGCCATGACCTTTCCAGCCGATGGGACGGTTTTTGCTTTCTTTGGAGCAGGTTCACCAGGTAAAATCCACTGCTTCGACTGCTCTTTCATTTCCAGGGTGTAGTGGTGGACCCACGTTTCGTCCACGGTCACGAAACGACGCAGAAACTCCTTCGGGTTACGTTTGAACACGGCCAAACACTGCTCCGAAGTAGTCAGTTGGTTCCGTTTTTGCTCCTCCGTGAGTAAACGCGGCACCCACCTCGCCGATACTTTCTTCATACCCAATTTTTCTTCTAATATGTGTTGTACCCTCTCGATTGAAACGTTTACAGCATCAACGATTTCTCGAAGTTTAATTCGGCGGTCGGCTAAAACGATATTTTCAATTTTCTTAACCATATCGTCTGTAGTCACATCAACTGGCCGGCCTGGGCGATCCTCATCAAAGACGGTTGTTGTCCTCCGCTTAAACTCGTTATACCAATATCTGACGGTTGTCATAGAAGGAGCACATTCATGGTAAACCGCTTGCATTCTTACTTTTATTTCATCACATGTTTTTCCTTCCAAAAATAAGAATCTAATTACAGACCGATACTGTTCTTTCTCCATTTTAACAATTTTAAGTTCACGCCTTCACTGAATCGTTGTCAAATGAGAAAAAAAACAAAAGAATGCCATTTTTTTTTAATTTTCTCACCTCTGAAAAATGGCTTAAAAAGGTGGTATACTTATTTGCGGCCAGTGATATTAATATATTTAGAAAACGGGTACTTATCAAACAGCCCTCGTACTTCTTTAAAAAAAATTCATTTAGTTTATCAGTACCACGGAGAATGTTGCATAATGTTCAGAGCTTTAAAACAATGGCTCCACATAATATTAGCTGGTTCAAAATATTTTATAAAATAAAGCTATAGTTCAGAGGCTGTGGACTTTCCGGAGCCAGGCTTCGCCGCAGCTAACTACGAGTATGTTTGCTGTTTTTATAGACGCAGCGGTCACCCTTTCTCACTGACTTTATGTGGTTGCCACCGCCTAAGCTAACGCTAACTTCATTGGAATTTCCTCGTAACACTCTCCTCTTCAATGAAATTTTGTTTTTATTACCTTTTTACTTGGCGACGGGTAATCTAGGTTCCGCGCTCTATTTCTGTTCTGTAAAAGGTACCAACAGACTCCTTTGTAACTTTTGGATATATTCCAAGATTTGTCTTCTATGTTCTTTGATTAAGGCTTGATTCATTACGCGATCTAGGTCACATTGAATTCATAATCAGAGAGCACCTTCTACTTTTCAACTTTTTGTTCAAGCATACTAGATACTTTTGTTTTAAGCAATTGGTTAGAATTTTGACGACCAGTTGATCTTAAACTTTTACAGTATGTATTAAAAAATAGCATAAAAAAACTTAGGTCATTTTTAGGGTTCCGTACCGAAAAAACGGAACCCTTATAGGATCACTTTGTTGTCCGTCTGTCTGTCTATCTGTCAAGACCCTTTTTCTCGCGTAGAGGTATCATGCTGATATTAATATCAAATACTCAAGCTTGCGGTCTCTTGAAGCTGTGAAAAAATCAACCTTCTAAGTTAACGCAATCAAAAGATACAGTCATTAAAAAGGCTATTTTCATACAAATTGCCGGAATCCGAAAACCTAAAGGGTACTTCCAGTTGTCCTATAAACTTGAAATTTGGTGTGAAGGTAGCTCTTATAGCACAACCACTCAAAAAATTTTCAAAATCTTAATTTTTTATGTCTGTAGATTTCGCAGACCAATATAAGTTGACCCCACAATGCGCACATTTTGCTTAGGAGCAGGGCTCTGCAAACACTGGACTTTTTGAAACACGGGAAAAGCGCTAAAATCTTTCTACGGAACCCTCGTGCGCGAGTCCGACTCGCACTTGGCCGGTTTTTTTTTTAATCGGCTCCATAACAATCGCCAGCATAGATGTGCGCCTTGACAGACACTCTATTATTGGCCGGTTTCTTTATGTTTCCTACCTCAAAGGAAAATACGGAATCCTTATTTTCCATTTGTCAATCACAAGTAAATCAAAGCCTACATAGGGTATACTTCCCATTTGTTGACCTGAAGTTGGCCGATTTTTATTAACAATCTGTTCTTTGTGCCGGTGCCAGTGATAAAATTTTCTGATTGTGTTGCACAGTTGTCTATATTCTTGAGCACTCTCAAAGGTTTCGTCATTTTGCTGTCTACTATCGGGTGTAAATTAATAATTAAATGAATAAGAAATTAATCACCTTACTCGAAAGGGATGAGTTCTGGTTTTTTTTTTTAATTATTCCGTCAGTTAAGTAGATTATCAAAAAAGTTTTAAACGTATTATCAAATCAATAAAAAATTACAAAGATAAACTGCGTTAAAGAGCGCAGGAGGATAAGCCGCGGCTGAAGTAGAGTCTGACGCAGACTAAAATAAAATCATTTTCAAACGCGTTTGATCTTTAGACGCTTCGGAACAATGAATGAGCATATTAGGCTAGTGTCCTAAAAAAATATTCAGTCTGTCACATTATCAAAGAATATTGTACTCTTATAATATTACTTTTATCAATTAAACAAGAAATGGCAAAGAACTTACAAAAATATAGCGCGTTGAAGTTCCGCGTGTCCTCACGCCGTGGCATACGTTTTAGCATAAAATATAGCGCGTTGAAGTTCCGCGTGTCGTCACGCCGTGGCATACGTTTTAGCATATAATTAGTTTATGTTTCCGTCGGTCCTTTGTTTGTCATTTCTTATTTAATTGATAAAAAGAATATGAAAGTGTCCACTACTTTACCTAATATAATACCTTACCTAATATTGCCATTAATTGTTCCTGAGCGTCTAAAGATCAAACGTTTGAAAATGATTTTATTTTACTCTGTGTCCCCTACGCTTACTTCAGATCCTCCTCCCACGGCAAATCACAATTGTTTATAATTTTAAACTTGATGTCGTTTTCATTAAATTTTAAATTCTGTTTGACATTTATCCTAAAATAGGACTTTGGGCTTCAGGAGGATATAAAGCAGTCTCTTTATTGTCATGCAGGTGACGGGAGTGGTCGGGCGCGCAGAGATGCTATCGTCTGTCTTCTTCCTCGGAGCGCTGCTGTGCTACGCCAGAGCGGCCAGCAGGCGTCGGTGTACAGGTACCTTTCATCATCATCAGCAGCCTATTTAAGCCTCACTGCTGGGCACAGGCCTCCTCTCAGAATAAGAGGGCTTGGACTATAACAGTTTCCACGCGGGCCCAGTGCGGATTGGAACTTCATACACACCATTGAATTGCTTCGCAGGAGTGTGCAGGTATCCTCACGATGTTTTCCTTCACCGAAAAGCTCATGATAAAATAGAAATATAGAAAAAGCTCAGAGGTATGAGCCGGGGTTTGAACCCACGACCCTCTGCTTGAGAGGCCATAGATCAAAGCACTAGGCTATCACGGCTTTTTTTACCTTTAATTTAAAGCATTATACCTAACTAGCTTATGCCCCGCGGCTTTGTCCCCGTGAAATATTTCAAAGTGGGCTAGTTCCCTATCCACTTTTAATATGAAAATGATGATTAGTCCGAAACATGTCATGCATTGAAAAATTCGTTAGGTACACCAACGTTAAGTATAGCTTAATTGGTGGAGCGTGGTACGGATTACCGAGGTTGCTGGTTCAAGTCCAGGTGCTTAACGGATTTTTCTTTGCATTGTCATTGTATGTATAATTATGTTTGTCAAATTTCAAGTCTCTAGGTCCAGTGGTTTAGGCTGTGCGTTGTCTGTCAGTCAGTCAGTCACGGTACTGTTTTATAGGTATAGATTTAATTTCATGGATCAATCAACTTTTAGGACGGAACCCCACTGACCTACGCCAGCTAAGTTTTCTATGGAGCGTGGGTAGCTCCACTCTCGATAGAAAAGTTAGCTGGCATGGGTCAGTTGAATGAAACGTGCGTAGCGTGGGCCACAGTTGTGTTTCGCCTTTAAGTATTGTAATTCTCCTAGGTGACCCAGGAGACAACAGTGATACCTACAGTTGCTTAGAAAAATTGTTGTAATGTATACTAGGTACGTGCTTAAGAGATAAAGTGACACACACACACAACTCCTAACTTTTGATGTTGGTAGATCTAGTAGAGGTACTACTTGAAAATTCATACTTTTAATGAATGAAAAGCAAACAATATTGGAGCAACGCTAGCTGGAGCAGTGCCCTAAGCACGACTTGTCGAATCCTGCGTTACGTTACGGTTATCGTATCGAGTACGAGAAATCTCATACAAAATTTTAGTTCCAAATACGCTCACGGGCGGGCGCTGTTCCAAACGTCATACAAACTCGTTATAGTTTACTATTCGAGTTTACGTGACACAGGATTCGACAAGTCGTGCTTAGGGCACTGATTGTCCAAATAGCTACGTCTATGCGACAAATTAATGTATGTTTTTAACACGATACGAACTTCGATTTTCGAATTTCGTAGTATGGGGGCAGTCCAGATCTCCATGTTTACGCGTCATGTTTGCCCCGGCCTAACACGTTTCCAATGTTGACGCGCTCCTGTTCCCGTGGTCATTAATATCAGATAGATATTGCGTTACAACACAATTTACAGTGCCCTAAGCACGACTTGTCGAATCCTGCGTCACGTAAAATCGAATAGTAAACTGTAACGAGTATGACGTTTGGAACAGCGCCCGCCCGTGCGCGTTTTTGGAACTAAAATTTAGTATGAGATTTCTCGATCTCGATACGATAACCGTAACGTAACGCAGGATTCGACAAGTCGTGCTTAGGGCACAGGTTACCTATCTGAAACACTAACAACCATTGACCGAATTTCGTTTGTCCGAAATTTTCATTTGCCCTAATGTATTTTTTTTCTGAAACTAAATATTTCAGTGTTTTTATAAAACAAACCTAACCTAACCTAAAGGATACACGATGGTCCATAATAAATCCTGAAATATTTACAGTTTCAGAAAATTAAACGGCAAATGAAAATTTCGGACAAATGAAATTCGATCAATGGTTTTTGTTGTTTGAGATAGGTTACCCAGTTTACGTTATTACTAGGTTTTACGTTAGTTCCTTTTTAGGATTCTCAAAAGATAAAACGGAACCCTTATAGGATCACTTTGTTGCCCGTCTGTCTGCTAAGGGTCCTCTGGAACGCGTGGAAGTAGCAAGCTGGAAATAATATGAAATAAGTACTCAAGCTTGCAGTCTCTTGGAGCTGTGAAAAAATCAAACTTCTAACTCAAAGCAATCAAAAGATTCTTAATCATAAACTTGAGTGGGGACCTACTTGTTTACCAACATTTATCGATATTTTACCATTATATTTCGTCGGTTCATTCTTCAGATATAATTTTTAACCAGGTAGTTTCTTTAACTTGCTAGGCAACATCGCACGGTATTCAGAGAAAAAATAAACGATTTTTGATTAAAGAGTACTTTTTTGACTTCCGCCCTACTCCTGCGACGCTCCGCCATGTCTACCTTTACATCATTCCTTTTTCGTGCGTGGCAACGTTCGCACATCGCCAACGACGTAACACTGCGTGAAAATGCCGAAGGAAAATCTAAGTAATTCGCAAAAAATTGAGCGCTATAAGCGAAAAATAGAAGAAATTAATAAAAGTGAACAGTGTAAACGACGACGTATTCGTCCAAATATCATCTATTCTGATGATTCCGATAGCGATTCAGGTGAGTTCCAAATAGCATTTTTCTTAAGTGTGTCGAACTACCCACATGCAATAATATGTTATATAGGATCATTGTAACCAATTTTAATTTGATGGGTCGTGTGCCCAAGTAATAAAATGTATGACTTTCAACATTCTAAGCTAAATTGAAATCGGGGTTGACTGCGAGTTAACCACGCTTACGGAATTAACTGCGAGTTAATTTCGACTATCTTATAGTAATAATGTACATACAATCTACAATTAGATATTCAGTGCATCATTATATTATCTGCGAGATAATGTAATATCATAATTATTTTTCTAACAGAATTAACTGCGAGTTAATTTTGGCGAAAACATTATACTAGCACAATACAATGTACATCTGTAACACTATATTATCTGCGAGATAATATAAAATAATAGTTAGTTTTTTGGTTGTAAAATTGAACATAAAATAATTGTTTTAGCCGATCAACCAGAAAACTTAAATGCAGAATCTGCAGAAGCTGAACAGACAACGGAGAATGCAGCTTCAGATTCTCAGTCTGATCCGACGGCTCAGGAGAGCGCGACGGCTTCAGCCGCCCCCGAGCCCCCTTCAGAGGAGGCGGCACCGACCTTAGACCCAGAGCTCCTCGCTGCACTTGGAGAATCCACCTCCGATACTCCCGAATTCGGGCCAAGCATTCACGATAGCTTAGCTACCTTATGGTTGCCTCTTCTGAAAAAAGGCATGCCAAAAGAAGCGAAAGACAAACTCCTCAAAGAGTATTTAATCCCGTCGAACTGCAAATTATTGCTGGCGCCTAAATTGAATGCCGAGATATCGGCCGCCGTGTCGGAGGTAGTTCGCGGCCGCGACAAAAAATATGTCGTTGTACAGCAACAGCTCGGCCAAGGGATAGCGGCTGTTAATCGGGCCATGGACGTCATGCTGAAGAATGACAACAAAATCGAAGCACTTAAATATTTAAGCGATAGTTGTCGTATTCTCTCTGATTTACATAACTTTTTCACTAAAGATAGAACAAAGTTGGTCACACCTAGTCTGGAGAAGAACTTTCTCCACATCATTCAAGACTCAGAGAGAGATAAATCCTTATTTGGGAATTCCTTGTCTGAAAAAATTAAGGCGAGTAAGGCCATCGAAAGACAAGGTCAACAGATCAAAAAGACTGTTCCTAGCTCAATAAAAGCTAACACGACGAGCGCCCGGCCATCCACATCTCAGGGAAACTGGTCAGGACCTCCTCGCTACTCGTCGAACAGGGGGGGGCGGGGAGGCAGTCGGAAGACGGACCCCTCACCCGCGCCGGCGACCCGGCGCCCGTACATCACTGCTCAGACGAAACCCGCGAACCAGACCAAGACGCGTGCGCAAGCACGTCAGCCTTAATTCAGGTACAAACACATGCGGGTCGTTTACAAATTTTTTACCAATGTTGGCTTAAAGTGAAAAACTGTATTGTCGTGGATTCGAAATGGTTTTTCTATACCTCTATGTAAACAAGTTCATCAGTCCTCAAAGTCAAAGTCAAAGTCAAAGTCAAAGTATTTTTATTGTAGACTGTGGGTACACAAATACAACAGTTGTTATGTTTTTTACAGGCGTTCCAACACAATCAGCCAGTTTTGGCATACAATATTTCTTAATTGTATTAAAGATTTTACACTACATTTTAAATTACAGTGACTTATATTACTCAGTCCCTCATACTCAGCGGTCGCCAGGCGAAAGTAAACAAATCGACATGGCATTAAATAAATTGCTCGAATTAGGCGCCGTAAGAAAATGTACGCCTAAAAAAGACCAGTACATTTCTAGTACATTTTTAGCTCCAAAACCTAATGGCAGCAGCCGGTTTATTTTGAATCTTAAGTCATTTAACAAATTTGTCGTTAAATCCCATTTTAAAATGGAAGATTATCGGACTGCGTCGAAGTTAATACCTCGCAATGGTTTTATGGCGACCATAGACCTAAAAGAAGCATATTTGCTTATACCGATTTGCGAAGCAGATCGTAAATACCTTAGATTTCAACTTCAAGCCTGTAACTCTGATCTAATTGAAACATACGAATTCACTGCATTGCCATACGGTTTGTCGATAGCACCAAAAGTGTTTAAAAAACTAATTAAAGAGGTCTCACTTACGAAGCCAAGGCTTTAAGTCTGTAATTTATCTGGATGACCTACTGTGTATTGGGGACAACTACGAGGATTGCACGAACAATATAAATGAGTCTGTTAAGCTATTTAACTGTTTGGGGTTCGTTATAAACTATGATAAGAGTGTGTTACTACCGTTACAAAGTTGCAAATTTTTAGGGTTTCAATATAACTCAATAAAATTTACTATTTCCTTACCACTCGACAAACGACAAAAAATTTCACGTTTGACAGAAAGGTTCATGAAATTACCTCGCTGCACTATTCGCGACTTTGCTCAACTTATTGGTGTTCTTATCTCAGCGTGCCCAGCTACTAACTATGGTTGGCTATACACCAAAGTATTAGAAAGACAAAAGTTTCTAGCTCTTCAACGACATTATGGAAATTACGAAGCTAAAATAAATCTTTCTGATGTTATTTTAAAGGACTTAATTTGGTGGAGAGACCACATTTACACAATTTCAGCAATAATGAGAACTTCAAACTTTAAGATGGAAATCTATACTGATGCATCGCGTACAGGCTGGGGCGCTGTATGCGAAGACGTTAGTGTGGGTGGACCATGGAAAGCTACAGAGAAAGAACACCATATAAACTTTTTAGAACTGCTTGCAGTTTTCTTTGGTTTGAAAAGTTTTGCACGAAACGAATCCAATTGCATTCTTCTGTTACGCGTAGATAACACCACTGCTATCAGCTATATAATCAGAATGGGAGGAATTCAATTCCCACACCTTAATGATTTAAGCCGACAAATTTGGCAATGGTGCGAGGAGCGAAATATAATTTTATATGCATCCTATGTGAACACAAAGGAAAACCGCGCCGATGGCGCATCCAGAATATCCAATCCCGACACGGAGTGGGCATTGTCCAACCAAGCCTTTATGAAAATCACTTCGCGCTTTGGACAACCCGAGATTGATCTCTTTGCATCACGCACCAATGCCAAATGTGTAAATTTTGTGTCTTGGTTCCAAGAACCAGATTCATTTGCAGTTGACGCATTCACAATCAATTGGAATTCAAATTTTTTTTTTTTATGCTTTCCCACCTTTTTCATTAATGTTAAAATGTGTAAGAAAAATTATTGACGATGAAGCAAACGGAATTCTCGTTTTTCCTTATTGGCCTTCTCAGCCGTGGTACCCCTTCTGAGAAGTTTAATCGTATCTGATATATTATATTTCAACCCCAGTGAAGTGTTGCTTCAATCCCATTTCAGCCGGTCGCACCGACTGCGCAACAGCCTTACCCTGGCTGCCGCGACGCTCTCTGCGCAGCGTTCTCCGGACGAGGCGTACCGACCGAGGCGATGCCGCTGACTTTGGCTTCTCTGTCAAAGAACACGCTAAAGCAATATAACGTGTCGCTAAAACTTTGGTGGGAATTTTGTGCTAAGAATGATCTTGACCCTTTAACGGTGTCTAAGACGTCAGTACTTAGATTTTTATCAATACTATTTAGTACAGGTTGCTCGTATGGGACTTTAAACAGCCATCGCTCCGCATTGTCCCTCCTACTAGGGCCCAATATTTGTTCTGATGACTGTGTGAAACGGTTGCTCAAGGGTGCTTATAAATTGAAACCTAGTGCACCAAAATATACACATACTTAGGACCCACAGGTTGTTTTAAATTTCATTTCAACCTGGTATCCTAATATCGAGTTACCGCTCGAGAAGCTCACAAAGAAACTTGTCATTTTACTCGCACTTTGTACCGCACACAGGGTCCAGACCTTGTCCCTTATCAAAGTAGAAAATATTTTTATTTCGGAAAATTATATCAAAATTACGATACCTGATTCAATTAAAACATCAGGTCCAGGTCGAAAGCAACCCTTACTAAATTTACCTTATTTCAAAGATAATCTGAGAATTTGCCCTGCCTCAGCTCTCAAAGATTATATTTTAGTAACACAAAATAAGAGAGTTGAGAGTCAAGGAGCACTACTCTTAACACATAAAGCCCCACACAAAGCAGCTACAAGTCAGACTATAAGCAGGTGGTTGAAGCAAGTGCTGAGCGCCAGCGGCGTCGACGTGTCGGTGTTCACCACGCACAGCACGCGCCACGCCGCCACCTCGGCCGCCAGCGCCGCCGGCCTCTCTGTTGATCTCATCCGAAAAACGGCTGGTTGGACTCCCGCATCCAGCACGTTTGCAAAGTTCTATAATAGACCGCTGCTTGACAATGACGATGAGGGTTTCGCAAGAACCGTTTGCTTACCGTCAATATGACGTATTTGATTATAATCTAGCTAGACAAGCTGTAGAATTATTTTAGTTAAGTACAGGGTGTACCTTATATGTTTTTTCTGTATAAAATATAAACAAACTTTCATAAACATAATGTATTCTTATTCAGTAAAAAGCAAGCAAAACTAATTAGTAGGCACTCTAAAGGTCTACCTGGTTAAAAATTATATCTGAAGAATGAACCGACGAAATATAATAAAAGATCAAACGAACTTACCAAGTGAAGTTCGATCGCTATTATATGAGTCGGTTCATTCGAAGATATAATCACCCTCCCACCCTCAATATATCAGAACTGGTTTCTGAAATCCCACATTTCAGTTTTGCTCTGGACTCTGAAAAAATGATGTAAAGGTAGACATGGCGGAGCGTCGCAGGAGTAGGGCGGAAGTCAAAAAAGTACTCTTTAATCAAAAATCGTTTATTTTTTCTCTGAATACCGTGCGATGTTGCCTAGCAAGTTAAAGAAACTACCTGGTTAAAAATTATATCTTCGAATGAACCGACTCATATAATAGCGATCGAACTTCACTTGGTAAGTTCGTTTGATCTTTTATAATATCTGTTGATGTTTCAGATTGGCGCTACGTAGCGGCATGCGCGGCGTGCGTGGGCGTCGCCATGCTGTGCAAAGAGCAGGGCATCACCGCCACCGGCGTCTGCGTAGTCTACGAACTTTTCGTGGCGCAGAAGGTGAGGTCATCATCATCATCATCATATCAGCCAGAAGACTTCCACTGCTGGACATATAGGCCTTTCTCAAGGATCTCCACGACGATCGGTTTTGTGCTACCCGCAGCCAATGGCTTCCCGCGACCTTAACCAGTTCGTCCGTCTACCTACAGGTCAGTAAGGTCAACTAGGTATAAATAAATTACAGGTCTAATTAACTGAGTGACTGTTGCGGTGATACGTGCTGCAATTTGACCTACTGTACTCGGTTTAGGGCTAGAACGATGTAGTAGTAAGGAAGAATGAATGGGTTTCCAATTTTCGACGGAGCAAATCGATTCTTGTATTTTTTGTTTTCCTTTACAATTTTAGTGGTAGTTAGGTATATTGCCCAAATTGAAATAGCCCAAGCCCTCTCTTTCCCAGTACCCAGTACCCAGCAGTGGGCAGTAAATAGACTATAGTTGATGATGGCTAATTATTGCGGCATACCCACAGCGTCGCGTCACCGGCGCCGGCAGTCGCTGGTCGTGGCTAGAGGCGTGGGGCAAGGGCTCCGGCTGGGGCTGCGCGTGCGGCGAGGCGGCGCGCCGCGTAGCCACCGTCTGCTGCGCCAGCCTGGCTCTGCTCGCCGCGCGGCTGCACGTGATGGGGGCCCAGCTGCCCGTGTTCACGCGGTTTGACAACCCGGCGGGGGCTACATCAGCTCCGGCAAGGTGACAACTATAATTATTGCCCGCAGACAAGCAGACAAGCTACAAGCCCGATGTGCCCGAGCATGATGTTTAGTGGTATTATATCCTACTGTTACAAAATATACTCATATGCATGCTTAACCAACTAATATTTTCATTGACGATAACATCATAACAGCAGGTCACAATATTTTTCAATATTTGTAATCTAGTGACTCTGTCCATATTATCAAACCTGTTCACAAAATTTTACTAGAACCGGGTGAGAAGCGCGACCTGTTAGTTAGAAGGGAACAGCCGGACATATAGGTACGAAAGCATTTTTGCCAAAGCTGGAAAGGAGACGCTTCGTGCTCGCTGGGTCAGTCATAGAACTTCATATTTTTACAAAAGCCAGCAGTACCTACAACAATCACTAGTATTAACTATTACTTACCATCTCACCTTATTCTTCCAGACACCTAACCTTCGCCTACCTGCCAGCGCTGAACGCATGGCTCCTCACGCTACCCGACGCCCTGTGCTGTGATTGGACCATGGGCACCGTGGCCTTGCTCCGGTCATGGCAGGATCCACGGAACCTGGCCACTCTGGCGCTGACTGTCGGTCTCATGGCGGCTGCAGTCCATGCGCTACGAACGCGATGCTCGGCTTTGTCTATGGTACTTAAGGGATGAAAAGGATTGTATATACTGCAATGGTGAATTTGTGAAGACGAGGACCTAGTACCTTTTTAAATACTCACTGAAACACGAATACATCGAATAAAACCAGAAAAACTATAGCTAACCCCGGGAATCGAACCTGGATCCTTAACATTCCGTGTCATGTGCCATGCCGTTGCACCAAAATTAGCAATGGCCAGAATATAGATTTTTGTTACTTATGTATTAATTATTAAAACCGTAAAAAAGTAGCAGAAAAAAAATTACAAATAGATACTTCATTAAGCTGTTAGTTTCCTAACTGGAAATTAACCGTGTCTTGGTAAACTAAATGTCAGCCTGACGCCCCTTTGTTAGATAAGGGCACTAATTAGTTGTGAAGTATCAAAGATCTTACTGTGGCGTATCTTGGATCAGTTTTATGTCCCGTTTTGTGTACAGTAGGCTGACGATGACATTGATGATATTTCAAAAGTCTAACTGACCCTATTTATATTTCAGGGCCTAGCACTCCTTGTGCTCCCCTTCTTACCAGCATCCAACCTATTCTTCCCGGTGGGTTTCGTGGTCGCGGAGCGAGTCCTCTACATGCCTTCGATGGGCTGGTGCCTGCTGGTGGCGCACGGCTGGCGGCTCCTGGCCAAGAGGCGCGCTAAGCTGGCCGCGGCCGCCCTCATATTTCTACTGCTGGCCTTTAGTGCCAAGACTTATGTAAGGAACTGGGATTGGAAGACTGAATACTCTATTTTCGCGTCGGGACTTAAGGTGAGTGAAGTTGTCATTTAGGCATTGCTGTAATAGTTGTTTTGAGTATACACAAGTAATAGTGTGACTTCTTATTTTGGGCAGCTTAATTGTTAATGAAAGTTGTAAATTGTGCCCAAATAAACATTAAAACATTATTATGCGAAATATTGGTATCTATCACAGAGTGGTTGGATGCGGAATTTCGTTACCATAAATTTTCATTCTTGCCTATGAGAAGATTTCTCGTTGTTTGGGTTTTGATTAGAATCTTCACACGATAGACCCAGGTACCTGGATAATGTAACAAAAAAGCCGGCCAAGTGCGAGTCGGACTCGCACACGAAGGGTTCCATACCATTATCTATAAAAACGGCAAAAGAAATCATGTCTGTTGTATGTGAGCTCCACTTAAATAGGTATTTGTTTTATTCTGTTTTTAGTATTTGTTGTTATAGCGGTGTGACATATGTGGGTAGTTCATAAGTTCAGATATGTAAGGTAGTTGCTCATTTTCGCTCTCGCGCAATATACTCGCTAAGTAACGGATGTGTTTGTTTGCTTTTCTTCCTGATAGGCTTCCAGCTGGGCCCTAGGCACATATTTCTCAGTGGCGACGAACGATTTCACGCGTGTGCATTATAGTAGTAAAAGTAAAGTGTCGGCTATCCACTAAAATGGCAGTAGGTAAAATCGGACCTTTCGACCTTGACAAAGACAATTGGGAGATGTACGTGGACCGGTTAGAACAATTTTTCGTTGCGAACAGTGTTAAAAGTGAGGTGAAAGTGGCAACGCTAATTACGGTAATAGGCGGCAACGCGTACGAACTGATGGTGAGCTTGTGCACACCCGCGAAGCCGGCGACCAAAACGTATACGGAGCTCGTAACGCTGATGAAGGGACATCTTAATCCGAAGCCTAGCCTATTAGCGGAGCGCTTTAAGTTTAGACGGCGGGTACAAAAAAATACCGAATCTATCGCAACGTTTGTAACCGATCTTAAAAAGTTGAGCAAAGACTGTGGTTTTACAGCGGACAGTTTGAAGGAAAATTTAAGGGACCAGTTTGTGTGCGGTTTAGCAAACGAGGATATCAGGCAGAAGTTATTTACAGAAGATGACACAATCACGTTCGACAGGGCGTATAAACTCGCTGTGTCGATGGAGGCGGCCGAGGCGAATGCGGCGTTGATAGAAGACTGTACCAGGAATCGAACCGGTGACAGTGTATCAACGGGGGCAGTGGTATCGGTGCATCAGCTGAGACAAGCGAGCAGGCAGCGAGCAGCATCGACCGGCCGCCGCCCCGCGCCGAGCGCCGCGGGCTTTTACGCGCAGGAGCGGGTAAAAGGGATAAATGTACCTTTTTCGCAAATTCCGTCACGTACTTAGGCTTCGTAATTAGTAAGCAAGGCGTACATACGTGCCCGGACAAGATTGACGCTATTAAAAAGGTGGCAACGCCGACGAGCATCTCGGAGCTGCGATCATTCCTAGGGTTAGTGATGTATTACGCGAAGTTCGTGCCGAACATAAGTACCATCTTAACACCGCTGTATGCATTGTTACGGAAAGACGTTAAGTACGAATGGAGTGGAGAATGCATGTGCGCTTTTGAAAAGATTAAAAGCATGTTAGTTTCGAGCGACGTACTGGCGCACTACTCCCCCTCGCTGCCGCTCGTGCTGACGACGGACGCCAGCGGCGTGGGCGTGGGCGCCGTGATCTCGCATCTGCTGCCGGGCGGCGCCGAGCGGCCCGTGGCGTACGCGTCGCGCGTTCTCAACGCGGCTGAGAAATCCTACTCTCAAATTGAGCGAGAGGCCCTGGCTATTATTTACGGCGTACGTAAATTTCATCAATACCTTTACGGTAGAAAATTTACTCTACGGACGGATCACAAACCGTTAGTGACCATTTTTGGGGATAAAACTGGAATCCCGGTAATGGCCGCGAGCAGGATGCAGAGGTGGGCTGTAATACTAGCTGGCTATGATTACAGCATAGAGTATGTACGCAGCGAAAAGAATGCAGCCGATGCATTGTCGCGCTTACCGGTGGGCAAAGAAAAACGCCAGGTAAAAGAAAGTACGTATTTGAATTTTATTCAAAATTTCCTTCCTATTACGCGAAAGACGGTTCAAGAACATACGAGTAAAGATGAGGTGCTAAAGAAGGTTTACTTATACTTACAATCCGGATGGCCAAATGTATGTAAAGAGGAAATGTTAAAACCGTATTTCACGAGACGTAACGAATTGTATATCGAGATGGGCTGTGTCATTTGGGGTTATCGGTTAGTAATACCGAGTGTTCTAAGAGAAACTTTACTGAAGGAATTGCATGTAGGTCATTTAGGCATTGTAAAAATGAAAAGTGTTGCTCGAAGCATGATGTGGTGGCCCGGAATAGATAGAGATATCGAAGAATGGAGCAAACAGTGTACGACGTGTGCACTAGAGAGCGCAGCGCCACCGCGCGCGCCTCCGCAGCCGTGGCCGCACATCGCCGAGCCATGGTCGCGGTTACATGTCGACTTCCTGGGCCCAATGCATGGTGAAACATTTTTGATTATTAAAGATTCGACTACGAAGTGGTTAGAAATATTCAAAATGCAAAGAACAACAGCGGGTGCAGTTATTAAAGTACTTCGTGAAACGTTCGCCCGTTTTGGTTTGCCGAAGGAGATTGTGTCCGACAACGGGCCACCATTTTCTAGCAGGGAGTATAATGACTTCATGGCAACAAATGGGATAAAAGTAACGTTCACAGCAATATACCATCCGTCGTCGAATGGCGCTGCGGAGAACGCAGTCAACCTTTGCAAGCGAGCAATTAGAAAGTCCCAAAGAGACGGCTGCGACTTAGACGCTGCTTTACAGGCATATCTCATGATGTATCGGAACGTGGAACACTGTTCCACAGGAGCGTCACCGGCAATGCTCTTGCAACGGAGGAGTTTACGGTCACGGTTAGACCTGTTAAGGAGCGATAGGCAGGTAGAAGCGAAAGTGCAGGAAGCTCAGAGCAAACAAGTGTCCCACTCGGGGGGCACACCTAGGGTTTTTAGTGTGGGAGAGACCGTGTGGGCGCGAGATTTTACGGGAGGGAAATGGTTAGAAGGACGGATAGAGGAAAAAGTAGGCTCCCGTAATTTTGTCATTGCTAGAAATAGTGGTCCACCTATAAAAAGACACGTTGATCAAATTAAGAAAAGACGCAGTAGTTTCGGCGGGACCCGGTCGGAGGCGGAGGTCGCACCACCTAGTGAGGCGGCTGGCAGTCCGCATCCTGTAATTGCCGAGGCGCCCGTTACTGAGGCAGCCGCTGCCGAGGAGCCGCGCGCGTCGCCGCGCTCGGTGACGCCTGAACTAGTAGACACTCCTTGCACGGACGAGCCAATAGAAGTGCCTCACACATCCACAGCTCCAAGCAATGAGGCTGTTACGTCCCCGATGAGCAGGCCCAAGCGGGTTAGGATACCAGTGAAAAGATATGGGTTTGAGTTAGATATTGATTAAATTAGTATTATAAGATATTGTTAAGTTGCTTGCCGACTGTGTGTGAATGTTAGCCTGTAATTATGAGTCGTTGTAATTATATAACTCATTGTTTTATTTTAATAGTTGTAGTAACAATTAAGGGTGGAGGTGTGACATATGTGGGTAGTTCATAAGTTCAGATATGTAAGGTAGTTGCTCATTTTCGCTCTCGCGCAATATACTCGCTAAGTAACGGATGTGTTTGTTTGCTTTTCTTCCTGATAGGCTTCCAGCTGGGCCCTAGGCACATATTTCTCAAGCGGCAACAGAAATACATCGTCTGTGAAAATTTTAACTGTCTAACTATCACGGTCTATGAGATACAGCCTGGTGACAGACGGACAAACAGGCATACAGACAGACAGACAGACAGACAGACAGACAGACAGACAGACAGACAGACAGACAGACAGACAGACAGACAGACAGACAGACAGGCGGACGGACGGCGAGGTCTTAGTAATAGGGTCCCGTTTTTTACCCTTTGGGTACGGAACCCTAAAAACAAATAATATACTGTACGTTCCAGGTGAACCGCAACAACGCCAAACTATACAACAACGTCGGGCACGCGCTAGAAGCGGACGGCAGCTACGCGGAAGCCCTCGAGTTCTTCAACACGGCCGTCGCCGTCCAGCCCGACGACGTCGGCGCACACATCAACGTCGGACGCACGTACAACCACCTCGCGCGATACCAAGAGGCCGAGGAGGCCTACGTTAGGGCCAAGTCTCTCCTGCCAAAAGCGAAACCTGGGGAATCCTACCAAGCAAGGATAGCGCCTAACCACTTAAACGTATTCTTGAATCTCGCAAACTTAATATCTAAAAACGCCACTAGATTGGAAGAAGCCGATATGCTGTACAGGCAAGCGATTAGTATGAGAGCGGACTACACTAGAGCGTATATCAATAGAGGCGATATTTTAATAAAATTGAACAGGACAAAAGAAGCGCAGGAGGTTTATGAGAGAGCGCTGTTGTATGACAGCGGGAATCCAGATATTTATTACAACGTAAGTTTTTTTTTTCTAAAAGCTGAAACATAACACATAGGAAAATTTTACATCCTGGTTTATCAGCTTGAGTGTTAAAATTGTTAAGTAGTTTTGGGTTTGGACAGCGAGTGTCATTTCGGGAAATATTTTTCGTTTGAATTTTCTTTACTGGTCTAGGTCCAAATCGTATCAACGCTATTAAAAGATACGTACCCAGTCTTCCTAAATTAAAATAGAATAATAAGTAGAGTATGAACTCAGCAGAAAAAAAAATCATTGATTACGTAAAAAAATATTGCAGGCAACTTAGAAAAACTCTCATAAAAGTTCCTTTAAAATTAAGGTTCGAATATAGAACGTTTCATTTGTTTTTCAGCTTGGCGTAGTCTTGCTAGAACAGGGCAAAGCGTCTCAGGCACTCGCGTACCTGGACAAGGCCCTAGAACTGGAACCAGAACATGAGCAGGCGCTACTCAACTCCGCCATATTGTTGCAAGAGCTGGGTGCCGCGGACCTCAGACATGTCGCCAGGCAAAGGCTACTGAAACTACTTGACAAGGACGGTAAGGACATTAGCACTATTCTGATACAATCTATGTATCTTTATGGCTAGAGTGAATAGGCTGTTACTGAACAATGAGCTACACTTTGGGCCTCATCTGTACGTTCCATCAGGTGAGGTAGGGGAAAATGGGCTGGTCGGTTTTTTTTTTTCATTTCTTAAACGAAAAGTTTGCGCTGTTGTGGGCAGAACAATACTTTTTTTTTAATCTTTACCTACTGACAAAAAAGAGAAATGAGGCTTTGGTCGCTGGGCGACGATGTCAGCCTCATTAGGTATACAAAATTATTAAATTATTGCCTGTTATTAACTAACTTAAGTATCCTGCAAAATAGTTTAAAAGCTAGTTTTGAAGTTGGATTTGACAGGATAATATTACATGTACCAACATCCCTTAAACTAATACCAGCGTCCAATTCTATCGCTCTGCGGTCTACCCCGACTCGGGCACATTCCACCAAGGCGTGGTAGGTATCTTCTCTAGCGCCACAAGTAGAGCAGTTTGGAGAATCTGTCAGCTTCATTAAATGTCCAAACGCATTAAGTGGGATGTGCCGATAAGCCGCATAGCTATGACCACTAACCTTCGGTTCAACCGACTCTCACAAAACCAAGGTATCTTTGGCGGCTCACTTATCATTGTCCTGTACCATATGCCCTTCTCTCTCGATCTTCTATCGAACAATACTTATAAAGCTTTTATTTGTGAACAGTACCTATTAGTTTCATGTGCGTACACGTAATTTGACAAAGACCAGAAATAATTCAAAGCCAACCTATACATTTTTACCTAGTTAAATGTAATATTAAATTGTTCAATTACACAATTTAAATTAACTACCTTGAACAATCTTGTACCATCTAATCTTGTTGTGCGGTGGATGCGGAAAGCACAAGACCGGTCTGAGTAGAGAGCCTTGGGTGAGGCCTATGTCCAGCAGTGGACGTCTTTCGGCTGACATGATGATGGTGATGACCTTGAACAATAAATTTCTCAGTCACGTGGGAATTTCCACCTACACGCGATTCGATACTATAAATTAAGTACTTACTTTACATTTTTGGGACAATTGACAACAATTGACACCAATTGACACTAATGGACCTGGTCCCCACCCCTACTATTAGGCAAAGCTTGTACTATGGGTACTAGACAACGGATACATACTTATAGGTATGGGTACTTACATAAATTAAACATCCGAGAATCATGAAATATCGTATTCGTCATATAAATATCTGTCCCGACCGGGGATGGAACTGGAACCTCAAGCTTCATAGTCAGGTTTTCAAACCACTGTCCGGTTGTCAAACGTCCACGTAACATAATCACAATCATTACATGAATTTAGAAATTATTGAATACCTACCTACTATTGTTTGAATTATTATTTATAGTGCTTGATTAATTTTATTATTGTTGAAATTCTCGCATGATAAAGAAACGAAATTGCCTACCTTATATATTTGCATGCTGTATGTATACAGCTGAAAAAGATGGAACATTTTCTAACATAACACTAAGACATGTAACTAGCCCTTTTTCTGCAAATAAACATTATCTTATCTTATCTTAAGGATCTCTAGTGTCGAGTGAGGTCTATCTGTCATTCTCCACTAATGAGAGACCAAGCTACTGGCGTATGATTGGTGGAAATTGACAGAGAGACCTCACTCGTTGCTTAACTGATGATCCTAGCGGATTTTTGATAGCCCTCATTATTATGTAGAAACAAACTATGGTAATATGGCCCGCCCCTCAAAATTACTATTTCAGTGTACGTATCTAAATTCTTACGAAAGAGTGTCTATACGTGGGTCAATCAACTTTTCTTTGCCACTCGGTGTCATGGAGATTGTAGATGTCCCCCGGTCACTCGTCTAAAATAACATTTCTAAGGCACCACTCCATCAAACGGTAGAAGTTTCAACAGTTATATGCCAACTCCTTCATGCTTCATCTCCTAAGCATGCAAATCCTGACTTTCTGGGGAGTGGGGTTTTAGAAAATCTTATTCTTGTTGTGTTACCCAGGGGACATCTTCATGGCAACGAGTGGCAATGAAAAGTTGGTTGACCTATGTAGTTGTAAGCACTCATCGTCAGTAGCAGCCCAGCATGCATTGGGAGTCTTGGTGGTGCTTTATAAGTACTTTCACAAATGCATTGAAGCGTTTATTATTTTGGAGAGGTCATGATATCGTAGTTTATCCCCATCATCGTATTCCAGCGACCAATGAGCGGGTCCACTTCAACCTCGGCATGGTGTGCATGGACGAGGGCGACGCGGAGTGCGCCGAGCGCTGGTTCCGCGCGGCCGTCCACCTCAAGCCGGACTTCAGATCCGCGCTGTTCAACTTAGCGCTACTCCTCGCTGATCGCAGGTATACAGGCCAGACGAAGCTATAGCATGATTCGCAGGGACGTGGAGACGAGAACTACCTACGAGAACGGAAGGTTGACTTCAGATCAAGTCTTTTCAACTTAGCGCTACTCCTCGCTGATCGTAGTAGGTACCTATACAAGCCAAAAAAAACTGCAGCATGATTTGCAGGGACGTGAAGACGATAGCTACGCGAAGTGAAGATTTCAGACAAGACTTTATATCAATCAAGAATCACACCAACTTTAAAGTGATTTTCAGGGATAGGTAATGTCGAGAAGTACCTACACGAAGATCTGGTCTATAGACAGATTTCAGAAATAGTGTTAAATCTTGCATTGTTCGAAACTGATAGTAAAGGCCTCAATTGTGAAATATGTGATTTTGACACCTAAACTATTAGGTAAGCTGTAGCAGTAAGCTGAATAGGATAAGAAATCACCCAATACACATGGTAGACAATATTACCTCCGTATATACGCCAAACATCATGCGAATGCGACAAAGTGAGAGTTTTTGTATTAGAAATCTTTGAACTAAAAACAATTACTTTGCTCACCCGCGACCACTAGTGAAAAATAGTTAATCTGTGCGGCAAATGTATGTTTGCATGCAGCTCCTCCGCCTCCACTGATATACGAATCAACACATGCCACACAGACTCAACTATCACCACCACCACTAAACTACACGTTGACGCGTTTCGGCACTCTCCACGAGGCCATTATCCAAGCTAAACACTACAAAAACCGTTCACCAAGACACCATTACCACTACTGACACATGACAACCATGTACTCAATCTAATTAATGACAAAACCAAAGTACCCACAAATATCTTATGAATTCCAAACTACCCTTTAATAGAAATTCCAAACTACCCTTTTTTTATAAATTCCAAAACTACCCTTTTTAATTTTAATTGTAACCGAGTACGGTAAAAAGAGACGTTATGTTCTCATAATTACTACGAAACATTATTAAAATTAGAACCAATCTTCAATTCTTGGTTCTAATTTTAATAATGTTTCGTAGTAATAATGAGAACATAAAGTCTCTTTTAATTACTACGAAACATTATTAAAATTAGAACCAATCATCAATTCTTGGTTCTAATTTTAATAATGTTTCGTAGTAATAATGAGAACATAACGTCTCTTTTTACCGTACTCGGTTACAATTAAAATTAAAAAGGGTAGTTTTGGAATTTATATAAAAAAGGGCAGTTTGGAATTTATATTAAAGGGTAGTTTGGAATTCATAAGATATTTGTGGGTACTTTGGTTTTGTCATTAACTAGATTGAGTACATGGTTGTCATGTGTCAGTAGTGGTATGTTGTCTTGGTGAACGGTTGTTGTAGTGTTTAGCTTGGATAATGGCCTCGTGGAGAGTGCCGAAACACGTCAGCGTGTAGTTTAGTGGCGGTGGTGATAGTTGGGTCTGTGTAGCATGTGTCGATTCGTGTATCAGTGGAGGCGGAGGAGCTGCATGGAAACATACATTTGCCGCACTGATTAACTATTTTTCACTAGTGGTCGCGGGTGAGCAAAGTAATTGTTTTTAGTTCATAAATATGGACCTCCGCAAAGTAACGCCTGATTCAATAAATTAGAAATCTTTGAGTATCATCAACACTTAATTCAATTTTACTTTATCGCAGGAGGCCCTTAGAAGCGGCACCGTTCCTCAAGCAGCTGGTCAGACACCACCCCGACCACGTCAAGGCGCTGGTGCTGCTCGGCGACATCTATATTAACTCGGTCAAGGACCTGGATGCGGCTGAGAGCGTAAGTTGTCTGTTGATGACGATAGCATTCTGTGGCCCCTCAGCGAGGACAGAACTCGCAGTAAGAAGGTCTAAACATCGGGGTCCTGGATTGAGAACTTTTCTCTTTATTGTTTACTGGACGTACTTTTGCCCGTGTAGCCAAGTTTTAATATCGTGTTAAAAATAATTTATACTTCCCGCTTGCCTCTCGTTATTTCATTTTGAACATTTCTAGGAGGTTCGGTCAAGTTAACGGGCCCTTCGGTAGGTACTCCGTTTTTGTAGCAAAATTTTGGGGATCCGAAAGTACTTAGTATCGGTAATATATTATGAGCCACGAGCACGTCCACAAAGGGCATAGGTATCATAAAGATTATGTTAATGTTTCAAACTTACTCAATCACCAG